>CM028357.1:1394213-1829953 GCA_016618105.1 Dendrobium huoshanense | reverse complement strand
TTTTTGCTGTTTGACATGGATGACACATAGTGCAAGATACAAGATTTTTAATGATGGAAAACTAGATGCTATACTAGATAAGATGGCTTGATGTGTATGTCCAGTCTGGCATGCCATGTAAACGAGCTGATAGTGGTGAGGAGAGCTTGTGAAGACGATCTGCAGGGAATGGCTATGGAATAAAGTCCATTATGGCAGGAACCCGAGAGAATCGAGCGATTGGTTTTCCAATCCTTTATATTATAGCCATTAGGTGTGAAGGAAACAATACAATCATTATCAGAAGTTAGACGGTGAACCGAAAGTAAATTGTGAGAAACTTGAGGAACGTGAAGAAGGGGTGACAGAGAGAGCTTACGTTTAGGTGTAGGAAGGATTCCTTGACCCGTATGAGATATAGGAAGTGACTGTCCATTGCCAACTTGTATTTGCTGGAGGCAATGATATGGTTGGGATGTTAGGAATTGATTTGGATCATTGGTAATATGAGACGTGGCACTGGTATCCAATATCTAAACGGAAGATTGCCCAGCAGATGCAGATGCAGAGTTTTCTGTTGATTCAGCAACGAAGGCAGCGGGGTTTTGCTTAACGTAAATAAGGTTAGTGCGATGCCAGCACTTTTCTGCAGAATGGCTAAGTTTACCACATATTTGACATTCAATGCGTGGGTAATTTGTTCGTCCACCACGAGAATTGCTGAACCGTCCACAACCACGCTAAGAGAGGAAAGGTGGTCTGGAAGAGCCACGAGCTGGTGTCACAGCAAGTACAACAAGAGTTTCAGAAATTTGAACAGAATGAAGTGATCGAGCAACTTCATTTTCAAGATTCGTCTCTTCACTACACAATAGGGAGTAAAAATCATCCAGATTCAACGGTTGAAGGTTTGTACGAATAGCTATTTTAAAACCTTGATACGATGTAGGTAAGCCGTTTAGTGTGTACATAATGATATCCTCAGAGTGCAGAATACAGCCGGCGGTGGTGAGGGTATCTACCTTTTTTTGATTTCAGTTAAATACTGCTAGTTTGTTTGCCATTGAAATGTAGTGCAGATCATTTTTAATCTGAAGAATACGGATCGGTTTGAAGATTACAAATGTTTTCCGATTGTTTGCCAAATGTCAGAGCAGGATTCCAAACTCAGAACGTAAGGCAGTAGGGGTGCCGAGATTGTAGAGAACAATGCGGCAGCTAAGTTTTGGTAAATTAGCATCTAGGTAGAAAATAGAGGGTTAGGTATCAAGGTACCAGTAGCCGAAGTAATTTGCTGGGGAGGACAATGAGCGGTTCCATCCAGATACCCCTCGAAGCTATTTGCTCAAAAAACCATTAGGATTTGTGGCCTCCTGGTGAGGTAATTTTTGGGAGTGAGCTGAACTGTGATGACGTTCTTAATTGTAAACATTAAGAACTTAAACTGGGGTGGGATGGTAACTATTCCGATGATCTGAGAGGATTCGGTTGTACCAGTGCCGATGATGAGGAGTTTCCAGATTCCATCTTACGGAAGATGTACCCCGGAGAAATGAGAGCCGTGAGGCTTATAGCTGCTCTGATACCATGAAAGCAAACCTGCAAAAGGGTTAGCTGCAAACATAAAGAAGATTCATGGAGGAAGAAGACTATCGGGTATCACTGCTTCATCTCATTCCTTTTTGCTACAGTACATCTATATATTGTAATTAATAACAGAAAGCTATAATGAGAGTAAGTGTATACTGCTCCACGCTATAGTGGACCATGTGGGATTGCCTTTGCTATAGCTAGTGGGCACACCTTCTGCTATGATAGCTTGATGGTGTGATACCATGAAGAAACTTTATAGTACAAATTTTCAAATTAAAAAAATTTATGTACTAAGAAACTGCTTCATAAAGCAGTAAGAATGTTGACCCAAACAAAATCTAAATTGGTCTCCCAACTAATAATTTGGGTTGAACGCAAAGATTCGTTTTGCATATCAACTAATTACATGTGAATTATTTTCCTGATTAAGAGTTGTATTTTTTTATTTTAAGTATTTTCATGAGCTTAAGCCTAATAGTTAATTATCCTTTTTAATTATAGGAGAAATTTCTCTATTGATGATATCTCAGGAGTCTTCATATATCTTATCTTGCAGATTGCTTGCTTTTTTATATTTCAAGTTATTTATATGTTTTTTTTAATTTTATTTTTTTAATTTTTTGTGCTTGTGCACAGTGCTCTCCTTGTGACCAACTATTGTTTTGTCTATTTTATTTAGTTGCGACTTTAATTTAGCTGCCTTGATGCGCTTTTCTACTAGATTAGGTTATTTTGGTGCATGCGTACATTTTAGTTATATATGTGCACTTTATCTTTAGCTTGTGTTTTCTATCCTTTTGGGCTATGTCCTATTCTTATTATGTGTTTTAAATTAGCTAGCTTAAATATGATCTATCACCTCATAATAGCCTCTTATAATTTTTGTTTATTTCATCTCCATTCCACCCTTGGCATGCAGAATCTGATACTGCCTGATTTTCCATCGTATAAATGGACATATTGCATGTTTGTATTGCTGTCCTAAACTCTCAAACAAATGTCACTTCTGCTGTGAACCTATCGGTGGCCACCGATGCTTTGCACTCGAGAAAATTCTAGAATCCATTACCAGCCCATGCCAGTATGTTAATTACGGATGCAGAGCTATTCTATCCTTTGCTGAGAAAGTTTCCATGAAGAAGCCTGTAGTCATGCTGCCTCTCTTCTGCACAATTAGTAATTGCACCTTCTCTGGCTCAAAGAGTCTTCTCTTTACTCATGCCAAACATATGCACGACAACATTTCAAAGAACTTCTGCTATGATAAACCTTTCTTGGTTGTTTTGGAGAAGCAGCAACCTTTAATGGTTCTGCTTGGGAGGACAACCATTTCTTTCTCCTCTTAAACAATCATGATATCTTCCCTAGGAATGTGCTCTCTTTTATCTGCATGGCTTCAGACAATGCCGAGTATGACTTCTCATGCGAGCTCAAGGTGAATAGCAGGGAAAGCTCGCTTAGGTTTAGGACCTCAGCTGAGAAGGTCAAGAAGTGGAATGGAGTTCATCCTCGCAAGGCTTTCCTTGTGGTTCCAGACAGTTTCGGTAGTACCGATACTCGATTACGTATAAATGTTTGCATATATAAATCATTATCATCAGGGTTCTCAAGTAGTAGCACATGCCTGTTTTGATTTCCGTTTCAGTTTCTACTTATTGGTAAAAGCATTTGCAACAGAATATATATATATATATATATTTATTTGTGTGTGATGTTTTGCTATTTTTATTAAATGTTAAGTTAAGTGTGTAAACATAAAGTATATATATATATATATATATATATATATATATATATATATATATATATATATTCTATCTATATTTGTTTGTGTGTGATGTTTTGCTATTTTTATTGAATGTTAAGATAAAATAGTAGTGTTTGATTAGTAAAATAATGAAAAAAATGATGATAAAGCTTGTTGCCTAGTCAAAACATTTATAACATTAGCAAATGAACTTTATGTTTACAAACTTGTGTAAACATAAAGTTCATTTGCTAATGTTATAAATGTTTTGACTAGGCAACAAGTTTTATCATCATTTTTTTCATTATTTTACTAATCAAACACTACTATTTTATATGATATTTTTGTTGATTTTGAGAAACTCATCGCAGACACTAGAACCCAGGGCCCAAGTGCCTGACTTAGCACCTAGAAACCTAAACATGATATTCATGTGCTAGATTTAGTGATTATGAATGTCCTCATCACCCCGTCCCTAATGCCTAAGCATCCAACTTGGCACTAAGCGCTACAATAGTGGTTTTGAAGTTATAAATTATAAGTTTTGGCCAGATTGTACTAATGGAACTTTTGTGACTTGATTAGGATGAATTTCTTCTATTAGAAGGGTTTTATCATTGGATAAAAAGTTGGCTATTAATGGTCGAAGTGATATATATATATATATATATATATATATATTAGAATTTCGTGCAAAAAATAGAGGAGACTCGGTGGCTCTGTCCTCTCAAAACTTTATTGTAGAACTCTTCTTCACTTATTACCTCACACCCTCAAAACAATTTTCCATCTAATTCCTCATAAAATCCACTCAAAAAGCCAAGAAGGGCTCTCATCCGAAGCTTGGTTCAATCCAACCTAGGTTGGTTATGTACCTCTTTTGACCTTCCAAACTCCTTGAAAAATTATTTAATATTTTCAAATTAATATAGACATAATTCTCTTAAATTTCCAAGAGTTTTTTAATTCATGGAGCTTCCACATATTTAGCTATATCATACTTCTTTTGCATGACAAATGAAAACCTCATCTTAAACCTTTCCCAAAGCCTCTACATCAACCATAGCATACTTTAGAAACCTTAAAACCTCAAAGAAAACATCCCTCAGATGTCTAATTATCAGCCACTGTAAAGTTGGTATTGGTGCCTAGGTGGGAAGAAGAGAATTGGATACTTCCGTAATTAGCATACTGGCATGGGCTCGTAATGGATTCGAGAATTATCTCAAGTACAAAGCATCGGTGGCCAATTAGTAATTGCACCTTCTCTGGCTCAAAGAGTCTTCTCTTTACTCATGCCAAACATATGCACGGCAACATTTCAAAGAACTTCTGCTATGATAAACCTTTCTTGGTTGTTTTTGAGAAGCAACAACCTTTAATGGTTCAGCTTGGGAGGACAACCATTTCTTTCTCCTCTTAAACAATCAATAGATCTTCCCTGGGAATGTGCTCTCTATTATCTGCATGGCTTCAGACAATGCCGAGTATGACTTCTCATGCGGTGAATACCAGGGAAAGCTCGCTTAGGCTTAGGACCTAAGCTGATAAGGTCAAGAAGTGGAATGGAGTTCATCCTCGCAAGGCTTTCCTTGTGGTTCCAGACGGTTGCGGTACTACCGATGCTCGATTACGTATAAATGTTTGCTTCTATAAATCATTATCATCAGGTGTTCTCAAGTAGCACAGTCCAGTTTTGATTTCCGTTACAGTTTCTACTTATTGGTAAAAGCATTTGCAACAGATATATATATATATATATATATATATATATATATATATATATATATATATATATATATATATATATATATATATATATATATTTAAAATTGCGCAATATGAGGCTCGCCTTGAGGCCTGCATTTGAGTAATTCCAGTAAAAAAATGCCTCGATGCTTACGCCTCATTTTTTTTATGAGGCTTGCGTCTTAACTTGGTTGAGGCCCGCCTCACCTTACTGGCATGAGGCTTACTTCTCACTCTATATATATTAAAACTTACATAAATCTTGAAGTAAATGCCCGAAACTTTATGTTAACACTTTGAATCAGTTGATTTTTGATGGATTCAACCTTTAGTTAAAATTATTAATTAGTTATGATTAATTTTATAATGTCAGAGAGAGATGTTGCACATAAAATAGAAAATCTTTTATGCCCTCTTCACAACAACCAAATTAGACCATCATGATGGAAATTATGCATGCATCTATGTACAAAAAAACTTATCAAGTTCGATGTATGAAAATATATAGATTCTACAAATTTTTTAAAGATATGTTAAGTCTCTTTAACATGATGTGTCATATCCCTAAGCCATGGACCCTCTTCATGTTTCAAAGTTCAAAATTGGCCTGACTAGAGCTCCGTGCAACAACAAAAAGATTTATTAAATCCTACTTAAGCACTTGAGGAGTAAATATTCATGGAGTCTACCCTCAAAAATGGGATGCCGCATGGGCTTGAAGTAGATAGAGCAATCGAGAACATTGGAATCAATGCAAAATTTAAATTCTCCATTCATATTACCTATTCGGAAAACCCTGTCCTCTCCTGTGCCTTTATCTCCTCGAAATCCTGCACTGTCTTTTGAATTGGTCAGATTCTACTCTTCGTTATCTGACAATTCTGAAGTTTCCGCTTTGACCAGGCATGCCCCTTCTTCAAATCATCTTCTTCCTCATTATATTGGCCTCATCAAATCTATAACACTTTCATATTTTCTCATCATATTAAGGATAAGCTGAGGTAGAACTATATACACAAGTGGTATTGAATTTGGAATTTATACGTACTTGAACAGAGCTTTACATTTTATTAACTCATAATGAACTTAAGCAATGACTTCAATGTGCAAGGGGTAATCAAATTTATAGAAAAAATCACATGCTAATGGGAGGACCATTAGATAACAAATTAATAAATAGCATGTTAACATGGTATTTCAGAGAGGATTTGTCACTATAAACGGATAAGCTTTCACAGTAAAAGGATGTCATGATTGTGGAGGGATCAAAAAGGTACAAATGGGGGGATGGGGAGAGTTTACCCCGCATAGATGTAGATACTAAGCTATGTCAAAGATGTTTGGCTCTCTTTGTGGAAAGGACAACAATATGAATCCCTTTCACATTTTTGTATTGTATTCTATCCTCTTCTAGAAATCTAGATAGCAGTATATGGTGGCCAAACCTAGAAATAGCTAGTATTGGACTTGAAAAATTGGGTTGAATCTATATATCTATAGCAGTCAGCTGTCTTTGAGATGATTCGGGAGGAAAAAGCAAGCACTTGATAGTAGGGAAGTAGCAGCAATACTTATTGGATGGCATTAGAAATAGGAGGATAGCAATTTGCTGAAATTTGGGTGTAGGATTTATATCCAGATGGTTTGTATAATTATGGTATGGATCAATGATGGGGGAATAGGCCACTCAAATTATTGGGGCTGATTTGGGGCCTTAATTTGGTTGCCAATTAAAGCATATTTGCTAAGAAAAAAGGAATTAATTCAGATTTTCAATCAATACCCAGGTTTGGTCATGGAGATATCCTTCCAAACATAACCCAATAATTTAGGAAAGAAATTCAAGTCTTTAGGAGAATTAAAATTTAAATTCAGATTTCCAACATTAACACTAGGCTAATTTAGGAAGATGAATTAACTAGGATCTCCAATTAAATTTCAGATTGGTTGATTGAGATATCTTTCAAAACATAACCAAATAATTTAGGAAAAAAATTCAAGGTATTTTAAGATTTTGAATTTGAATTCAGATTTTTAAAATTAACGCTATGCTAATTTAAGAAGAGGAATTAACTAGGATCTACAATTAAATTTCAGATTAGTTGATTTGGATATCTTTCCTAACATAACTCAACAATTTAGGAAAGGAATTCAAGGCTTTTATGAGAATTTGAATTTGAATTTAGATTTCCAAAATTAACGCAAGGCTAATTTATGAAGAGGAATTAACTATGATATCAAAAAATTTCAGATTGGTTGATTGAAATATCTTTCCAAACATAACCCAACAATTTAAGAAATAAATTATAGGCTTTTATGAGATTTTGAATTTTAATTTAGATTTCTAAATTAACACTAGACTTATTTAGGAAGAGGAATTAACTAGGATCTCCTATTAATTTTAGAATGGTTGATTGGGTTATGTTTGGATATCTTTCCAAACATAACCCAAAAATTTAGGAAACGAATTCAAGGCTTTTAGGAGAATTTAAATTTGAATTCAGATTTCCAAAATTAACACTAGGATAACTTAGGAGAGGAATCAACTAGGATCTCTGATTAAATTTCAGATTGGTTGATTAAGATATCTTTTTAAACATAACAAAACAATTTAGGAATGGAATTCAAAGCTTTTATGAGATTTTAAATTTGAATTCAAATTTTCAAAATTAATGCTAAACTAATTTAGGAAGATGAATTAACTTTGATCTTCAATTAAATTTCAGATTGGTTGATTGTGATATCTTTTCAAACATAACCCAATAATTTAGAAAAAAGCTTCAAGGCTTTTAGTAGAATTCAAATTTAAATTCAGATTTCCAAAATTAACGCTAGGCAAATTTAGAAAGAGAATTTAATTATGACCTCCAATTAAATTTTAGATTGATTGATTAGGATATCTTTCCAAATATAACCAAACAATTTAGGAAAGAATTTTAACGTTTTTATGAGAATTTGAATTTGAATCCAGATTTCCAAAATTAATGCTAGGTTAATTTAGGAAGGGGAATTAACTAGGATCTCAAATTAATTTCAGATTTTTTGATTGGGATATCTTTCTAACCATACCCTATTGCAAATCAAGAATCAAGATTGAGATTGTGATTTTTGATAATAACAAAATACTTTTGTTATGATTTTATTATTTCTCCTAGCATATATTAGAAATTTATGTTTGTTTCTATATGTACTAATATTTTAGGAAAATTATATACTACTCCAGATTGTTGAAGACTTCAAGAGAAGGTAGATTAGGATTTCATGTAATAGAGCTTGTATATCTCTATTTTTATTTCATAAGTCTGAGCAAGTGTGATTGTAATTAGATAATCATGCACACAAATATAAGGGGAGTATGATATTTTTTAAACTGATTGTACTATATGATATTTAATCGTATTGTATGATTGACAAGTATTTTCCTCTCAAATGCAGTTAATCAAATCATGACTTGAATTTTTGAACTTTTCATATTGTATGATATCAAGTCGTACAGATGACTAACAAAGTATGAAATTAGGTTTGTACTAGATCGTATCAAATGAACACATTCATTTTTGAATTGTTTATATAATACGATGTGAATTCATACATACAACTAATAGAGCATGAAATTTGGTTCATACCAGATCGTATCGAACAAACACTTTCATTTTTGAAATATTCATATAGTACGATGTGAATTCATACAGACGGATGACAAAGTACAAAATTACTTTGTATCAGATTATACCGAATTAACACATTCATTGTTGAACTGTTAATATAGTACGATGCAAATTCGTACATATGATCGATAGTGTACAAAACTGAGTTCATCCAAGTTTGTACTGAATGAAGCCCTCATTTTTTGAGCTGTTCGTACCGGATGATCAACGATCATACAGTACGATCGTAGGATAACTCTCTTGAAAAATTCAATTTTTTGATAGTTTTTCATATATTATATATATAAAGAGTCTTAAAAATTTTCTTATAATCCTTTACTTTGAATTTCTCTTGAGTGAGACCATTGAGAGTGTATTTGGGAGAAATTTTGTGAGTGAAGAGAGATATCTAGTGAAGGGGAGTTGTGAGGGATTCACAAGGTTGGGTGAGGATCTCTTTATCTTCTTCAAGTTTCTACCCAACTTCTTTTGAGGCTCTTGAGAGAAGATCTTAAAGATTGGATCAAGGTTCTCTGCCTTCACTTAGAGGGTGAAAAAGAATGTGAAGGTACACTGCGATCACTTGGATCATGTAAAATGTGATGGTTCTCTACCTTCACCATGAGGGTGAAAAAGGATGCGAAGGATGCTTCCATTACTTTTTTTTTTTTTTGAAATTGCAATTTGCATTAGAAATAGAAAGAGTTATAACCAACTAAAGATAATAATCACATTCCTTGTTCAACAAATAAAATAGAGAAGAAGGAATTCCATTCTTAGAAAAACAATAAAAATAAAGCTACTATCTAAGGCTAAAGTAACGCAACAATCTGCTACTTTATTACAATTCCTAGAAATCAAATGAAATATAACCTTATTGAAATCATTAAGAAAAATAATGTCTTTATTCCAATCTTCCAATTGCTGCCATTTCATCTTCTTCAAAGAATCTTGAAGCCATTTGATAACATTGATATTGTCTCTTTCAATAATAATTCCCTTGTATTGGAGCATACACCATTTCAAATGTTCTTTAATTAAATAAACCTCATGTAGTTCAAGAGATGCAATATCCCAATGCTTTACCTTCTTACCAAAAGCACCAAGGAATCGTCCCTTATGATCTCTAATAATAACTCCAAGACCTGCATTATATGAATATTTTAAAGTAGCATCCACATTGATCTTTATCCAATCTAGGGGAGGAGGACGCCAAATATTAACTAACTCCATTTGGAGACCAGCATCCCAAATTCCTAGAATTGGATTTGATGACATTTGCATAATATAACTTAATACATTTGTAGCCAAAAAAGAATGAAAAAAGTATCCATTCCAAGCTTTTTTCAATTTCTTCTTTTCCATGCAAAATAAACTGTTGTATAGTAAAGTTTAACTATATTCAAGTTAACTATAGACAATCTCTTCAACTCCTCTAAGAACTTGGAGTATGAATCAAACAAAGGAACTTGAAGTCCCCATTCATGCAGCTTATGAACAATTTGAATCAGCTGATTACAAAAAATAACTACACGATCCTTGTTTTCCACTTCATCACAACCACACGGACATTTATTTTATTGTACTAAGTTTTTATAGTTCAAAAAGGAATTAGTATGAAGATCATTCTTACATAATCTCCACTAAAACAGCTCTACTTTAGGCATCAATTTGAATTTCCTGAAACAATTCAATGTTTTGTTCATGTAGTTTTCATAGATTCTGCTTTGTCTGTGACTTTCCAACCAAGCTTCAAATAAAAGTGCTGTTATAGATTTCCCTGAATGTTGTTTAATGAGTTCTATGCTATCTTCATTCATCATGCTTCAATCACTTGGATAGTGTAAAAAGTAGCGGTTCTCTACTGCACCAGGTTGATGAAAGAGAGTTTATAAGGGCTTCTCCACAATGTTATGGTGGTAAAAGGAGAGTCATTATTATTTAGTACAAAACCTGGAGGAGTCTCTCAAGAGTGGATGCAGGTCTAGTTGGATCGAACAACTATAAAATTTGGTGTTCTTCTGTTAACTTTAATTTTTTCTTGTATTTTTTATTTTTTGTATTTAAAATTTTATGGTTGAAAATTTATCTGTGATAATCATTTCTATAAATAATTACATGTTTCAAAATTTTTTATTTAACTTTACAAAATCTAAAAAGGTTTTCTAAAAAATCCAAGAATTTTTATTTAACAACCAATTCACCCCCCTCCCCCTCATCTCTTGGTTAGCCTTGGGACAGTTATATATAGTCTAATAACCTACACAAACTTTCGAGTGGTATTAGATCCAATTTCAAAAATTAAGGTTTAGAACACTTTTCGAAAAACAATCATGCCTAATTTTGGAAATTGAAATATTGGTGAAGTGTATTCGATCACTATACCACCTTTATCCTATAACATTCATTTTGATTTTTGGAAAACTTGTATATCTATTTTCTTAAAATCACTTGACTATTGCATGTGGATATTAGTACATGAAGGTTATACTAAACTTACTAGAATTGTTGATGGCATTAGAATTGAAACATTATTTATTGATTGGACTGTATAAGAAAGAGAATCAGAATAGTTAAATGTAAAATATTTAAACAATTTTTTTTTGTGTTTTGAAATCTGAGGATTATATGAGTGTTTCTACTTATAAAACTTAAAAAAAAAAATTGGGATATACTTTGCATAACTTATGAAGGAACAAATAAGGTAAAATAATATAGGTTGAACATTATATTACACGACTATGAATTATTTCACATGAAATCAAATGTGTCGATTTCTAATATGTATATATGGTTTACTCATATTGTTATCTCATTGTATGCTTTAGACAGAGAACTTACAAATTCAGAAAAAGTTAATAAAATTTTATGTTGTTTTCCTACTACTTATGATGCAAAGATAACAATCATAATTGAGTATGTATGTATATTCTATTGATAATCTACTTGTATCATTTATTATTAATGAGTAAGGAGTGAATCAAAGATAGATCGATGCAAGTGACAAAAGGAAAGAGACAAATATAACTTTAAAAAGTGATGATTCAGAGAGTGATCAATTAATGCTAGAGGTTGGAGAAGATATTGCACTTATGACTAAAAAATTCAAATGTTTCCTTAAGAGAAAGCAACGAAGATGGCATCATTGGAACAAAGGTAAGTTCAATAAGAATCCAAAAGTTTTTAATGAAGTCATTTGTCATGAATGCAAAAATCCTGGACATATAAAGACGGATTTCCCAAATCTCAAAGCTAATCCTAATAAGGAGAAAGTTGAGGGGAACACTCATATTAGGAAGGTCAAAAAAAAGAATGTAAAGAGCTTTATGGTCTGACTCACCTTCAAACTCTTTAGAAATAGACCCAGAATAGGAGGTTACAAATTTATGGTTAATGACAGATAAACTTGATTATTCAGATCAAGATAAGATATGCAACCTATCTTATGATGAATTATTTAAAGTTTCTAAGAAGATTCATAATACATATATGAAACTTAAAAAATTTCAAGCTAACCTTAGTATCGAGTATTTGAATTTACAAAAAAGCATGAAAATCATAGGAATTATCATACAACCATAAATAGCAATCACATGGTTTTGCTAGATGAATTTGATGATTTGAATAAGAATTATGAACTATTGAAAACATCTTATATTGAGCTTGAAATTGGTTTTAATATATTTCTAAATAAATCTCATTAAAGGGAACATGATTTGAATATTAAAAATTTAATTTTGAAAAATGAAAACTCATATCTTCAAAGAAAATTAACATCTTTTAAGGAAAATAAAATACCTCCCAAAGTTGTACAATTTAATCCTAACCAAAAGCGTACATGTTCAAAACCAAAGAAAAGATATTATAACTCACATAGTTCAGCAAATTATTTTCCTGGTATTAAATATTTTTAATGTGGCATGTTAAGGCATATTTCCCACATTGTACTATTTCTAGTAGAACACATTTAGTGTGGAGATCTAATATGCATCAATCATAACATAACAAACATGCATCTAGATTATCAATGTCAAGAGGTGAACCTAAAATTTATTTGGGTTCCCAAGTCTAATGTTTGATACTTTTAAAGAAACACTCACATACAAGCCCTCGTGAGAACATTTAGTGTATGAACAACTGATGATCAAAACATATGACTGGAGATGAAAATTAATTTATATCACTAGAGGCCAGGATTACAGGCAAAGTAATACTTAGAGATAACACCACTAAGAGTGTGGTAGGTTCAGGTATAAATGATAACACAAAAAAAATTTTGATTGAAAATATTTTACTGATTAAAAGCTTAAAACATATTTTGTTAAGTATTAGTCAACTTTATGATAAGGGTTTTAATATACAATTTTTACCTACAAGATGTAATATAAGATAAAATGGAGTTGATGTGTTGCATGAAGATATGATAAATAATGTTTACATGCTTGATTTAAATTATGTTAAATTTTTTAATGTTTTTGTCTAAATATTATTGCTGATGAATCTTTGTTATTGCATAAACAACTTTGTCATGCAAGCATGAAAAATCTTAGGAAGATAACCCAAAAAAAATTAGTTGGAGGAATACCCAAATTAGACTTCACTAAGAATCACTTGTGTGATGCGCGTTAGTTAGAAAAATAAGTCAAGTCCTCCTTTCATTCAATTAAAGACGTTAGAATTAGTAAACCCTTAGAAGTCTTTCATATGGATCTCTTTGGACCTAATAGAAATATTAATCTTGGAGAAAAAGTTTTTGGATATGTGATTATTGATGATTTTTCTAGGTTTACTTGGATTAGATTATTATCACATAAGATTGAATCATCTGATGAATTTAGAAATTTTTTTACTTAGATTTAGAGGAAGTTAGGTTGTGAAATTCTTGAAATTCATAAAGACTATAATGGAGAATTTGAAAATAAAAAATTTAAAGTTTTCTATAAAGAGTAATGGATAGATGACAACTTTTCAGCTCTTGTAAAACCTCAATAGAATGAGATTGTTGAAAGAAAGAAAAAAACTTTTGTAGAAATCGCTAGAGCTATATTGGATGAATATTTATTTTTAAATATTTTTTGGTTGAAGTGGTTAATACAGTCTGTTATGTTCTAAATAGGATGAACATTAGATTTATGTTGAATAAGATGTACTATGAACTTCTTAAGGGTATGACACCCAATCTCTCACATCTACATATCTTTGGATGTATATTGTTTATTGATAACAATGGGAAAAATCTTTTAGAAAAATTTGATCCTAAATGTGATGAGAGATTTTTCTAGGATATCCAAGTGTTGGCAAATCCTATAGAATTTTTAACCAAAGAATATGGTAGTAGAGGAGACCACTAATGTAGTTTTTTATGAATATAATATTTTTGGAGGGTCAATATTAGAAGAAGAAGAAGATGTTGAAGAAAATACCCAAGGAATTAAAAATACAAATCTTAAAGAAAGGGTTGGAACTGAAAATAAATTGCCTAAAGAATGAAAATATACTAAAAGTTATAATAAAGAACTGATTTTAGGAGACCCGAATAGTGTTAGGATTAGTCATGGACTTATTAAAGAAGTGAACCAATCAACATTTATTTCAATGATTGAACCCACTAATTTAAATCAAGCCCTTTATGATAAATTTTGAATTCTAACTGTGAAAAAAGAGTTGAATCAGTTTGTTAGAAATGATGTTTGGGAGTTGGTAGAAAGACCTAAAAATTAAATTATTGTTGGAACTAAGTGATTTTCAAAAATAAGATAAATGATTTAGGTTTAGTGGTTAAAAATAATGCAATATTGGTGGTCAAGGGGTACAATCAAATAGAAGGAATTAATTTTAAGAATACTTTTGACCATGTAGTCAGACTTGAAGCAATAAAGGTGCTTCTAGCATTTGTTTGTTTTAAATGATTTAAATTATTTAAAATGAATATTAAAAGTGCATTTTTTTTTAAATTTTTTGATTAAAGAGGATGTTTATGTTGAGCAACCTCCAGGTTTTGAAAATTTAAAATTTCATAATTATGTGTTTAAATTGAAGAAGGTATTGTATGGATTAAAAAAAAGCACCTAGGGCATGGCATAAAGGCTAAGCATATTCCTACTAGAAAGATCTTTTTGTTAAAGGGAGAATGAACATCACTCTCTTCATAAAAAGAGTAGGAATTGACATTTTCATTATTCAAATTTATTTTGATGCTATCTTACTTGGATCTACTAATAAAAATCTTGATGATGACTATTCAAAAACAATGAGTAAGGAATTTAAAATGACTTTGATGAGAGAATTGAGTCACTTTCTTAGTTTTAGCATAAAGGAAAAAGAGGATGCTAACTTTCTTACAATCAAAATATTTTAAGAACATTCTTAAGAAGTATGAACTAGTAAAGTTAAACCAATAAGTACTCCCATGAGTTCCTCAAGTCCTTTAGATTATTACTTTATTTAACTGCTAGCAGACTTAATATCATGTTCAGTGTTTTTCTTTGTGTTAGATTTCAAGCTGATCCAAAAGAATCTCTTTTGATTGCTGTTAAAAGAATTCTTAAATATATTTTAAGAACTTAAAACTTTGGGATTTAGTATCCTAGGTACAACACTTCTTTTAAAATCATTGGATATTCTGATTCAAATTTTATAGGATGTGGGGCTGATAAAGACTTCTAGAACTTGTCAATTTATTTGAAAATTTTTAGTTTCCTAATATAGCAGAAAATATAATTCAGTAGCCCTTTCTACTGTTGAAGCATAATATATAGCCTTAGGAAGTTGTGTGACACATGTTCTTTGGTTAAATTAATAACTTATGGATTTAGGTTTTTCAATTGGCATTATTCCAATTTTTGTGATAATATAAGTGTGATTTTCATATTAAATATCCAATCCAACACTCTAGGATCAAGCATATAGGCATAAGACATCACTTCATTAGGGACCGTGTCACTAAAAGATAAATTGAGCTACATCATGTAATTACTGAAAATCAACTTGTAGATATTTTTATAGAACTACTAGTTTTTAAAACTTTTAGTATCTTAAGAACCAGACTTGGTATTACTGATATTCATGCTTTAAATTGTAAGTATGTAAAATACGATTATGTATATTTTTTATTAATTATGATTATATTTGATTTTTATTTTTGATTTGTCTTATTTGGTACTTCTTTATTATGTCTTTGATTTATCTGTTTATTGATTTAGTTTTTTGTTAAAAGGGTTTTACTTGGTTTATTTTAGAAAAGCATCTTGATCATCATGGGATAATCTAAAATTTGATTTCCATTCATATTGTACGAACCACTTTCGTATTCTACGAATTCTTCCAATTTTTCATGATATTTTTAATTAGGCAAAGGATTTTTTAATACCTTTTCCTGATAATCATATAGTATGAATCATCAATCATTCATTTGTACGAATACGTGTCAGAACAAATTCATTATGGTTTAGGGCAGTACTATTTAAAAATCGTCCCGAATAAACACCTATTCGTCTATACGATCCTGTTGTCTATATGCATGTGGATAATTTCAATCAACAGGTATGATAATTATTGATAAATTATCCCGTACGTAAACCTAATCGTATATACAATCAATTTTTGTCAAAGGTCGTACGAAATGACTCATCGAGAAGGCAACTTTATGAAAAGATGTTTCACAATAATAGTTGTTCTTGACCATTTATATTCGTATGTATGAACCTAAGTTCGTACTATATGAAGTTCAAAATCATACGTAAAAACTCAATTTCATACTATATGAAAATTTTCAATTTTGATAAATTGAAAGTTGTTCTTTGAGTTTGTTCAATCAATTCCACAATCAGTCCATTTCAATCATTGTGTTCAATCCTTCTTAAATAGCAAGCAACATCAAACGGTCATGTACTTCCAAAGGAAGTTCATCTTGTACTGAACGAGGTGATAATTTTCTTTCAAGAGAGAATGAACAAGCCTACGATCGATTTGTTCAAGTTAAAATTACTCATTCCCTTCTTCTTATTCAAGAAGATATCATTTTTCCAATTATGCATCTCTTTGACTCCACTCAGTTTTCTTTCATTCTCTCTCTGTTCTACTCTTTTTACTCTGAAACCTTTTATTACTTTATCATCAATTTGACAATGAGAGAAAATAACACCATAATGGCCTCGTATGTCTTCCACCAACATGTTGAAATCTCGAAAGAGGATTTGGGCACTTTTTTACATCTTAGATTTGAAGGAGTTAGGGCACATTCTATGACTTCAAGATGTGATTTTAATTGATCTGCTGTTAATAAAACTCTTAAGGGTACACCTTCAATTTAACATTTACCTATTGTTAAGAATTTGAATCAAAATGCAAGAATCCTCCAGCATATTTTAAGAACCTTCATTATTCTCAAAGCTGGTGTTCAAATCAATATCACTCCTTTGCTTAATATAAAAACATACTACATATTGGTAAACACTCCATTTGATGAAGCCTAGTTGATTATGGATACATCAATAACCTTATCGACATCTAATTCCCTACTACTAGAAGGAAGAAAAATATAGCTTTAGGATACTTGATTTCCTATATTCTTGAGAAGAAATACAATCTTATTCATCCTGATCCCCCAAACAATCTGCCTGTCTATTTTACTGATGCTTCATTTCGCATTCTTTCCCATCGGGATCTAGGGGAAGATGAAGATGAATTTGATGAAGAAAAAGGACATGCACCTGCTCCTACTTTTGGACCTGAGCATCAATTCTACCAAAATTTGATCTAGAGATTTGATAGCCTGCAGTCTCATATAGATCAATGATTTGATCATGTTCATACTCATTTGGACCAGAAGGACTTTAGATATGATGATGATATAAAATGGGTTAGAGGACAGTTTGATTCATTCAATACTCAAGTAGCTACCATCAACATCTAGTTTACCTAGTTCAGTCCTCCACAGCCTCCTTCAGATCAAGATCCTTCAAGATTTTATTTATGTTGTTGATTGTTATATATGTTATTATTTAGTTCTTGTGATGTTGTATTTTCTTTATATTTGAGTCTTTATTATTTTTTTTAAAAAAAACTTGGTTATTGTTCATTTTTTCTTTCTTTCCTTCTCTTAAATTGTCTATGAGTTATTATTAACTAATCTAGAATGTTTATCTAAAGGATGAAAATTTTAAAATTATTTGCGTTACAGTGTTATTTCCATAGAATTCTTTTTACTCAAACTTTAAATCAAATTATAATTAGATTTAGATAAGGAGATCATCTTCATGTTCTAATAGATATTTATCTTTTAACTATAATTGTTACCAAAATTGTGACCTATTTTTCTTTTCTTTTCTTATTTAATGTGTTGATTTTATTATTTTTATTATCTATTGGGTTTTATTTTGTGGTTTATTATTCCTTATACAAGAAAATTATTATTTTTTTATTTAGAAGATAATCACACCAGCTAAGATTTGCTAATTTAAGCCATGTAAAGAAAAAAATATCAAAAGATGTACAAAGTATGCCAAATTTAAAAAGATGCAAAAAATGTGTCCAATGTGAAAAGATGCTTAACGTTCGCCAAATAAAGTTTAAATTCAAAATATATGCAATTGCATCATAAAAAATTTCTCAAGTCTATTTAATAAAGCTGTATAAAATGAGTCCACACAACATTAAGTTTTTTTCTCTATATTTCTAATTCTTAAAAAAAATCATACATTAAATAATAATTTAAACTATTGAATTTGTAAATATTTGATTTTTATTTCATTATTTTTGCAATAAATATTCTATTTGATACTTCTTCTTTTAGAACAAACATTAAACATGGTAAACACTTCTAATCTTTTTTGTTCTTTGATTTAAAATGCGAGTTTTTTTAATCAGGACTTTAATGTTGGTCTTGAAAAAGTTTTAAATTATTTTCCTTATCGACTTTTTGATTCATCCATAATAGCTTTCATATTCATGTAATATTTTATTTCCTTTCCTCTTTTTGCTAATATCAAAAAGAGAATGTAGTTTCTGTTTGTTTGAAGTCTTCTGATCCTGTGTTTGAGTTTTGATATTTTGTGTTTTGGTGTTTTTGTTTTTTTAGTAGTTTTTATTTTATGTTTGTATTGTGTTTTATTTGATGTTTGTTTAGTAGTTTATATTTTATGTGTATTTATTTCGAGTTTTGTATTTCTTTTATAAAAATCAAACTTAAAAAAAATGAAAAGAGGATGAAATTCTTTTTTCCCATGATTTTTAATCTTCATTCATTGAGGGGGAGCTTATGAAAAAAGAACTTTGATTTGTAATTCAATTAATAATTATTTGTGTCATCACCAAAATGGGGGGAGATTGTTGCAAATCATAAATAAAGATTAAATTGTGATTTTTTATTATAACAAAATATTATTATTATGATTTTATTGTTTCTCCTAGTATTTATTGGATATTTTAGTTTCATTTGTCTATACTAACATTTCAAGAAAATCATGTACTACTCCAAATTGTTGAAGACTTTAAGAGAAGGTATATTAAGATTTTATGTAATAGAGCATGTATATCCATATTTTTATTTCTTTAGTCTACGAAAGTGTGATTTTAATTGGGTGTGCACACACACATATTATGAGTGTGATAATTTTTTTAAACTGATTGTGCTATACGATATTTAATCGTACGATACAAGTTGACATATATTTTCCTTCAAAATATAATTAATGAAATTATGGCTTGAATTTTTAAACTATTCATTCTGTATGATGTCATGTCGTACATATGACTAACAGAATACGAATTTGGTTCGTACCACCTTATACCAAACAAACACATTCATTTTTGAACTTTTTGAATGATATGATGAGAATTCGTAAAAATGATTAATAGTGTACAAAATTTGGTTCGTACCAGATCATACTGAACGAACACATTCATTTTTGATATGTTTGTACATTATGATGTGAATTCGTACAGATGACTAACAGAGTATGAAATTAGGTTCATACCAAATTATAATGAACGAACACATTTATTTTTGAAATGTTTGTACAAGTACGAACACATTCATTTTTTGAATTGTTTGTATAATATGATGTGAATTCATATAGATGATTGACAATGTGCAAAATTGAGTTTATCCAAGTTTGTATTGAAGGAAACCTTAATTTTTTGAATCGTTCATACCTGACGATCAATGATTATACATTACGATTGTAGGATGGTTCTCTTGAAAAATTCAAATTTTGGATGGATTTTCACATGTTTTCTCAATAAAGAGTCCTAAAAACTATCTTATAATCCTTTACTTTGAATTTCTCTTGAGATGGACCATTGATAGTGTGTTTGGGAGAAATTTTGTGAGTGAAGAGTGAGAGATCTAATGAAGGGGAGTTGTGAGGGATTCATAAGGTTGCCCAAAGTAAGGATCTCTTTATTTTCTTCATGTTTATGCCCACTTCTTTAGTGGATATTGAGAGAGAACCTTTAAGATTAGATCAAGGTTCTCTGCCATCACTAGGAGGGTGAAAAAGAATGTGAATGTATGCTGCCATCACTTAGAGAGTGTAAAACGCGATGATTCTTTGCCTTCACCAGACAAGTGAAAAAAGACATGATGGTATGCTGCCATTACTTGGAGAGTGTAAAAAGAAATGATTCTCTACCATATCGGGTTAGTGGAGGAAAGTTTGTAAAGGCTTCTCCGCCTCGTTGTGGGGGGAAAAAGGAGATTCGATATTGTTTAGTGTAATATCTGGAGGAATCTCCAGAGAGTGGATGTAGGTTTAGTTGGACTGAACAACTATAAAATTTGGTGTTCTTTTGTTGACTTTAATTTTTTCCTGCATTTTTTATTTTTTTATATTTAAATTTTTTTGGTTGGAAAAACATTTGTGATAATCTGATAATCATTTCTATAAACAACTGCAAGTTTCAGAATTTTTAATTTAACTTCAAAAATCTAATAAAGTTTTCAAAATTCTAATAAATTTTTTTTAATAACCAATTAACCCCCCTCTTAGTTAGTTTTGGGATTATTATATAAGGTCTAATAACCAACACGAACTTTCAAACCTAATAATTTAGGAAAGGAATACAAGGCTTTTAAATATGAATTCAGATTTCCAAATTAATGATAAGCTTATTTAGGAAGAGGAATGAATTAGAATCTCCAATTAAATTTCAGATTGGTTGATTGCGATATCCCACTCAAGATCACTTATGTCTATCCTAGGATTTGAATATAAGTTTTTGTTAGTGGTACCCTGCCACTTTTATTTTTTGCAGACCCTATGTTATAAAATTAAGTGACACTTGTAACATGAACATTTATTTTATATAATTTAATTGACTTAATTTCTTTACTTTATTTGAGCATAGGATTACTTTCTTTTACTGGTTTCCTTTCTTGCATGTCAATTTTATTTTGGCCTGGATACACAGAGGCTTGTAAGGGTACAAAAAATAATATTTTCTACTTATAAAATTTTAAGCTCACATTAAAATTCTAATGACTTAAGAGGTAAGCTCGAGACCACCAAGAGTCTGTATTTGTACATTTTGAATATTCTCTTCCTTTTTAGACACCTCATTGCCTACAAGTTCTAGCATACTGCTTGACCTATTAGGAGGTAGTTCTGTTAAAAAGATATCATGTAATCTCTAGGATAATATTATTTTAAAGTCTTTTTAAAACTTCATCATACATTTTATATATTTCATCAAGTTAATTAACATGCATTGTATTTTGAATCCACCTTAGCTAATAGTGGGCTTTATGCCCTATCAATTATATCATATTGAATTGTATCTCAAGGATTTGATGTCACTAAGAAACGTATTGGCTCTAGTCATAAACGCTATCTCGTGGTGCCATTTGGTAGCAAAATCACTCGGTTCAAAGGACCTTAGGTCATAATCATTTATCATGTGGTGCCATTTGGTGAAAAAATCATTGGTTATAGGACATATACCTCGTCCTTATTAATAAGAGATTATTTGAGAATGGATCTTAGTGATATTTTTGACTAGACATTAGCTTTATATGAGTTGAAGTAAATTTCAATTTATCTACCTTAGTAAAGTATTATGAAGGTGGATGGGTATTACTTTAAGTGATTTATGGTTTGATTTCAGCTTTAAATATTTTGGTTTTAGATGATTTTTTGGGAGTTTTTGAGCTTTCATGGGTATTTGGGATGACATTTTGAAATATGTAGAATTAAACTTTTCGGTTGAGATCTACATTCAATATGACCATCATTAGGGTGACATTAAAGTCACTTGAAATTATTTGAATTTTGTTGAAGTTTAAGGGTATTTTATAATATTTAAAATTAACCCCTTTGGTTGAGATCTGCATTCAACATGGCCATCATCGAGGCAACATCAAAGTCACTTGAAAATATTTGAATTTTGTGAAAGTTTGAGGGTATTTTTAAATATACCCCTTCGATTAAAATTTGCATTCAACACGGCCATCATTAGAGTATTTGAGGTCATTTCTATTTATGAATTGAACCTTGTTAACACTACCAATTTGTTGATAGAGGATCGAGTTCGTTACTGGCTTTGTTGTTTTGTTAATGAATTTTCTTCGTTTGAGGCCTTGAAGGCCTTATATGAGCATATAAAATAGATATCTGATCGATACCCAGACTGTATATCTTTTTGATAATTTGAGCCGTATCGACTTCTATTCATACATATAGAAGGATCAGGATCAAACTACATTCATTTATTGATCCGCATAATATCCTTAGATATTATGTGTGTACCCATAACATGCTCACCAAGGCCCATGCAGATGTTTGGGGGTATTTTATAAGTATATGTTTAACATTGTCGACTCATATTTACCTACTTTAAAGGATCAGGTTCAAATTTATTAATTTGCGCAATATTCCTAGATGTCACGTCTGTTCCTACAATACGCTTGTTGGGGCCTATACTGGTTTTGCGATTGCCCTTTCCCTTTTATGTACCTATGTGTATACAAATTATGGTGTGTGTACGGTAGCTTTTTGAGATATTTAATGCTGCTCAGTTGTGTGCGTGACCATAATTTCAATGCAATATTATATTTGGAAGCTTGTACATGCCTTATGTCTGCTTGTATACGGGTTGCAGATCTGATGTTGTGGCGTCATACTATGGTCATTTATCCATTTTGTATAGGTAGAATATCGTGCACTACTTATTTCTTTCTGCACATGGATCATAGTGCACTAATGAATCTCCTACTTTCAGGGCAAGCTTCAGATAGTAGCTCATAAGAGCTTATATTTATTGTATATCAATCTCTTCTGATTGCAGGGAATTGGTACTTTTCAACTATCATTGCACGGTTCTCAACTATAAGGGTGTCGTAGCATCCACTACTTATTGTTGATCAGCATTTATAGGCTTGTTATGTATATGACAAATTCCTTTTTGTCATTGGTAAGCATTAGTACTTGTCGTATGCAACACTATATGTATTTTATTGCTGGTAATGGTATTCATTGAGAATTTTCAAGTCATTCTTTACAACCAAGTTATGCTCTCTTTTGTATCTATATCATCCATCATTTATAGATAATCATGATTGCATAACTGATATGGGTGCTATAAACCAGGCATCATCATTTGTAGGTGACTTATGAAGTTTCAAGGGCTACACATGCTTCCTTATCACCAAATCATTAATTATCTTTAGCTCTGTCCTACAAGTGAATCAGGTTGGCAATTACAGGTTTTATGATGCTTATGTGTAAGTTGAAGATCCTTTGTTGTAGCATTGGACAGATCGTTACACCATAAATCCTTTGTTCATGCTTTTGAGAATAGATCATAGTCTATATGATAATTTTACTCATTGATGCTTATGTTTTAACCAGTCTAGTGGTCTTTAACATTTGTTTGAAGCTCTTTATGTTGTTCTTTGACTCTCATTTGTGTGATTTAGACCCTCCAACATTTATGGTACGCCACGAATGATGAAAT
Organism: Dendrobium huoshanense; assembly: GCA_016618105.1. Lineage (NCBI taxonomy): Eukaryota > Viridiplantae > Streptophyta > Magnoliopsida > Asparagales > Orchidaceae > Dendrobium > Dendrobium huoshanense. Next base: position 1,806,286 of record CM028357.1, on the reverse strand, counting down.
GAGGCTTTAGGTGATTACCCGCCGCGTCATAGGCGTTACACCAGGGTCTCATCCCTATTGGTGGAAGTTTAAAAGCGGATTTTGAAAAACTTAATCTTATTTGGGAAATTTAATCTTTAAATTTACAATATTAACATCAAAAACCACATTATAAATAATATATTTCCCATTAAGGCAAAAATATTGCTTGCTAACACGTTTAGATTATGAAATTGAAATTTGTCATCCCAATTGTAGTAGTTATATTCAAGTAAGAATCGCATACGATCCCGAGGTGTGGAAATGAGATTCTATAAATATTCAACCACTATAATTCTGATGAGAGATCATTAATTTCATATTCCATATCACAACAGTGAATGATATATCCCTCCAAGGAGAGAAAATATCATCCATTATCTAACAATGAAATATGATGATAATGATCGTTATTGACTTCATTTTCCTAAAGAAGGATAGTTTTGAATTGTTAAAAATGATTTTGAAAAGGTGGATGTAAATTCTAAATTTCCTTTGAGCACAAGCCCTCGTAGTTAATTATATTGTAAAAAATTTAAATTTCCTACAAATACTCTCGATTAAAATACTGATGAAATTTTGTTTAATGAATTTTTGGGAGTTATATCAAAGGAGTTGGATTTTGGAATTTCAACATGGAATGGAGCAAGACCGAACACTTATTTTTAGAGTCAAAGTAAAAAGAGTAGGGGGCACTTTGGGATTGTGGAATAATCTAGAAGTGTCTCAACCTAGTCTAAGTGTTGGGCTTTTAAATTCTAAATTGAGAAAAAAATTTGTTTGAGTTGAGCTTTTATTAGAAATTTAAGATTGTATTCATGGTGGTTGAGGTCTTAAGATTAAAAATTTTCCACGGATCTTAAATATAAATTGGGCACCACATAATGGTGACATGAACCTTACTAATGCAATTCAAAAATTTGGACTTACCCCGGCCTGGATTGGGGAGCTAGCTAACCAATAACCGTCCCTTGAGTTTTGATGACCCAGACTATATTCCAAAGAAGAAACTAGTCGATTTTAAATCCATGAGTCTGGTCATTTTATGAAAGAGTGGTGGGGATATTTTTATTATAGTTTTGGAGATCTGGGGCCAAAGTCTAGAGATTTTCTTAGTGGCCCATTGACTTATGTTGGGTGAAAATACTAAAGCAGATGAAATTAAGAATTAGCCTCTTATAAATATGTTTATAATGCAAAACGTGCTAGTCAAAATATTCAAAACATAAATGCTTAAAATTTTAAAAAGGCTCAAAAATATTTTTTTAGAATACAAGCTTTTCTAAATTCAGCACCTCATCCTCATAGGTCAGATTATATAAACTCTACCCATAAGCGAGGAAGTGTCTTCAAACAAGGAAAAGAAGATGTATTGATATGCATGTGACCCAAAACAATCTCTGGCTCATTCCCTAGATTATTATCTTTCATGTTATTTAATTCTTAAAATTTTAAATGTTAATTATAAGTAGAAGAAATTTTCATACCGTCACAAGTCTCGCGTATCTAGGCTTAATAAAAAATGGCACACAAATGCTAAAAAAGTAGAAAAAGCATAAAAAATCCTAATCACAATCACATCAAGCCAAATACATCAATATAATTAATTGCTTAAAGTAAAGTTCATAGGTAAATGCCTCACTTATTACAATGTAGGGTTTATAAAAATTAAAAGTGGTCGGGCACCACTAACAACAATTCAGATTCTAATCCTAGTATTTACGCAAGTGACATTAAGTTGGATTCTCTTTGACTTCAATTCTTTGGTCTTCTCTCCTTCGGGTTTCTTGGATTCTTCGTAATTGAATACCCAAATGGGAAAGAAAACTCTTCCCCCGAAGGAGAGGTTATTCTTTCCACTTTGGGTATAAAATGTGATCCAAATTTAGGATTCCAATTGAAAAAGACTATTCCTTGAAGGGGTATATTTTCCTCTTTAGAATCTTACTTTGGATCCACGTATCTCAAACTCAAAATGCAACTTTCACAACTCAATACTAGAATAAATTACATTAATATGAAAATGAAAATTCTACACTCTCCTATAGGGTTATCCTAAGCATTTAATAAATCAAAATTTATTCATAGGCAGTTTTATATATATATATATATATATATATATATATATATATTATATAGAAAAAAAAACACACTTGGCTACGCTCTTTTTATTTTGGGGCCTAAGAAGATGAAGCACCTGTAGCAGTTATATTTATTCATAACCACTTGTAGAAACTTCAGTGAGCATCTAGATCATTTCTAAACTATGGGTAATCTAATCACCAATCGCATCATCAATCTACATAGTGCTGTAAAAATAAACAAACACACCAATCAATTTCAATCACAAAATGCAGTGAAATTTTAAAAAAACCTGGCACATAGCAGAAAAGTAAACACCAGACTAGCCTAAATCTAGAGTCGGTTGTACTAGCAATTTATCTAAAGTATGTAAGAAAGGTTGTGTGGCTGGGGTTGATCCTAAACTAGGTTAGTTGTTAAGATTATCTACTGTTTGAGTTTGTTAAAGGTTGAAGGGGAACTTTATGTTTGAGTTTAAGTATTAATATTTTAAATATTGATTTGGATGTATTTTAATTGTTAGATGATTTCTACATTTGTTACTCATCGAGGTTGTGAAGTTTATTTTACCTTCCTTGGTGCTAAATTAATATCCTCGCAAGCCTAGGTTACATTGTACCAATTCGGGTTAATTAAGTATATTTAGTTGGTTAGAAATTAAGGATGGATTAATATTAATTAATTTAATTAAGTATTATTTAAAAGTTAGATTAAATATTAGAGTTTATGATTTCGAATAAATATCAGAGTTTATGATGATTAGTTAGACTATTAGTATGCTCAATTTAGAGTTTACAGCAAAAGTTATGAATTTTTGAAATTTTGACTTGATTTTGACATAAGTTTTAACCAAATTGCTGTTTTTTTTTTTTTTGACTACTTTTTGAAGATTTAGCATTTTTGTAAATATTAAAATTTAATTTGTGTTCAATTCTATTGAGTTTGATCAATTTAGAATTTTTAATAATTTTTTATGATTTTTGGAAGTTTGGGTATTTATTTAATTTTTAAAATTATTTTAATTGAAGGTCTTCTTAATGGTTTGAACCCAAATGAACTTGAAACTTCTTAAAATCACATCGAAAGATCAAAAGTGTTCTAAGGAGGGAATATCAAGTGTTTGACATTTTTTTTATTTTTAATTATTTAATTTAATTAAATAATGATTTTTAATTAAAATTAAATCATTCTTAAAATTGATTTCAAATTAAAATGGTTTTAATTTTTTCTGATTAATGATTAAAATATGGTCAGTTAGAGGTATAACATGTAATTTTTAGATTTAATTTTGATTTATTAGAATTTTTGGAAGTTTACATGCTTAATTAAGGATTTAAACTTTAGTAGATTAATTAAGGAGCCTAATGACATAAAATAATAGTGAAAATTTTTCTTTGGGTAGGCAATACCACTATGTTTGTGTGTTCAAAGTTTCATGTTAAGGGGATATGCATCCTAGTTATTAGAATTTTTCTATGTTATTTACATAAGTCCTTAATGATATCAGTAAGTTAAGTAGGTTTGAATCAAGGTTCTACTAACCCTTGGACTTAACACATAAATGCAAAACCATAACACAATCAAGTTGTTAAATCTATGAGAATCTAGTCTAAGTGATGTGTGTACCATACACATACAAAAGATAAAATTAAATTGAATGACTAACAAATTGGTTAATAAATAATTAAGGTAATTACTCATTAACCCTCCCAATCAAACCTATCAAAATAGTTTAATCTATGTTTACGATTTCAAGACCTCACTTTAAGCACTCAAAATTTAAATATATATATGTATAGTTTTAAAATAGAATCAAAATATACATATATATGTATAAATATGTTTGTATTTAAAGACATACTTACTATCTTTAAAATAGTATTTGAATATAAATCAAAAAAAATTTTGAAAGGTTATATAGAATAGAAGGTTAATTAAAATAAATATTCTCCCATTTTGAAATAATTTTGATTAATATTTATTTAAATAATACTTAAATATTAAATATTTAAAGGTATTTAATGTTGTTTAAAATATATCAATAATTATATTTAAAATTAATTTTAAATTAGCATAGTCAAAATTCTAAAAGTTTAAGATATTACAATTATTTTAATTTTTTAAAAAAGATTTTTTTAAATCCTTAATTTTATAAGTTTAAGATAATTACATAATTTTAAGAATGACTTAAAATAAAACCTTAATTCAATAGTACTTAAAATATTTGAATAAAATATTTTCAAATTAATTTAATTTATAAAAATAATAACATTTTAAAATAATCTTTATTTATAAAATTAATTTAAAATAAGTTTTTAATTAGTTTTTTTTTAAAATTAAATAATCAATTGAATGTCAAATTAAGTATTATTTGAAAAAAACTTAAATAATTCTCATTTTTTAAATTATATTAAATATTTTAAAAACTATATTAATTTAAAGTAATTTAAATAATATTTTTACTGATTTAGTTGAATATTTAAAATAAAATATGATTTTTTGATTTTAAAATAAAATTAATTTTAAAAAAGTAGAAATTAATTAAATATTGGAATTCTAAAATTTTTAGAATTATTTAAAATAGATATATTAATTTATAAAAATTTTAATTTTAAAATAAAAAAATAAATTTTCTATTTATTTTAATATATTTTATAAATTTTATTTTAGGGAAATTTATGTACATACCACTTTATAACATCCTATTTACATATCTAACATCCAAAACTTTAATATTATATGCATACCATCCTATATTATTTTAATATGAAATATACCACTTATATTTCTTTTCTACCACCCATATATTTCATTTCTACCACTCATATTTGATATGAAAAAGAACTATGGGTGGTATGTATGTAATATTAAAATTTTAGATGTTAAATATGTAAATAGAATAGTATTAGGTGGTATGTATGTAAATATCCCTTTATTTTATTTAAAATAATTTTTTAGTAATTTTTAAATTAATTTACATTCAAAAACTATTTTAAATTAAATTAAAACCATTTTTAAATAAAAATGTGGCGGCAGGCCATGTGGCGAGCTTTGGTTACCTTGTCAAAAATGCAAATGGTGGCGGTGTTGCACCGCATACTCGATGCGGTGTTTCCTGGGTGGACCACACATCGGGATGTGGTTAATTAAATAACCACATTAGCGGATGACCTTAGTCATCGGATACGTGATGGATTTATCGAATGGTAGGGATTAAACCTCGCGGTTTAATCTTAAACAGTAGAGAAATGATCCCATGATTCGGAATGAAGGGCTCGGATCGAGCCGAACGAGCCATCAATCGTGGAAGTGGATCCGTGGTTGGACAGAGTCGAGAATAGACGCAATCTAGGTGATTGATAATAAGATCAACGACCTAAAAAACGTACATTCACAACAAGCCATGATTAATGCCCTAAAACCAACTTTTGTCTCGTTCTCTTGATCCAGACAATCAAATATCATAAAATTTTAAAACTAGGTTATACTAATGAACAGAGTTAATGGGGATTCAACATAACATTTGGAGATGCACTTAATGAAAACTTATTTTACCCTAAATATTGTGACCTATGTCTAAGGTTTTTAAGGGATTTTATCATTGAAACTTCAAGGTGTTGATACGTTTGAGCTTATGGATTTTTCACATTAGTTTTCCTAATTGAAAGCATAGTCTAAAACTCCTTGGATCGACAGCTCCAGATCCTTGGATCAAAAATGCTTGGGCTATCCGAAAAGCTCATCGTCGAGAAGGGTTTATTGGTGGGTTTTTGTTAGGAGATGGAAGGGGAGATCTCTCAAGCTCAAGGAAAAGCTTGGAATGCTCTTGGAGACTGAGGGATCGTTTTGGGGTAACTGGGGTGACCATTGCTCTTTTGGGTTAAACTAGGGAATGTGCTTAGTTAGAGAGCTCTTAAAAGAGCTTTAACCTCATTTGGGACTAACGTAGCATCCTAGTCTAAAGGATAAGCCCACCTTTAGTAGGTTTGACCATGAAAAGGGTTTTAAGCATGGGTTGACTCCTTTGACTAGTGAATTAGTCAATGGAGGCTGAGGTGGAAAAAAAGGAGTGTGAGAAGTTGGTTGGGTGAACCCCAAGCTTAGTGTCAATGCATTTGAGGTTAAAAGAAAGGATTGACCACTTCAAAGAGGGGTTTAAGTATTTGGTTGACTCTGACTAGTCAACAAAAGTCATGACTGATGATGTGGCACTTAGAGGATGTAGGGAAATATTTGGGATGGATTAAGGAAGGGTCAAAGGAATCAAGACCAAAGCATGTGGTACCTAGACAGCGGATGCTCTTGACATATGACTGGCGACGCTAATCAATTCATTTTGTTGAAGATCAGGACGGGAGGCAAGGTTACTCTTGGAGACACCACCACCAGGAAGGTGGTAGGCTCAGGTTTAATTGGTAATTCCAAGAACCTTATGATTGAAATATTTTGCTTGTAGATGGATTGAAACATAACCTACTCATCATCAGTAAGCTTTGTTACAAGGATTTTATCATTAAATTTTTGGCAAATTCATGCATTATAAGCTTAAATAATAATACTATTTTACAGGAAAAGCATATCAACAATGTTTACATGCTTGATTTAAATAACATTGAATGCACTGGTTCATTTTACTTAAAAATTGCTGTTGATGATTCATGGTTGTGGCACATGAGATTATGTCATGCCAGTATAAAAACTCTTAGGAAAGTGACCCAAAAAGACCTAGTTAGAGGTGTCCCCAAGCTTAAGTTTTCAAAAGACAACCTTTGTGATGTCTGGCAATTAGGAAAGCAATCCACTCCACTTTTCACCCCATTAAGGACATTAGCACTTCTAGACCTTTAGAAGTCCTTCACATGGATTTATTTTGATGCATTAGCACTGCCAGCTTGGGAGGGAAAGTCTTTGGTTTTGTGATTGTCGATGACTACTCAAGGTTCACTTGGATTAGATTTTTGTCACACAAAAATGAGTCTTTTGATGAGTTTATAGACTTCTTCACTTGGATCCAAAAAAAGCTAGGTTGTGAGGTCTTGATCATCCATAATGACCATGGGGGAGAAAATGAGAGATTTGGAGATTTTTGTGATGACAAGGGGATTAGCCATAACTTCTCAGCTCCTAGGACCCCTCAGTAGAACGAGGTAGCTGAAAAGATAAACCCAAACCTTAGTGGAAGCTGCTAGAGCCATGCTTGCTGAGTATTCAATTCCAAAATACTTTTGGGCTGAAGCAGTTAACACAGCTTGTTATGTGTTGAATAGGGTGAATGTTAGAGCCAAATTATATAAGACACCCTATGAGATTCTTAAGAGTAGGATGCCCAATCTTTTCTACCTTCATATCTTTGGTTATAAGGTCTTCATTTACAATAATGGGAAATCTCACTTAGAAAAATTTGTCCAAAAATCTGATGGAGTGTTCTTAGGATATTCTAGTGTGGGAAGTCTTTTAGGGTGTTTAATAAGAGGACTTTGGTGGTGGAAGAGACAACACATATAGTGTTTGATGTGTCTGATCCTAGAAAGCCTAGATTTGAGGATGATGATGATGTTGGAGAGATTGCCACTAGAGTAGAAAATCTGGAGAAGGGGATAGAGCTCTAAAACACTGAAGGAGTAGGAGAGGTTACCCAAGGAGTATAAAATTTAGATCTAGAGGAAAGGGTTGAACCTTCACACACCTTGCCTAGAGATTGGAGATACTCTTCAAGTCACCCTAAAGATTGATCTTAGGAGCCCTTCTGATTGAGTTAGGACTAGACATGGACTTAGGAAGGAAGTGAACCACTCTGCCTTTATCTCAATGATTGAACCCACCAACATAAACCAAGCCCTTTCTGATGAGTTTTGGATCTTAGCCATGCAGGAGGAGTTGAACTAATTTGTCAGGAGTGATGTTTGGGAGCTTGTAGAAAGACCTAAGGGACTAGTGTGGTTGGAACCAAGTGGGTCTTTAATAATAAAGTGAATAATTCAGGTGTGGTGGTTAGGAATAAGGCAAGATTGGTGGTTAAGGGGTACAACAAAATAGAAGAGATAGATTTTGAGGAGACCTTTGCCTCTGTAGCTAGGTTGGAAGCCATTAGAGTGCTATTAGCCTTTGCATGTTATAAGGGATTTAAGCTTTTCCGATTGGACATTAAGAGTGTTTTTTTAAATGGGGTAATAAAAGAGAATGTGTTTTTAGAAAAACCCCCAGGTTTTGAGAGTTCCCAATTTCCAAATCATATTTTCAAATTAAAAAAGGCCTTATATTGATTAAAGTAGGCATCCAGAGCTTGGTATGAGAGGCTTAACACATTCCTACTATAGAAGGAGTTTGTTAAGGGGAGCGTAGAAACCACCCTTTTTCTGAGGAGAGTAAGAGATGATTTGCTCATTATTCAGATTTATGTGGATGATATATATTTTGGATCTTCTGATAAGAGACTATATGATGAGTTTTTTAAACTAATGAGTAAAAAGTTTGAGATGAGTATGATGGGAGAGTTGTCCTACTTTTTGGGGTTTAGCATAAGACAATTAGATGATGGAACATTTCTAAATCAATCAAAATACATAAAGGACATTTTTAAGAAGTATGAGATAGATAAAGTCAAGCCAATTAATATTCCCATGACCTCCAGTGTTCAGCTGGATAAGGACCCAAGTGGTAAGTCTGTTGATCAGAAGAAGTACAGGGGGATGATCGAATCTTTACTTTACCTGACTATTAGCCGACCTTATATAATGTTTAGTTTTTGTCTTTGTGTTAGATTTTAAGCTGACCCTAAGGAATCCCACCTGATTGCAGTTAAGAGAATTCTTAGATACCTTTTAGGGACCCAAAACCTAGGAATCTGGTACCCTAGGTACAACACTTCTATGAAGATTTATGTACTACCTGATGTGATGTTTAAGGAGTCATCGATTAAGCTTAAATGTGATAAGGCAGCAGGAGTTTGTAATAATGCTCCAGAAGGATTTCTCAATAAGAACTCATCGGAAGGTGTTGTGGATGGTGGCAATGTAATGGCTGGAAAAATTCCTATTAATCCATGGGTAAAACTGCCAAACATAAAGGTCAATTTCTCCAATAATGTTCTTTTCTTTCTGAAAAATGGAATGACAGTAAAGTTACATGAGCTGACTGTTACAACAAATTTTGATAAACTACAGTTTTTCATAGTGGTTAAGGTGTTTTGGGAAGGGCATTCTGGTTCGTGTGGTAGCTGAGGAATTACATCATCAATGGTTGCAATTTGGTTGTCATCAAGGCAATGCCATAAAAAATTCTAGTCGGCCCGGAGAGAGAACGTCTGATTTTTCTGTTGATAGGAGATTTTGAATTTCCTTCTGCCAGGATTTTCAGCAAACCCCATCATGGCGTCGGAGGATTGCTGTCCTCCTCTGGTTGGAGGCACTACCATCGTCAGACCACCCCAACCAACATCCAGGATGATTTCACGTTTTAATTCCGGCTCGTCGCCACCAGCTTTTGGAGAAAATAGAAGCGAAAAGGATAGCAAGTTTTGGTTCACAAAAGAACGTCCATTGGTAATAAATGAAGGAGGTTTGAAAGTTAAGAAGAATCTTGATTGCGTTGGAAAAGGGAAAGACATCCTGATTGAGAATGATGTTAGTATCCATTCTAAAGGAGTAATTGCATCGAATATGTTATGTCAGATAGTCAATTCGGCTCTACCAGTAAAGTGCATGCCATCTTTTTGTGGCAATGCATCAGCAAATGCGGAGAGTGCTCCAAAAGGAATTCCAATCTCAACCGTGAATATCCATATTACTGATGATCTAGAAACAGAAGATTCAAATGCAGCTATTAAGGAACAGAACATGACAGTACAAGCAAAATCAAAGCTGATTTATTCACTGTCAGAAAATGTAATATTGGAGAGTTGGGGAAATGCAATTTCAACAATAATGTAGGATACTCCAACATGGAGAATTCAAATTCTAGGACCAACGTGTGGAAGAAGAAATCAAACATTAAAGTTTCATATTTGGACTTTGGCATAGATTTTGTTTAAAAAGATGGTGTTGTTAAATTGCACACAGAAAATGAGATGAACAACTCGAATAAATTGAAAAGGCCCTTGTGATTAAAGTTTTCAGTGATAATGTTCCATTTCACATTATAAGCTTAGAGCTGAGAAGGCAATGGGGAATTTTAGGAAAATTCCATTTAACTCAACTGGGCTTAGGATGGAATCTGTGTGCTTTTGAAGAACTGGAAGCCTTGGAGGAAATTATTGCTTCAAGACCTTGGTATGTTAACGGCAACATCGTGGCATGGATAGATGGACAGCAGCCTTCTCCCCATCTTCATTTAAAGGTCTTATAGCTCCAATTTGGATACGTATGCCCAATCTTCCTCTTAAATGTTGGGATGAGGTGAATGCTTGTAGAATTGCTTCCATGGTGGGCACTCCATATTTGATTGATGGGAACATGTTCCAATGGAGTAGAAGAGAATTCGCGAGGGTGTGTGTACGAATCAAACTTGATGAAAAATTACCCTTGGGTGTTTGGGTAGAAGGCAATTTGGGTTAATTCTATTAAAGCATTGAGTATGAGAGATTATCCATATTCTATTTCAACTGTGGAAAGCTTGGTCTTTTAAAAGAGGAATGTTTAAAAAAGGTTGCAGCCATCAAACAAAGCTTACCAAGTGTGGAAATTCAAGTCAGTAATGACAATTTGGTGGAAGGCAAAAAGGAATCTAATCCAGCTACAAAAGTTCAGACAATCACTGAAGAAAAAGAGAAAGGGTATGGTCCATGGATCCATGTTGATTGCAAGAAGGAAAAAATTTCTAAAGCTATATCCAATAAAAGACATAGAGCTCCTGTGGCCATAGAAGGTGGTAGAAATTTGAAAGAAAATCATGGCAAAGTTGTTGATGTTGTGATTATTCTCAAAAATCCAGGAACTATTGAGACTAATGAAGACATGCCCCAGTTGATAGAAGCAATAACGAGTCTAGAAAATTTGATTGGTACTGGATGGGACTTCTTCTATGTCCCTTCAGCTGGGTTATCAGGAGGGATCCTAGTAATTTGGAAGAGCAACTTGGCTAAATTCTGCAGGATTGATTCTTCTTCTCAGTTCTTCATAGGAGATTTAGATAGCCCTGTCATGGGAAGATGGAGGATAGCCATTATCTATTGCAACAAAGATGTTTATAAAAGAATAGAGCTTTGGTATGGTCTAGAACATCACATTTCCACTAATTGGCCTATGGTGATAGGTGGAGATTTCAACTGTCTTCTTTCTAAAGAAGATAAAAAAGGAGGAAGAAGATTCATGTTGTCATTGGGGCCTAAAGAAATGAGATCGTTCATGACAACAAATGATTTACATGAGCTAAGATATGTTGGTCATATGTTCACTTTGAGTTACAATAAAAAAGGGATGGACCAGATCATGGAAAGGCTTGATAAAATGATTGTCAACACAAATGCTGTTAACCTAAATCAACATTTGGTAGTGAAGCATCTTCTTAGGATTGCTTCGGACCACTGTCCCTTTCTTCTCAACTTGTTTGAATCAGCTACAAAAATTAGAAGTCCAATTAAATTTGAGGATGTTTGAGTTTCATACCCGGCATCCTATGCAGTGGTGGAAAAAGCCAGGAAGAAGAAGGATACCGGTTCAGCGGCTAATATTCTCAACTATAAACTGAAAAGAACTATGAAATCTCTATTTTTTTTAGCAAGGACAAACTTAAAAACCTGAACTAGTTCAAGGAAGCTCTCAAATTGGAGATTCTACAGCTTCAAACAAAAGAAGTTGAGCCCGGTAAGATGTGAGGATGATAAAGACCATTATTAGAAGGTATTGTAGTTGGACTGGGCAAATAGTTAAGACAAGCAAATCTGGAATTCTTTTTGGAAAAGCTATCAGTATAAGGAAAAAAAAAAGATCAAAGGCATTATGGAGTACAAAGAAGCCAAGGAGTTCAACTATCTCAGATCAAAGATGGCATTAAGAAAGCTCTCCAAAGTGGATTTCCAATTCATTTTAGACAAAATTTTAATGAAGCTGAACAACTGGGGTTTTCTTTGTTTGGAAAAATAACTTTGGTGAGATCAGTAATCCTTTCCCTCACAGCTTTTCTTTTCACTATATATCTTATTTCTAGAGTTATTCTTGAAGAAATAGAAAAGTTATGCCGTTATTTTATCTGGAATAAGATGAATAATGAGCATGGTCAGCACTATGTTTGTTGGGATAAATTGTGTGAACCAATACTTAATGGAGGAATAGGTCTACAATCTTGTTCCAACAAAGTGGGTCCTTTAAGGGCCAAACTTTCTTGGAGATACATGAAGGATGATGAATCATTGTTGCATAAAATTATGTATCCCATATATGGTTCCTACTGGAATACTGAAAACAGAACTTATTCTGGTTCGGTGGCCTGGAAGATTATCAGAAATGGTGGTAAATACTTTAAATCAATTATGAGATGGGACATAGCTAATGGTCAATCAGTGAATGTTCTTGAAGATAAATGGATTCTGGACAAAAGCCTCATCAAATGGCCTACTTTTGTAAATTCTCAAGATGAGATGACTAATTCAATGACAGTTGATAGTTTTATCTCAGAAGGCTAATGGAAAATTACAGAATTTGAGATTTTTTTTGAAAATGATCTCGTGAATCTAATTTGCAACATTCAAATTTACTCTGAATTTGATAAAGATCAATTAGATATTATATACATGGAATCAGGGAAAACTATAACTGCAATGGCTGTTGGGAATATTATTCAACAATCCACTGAAAGTTCAAACTGGAAGTGGCTGAAAAATTTAAAACTGAATGCCCGTTTGGAAAATTTCTAGTGGAGGGCACTTAGTAATGACATGCCTACTAATTCCTTCTTATCATATAGAAGACTTCAAAGGTATGATCAATGCCCAAATGGATGTAATGAGGAAGAGAGCATAAACCATTTGGTGTGTAAATGTTCTAAGATTATCGATGTAATTCAACATTTGAACAACTGGGGATTCGTTATACCTTCCTTGTCTTCTATGGAAGATACTTATAAGTGGCTGGAATCACAAAATGTTTTTTTATCCAATTTGTTCTGTAATGCAATTTACTTCTCTTGGAAAGAAAGAAATGAACTTACTCATGGGAAAAATGAAAGAAGCTCGATGCACATTGCAGTTGAGGAGATAAGCTATACTAAAAGTTCCTATGTTCCTAATTATAATTTGACAGGCGGGTTGAGTACTAATCAGCTAATGCTTTTGGAAAATCGTTGGTACTCTCCTCCACCCGATTGGATAAAAGTAAATGTTGATGCAACATTATTATCTTCTTATAAAGGAGGTATTGGAGGTGTGGTTAGAGTTCATAAAGGCAGAATGATAGCAGCCTTCAGTAAATCGTATATCCACTGGGACATCACTTATCTTGAGTTTCTAGCCATAACATCTATTAAATATATCATCAAAGATTGGAGGTATGAGTACAAAGGAATCATTATTGAAAGTGACAATGCTAATATAGTCAAATTCATCCATAAAGCTCTCAAAAAAGGAGGTAAAGGTATGGAAAGTTTTTCCTTTATAGATGTTTACAATTATGTTATCTTTAATTGCATTAAGATAGATTGTAATAAGTTAGCGGACTTATGCACTAACTTTGGAGTTTTTTCCTCTTTTTTTTGGGATGATCTTTTGCTTGATAAGGTTCCTTCTTCATTTGTTGATTTGTTGAAGGAGGAATATTTAGCTTTTTCTTTGTAGGATTTGCCGCTTGTTTTTTTTTTCTTTTTAAGTTTATAAAGCTTATTGCTTTCTTCAAAAAAAAAAAAGGTTGCATTTTGGTAAATTTCATCTAACTACCCTTGGGATGGGGTGTGTCTTGTGCTTGTTGTTTTTCCTTAAAATCCTTGGAAAGTGTTCTAACAGGGGGTCCTTGGTATGTTAGTCGGCATATAGTTGATATTGATAAGTGGACTCCTAATTTTTCTCCTATATAGTTGAAAGGCTTATCATCTCCTATTTGGGTTAGAATGACAAACCTTCCTTTACATTGTTGGGATGAGATCGATGTATTGAGAATTTCATCTTTGGTAGGTACTCCTTTATTAATTGATGATAATACGTTTCAATGGGGAAAAACAGAATATGCTAGACTTTGTGTTAGGGTGTTGTTCAACAAACAACTCCCTTTGGGTGTTTGGGTGGAAGGCTCACCAGGAAGATTTTTTAAAAAGCTAGAATATTAAAAAATATCTACTTTATATTTCATTTATGGGAAAATTGGCCATTTGATTCAAGATTGTAAGCTGAATAAAATGGATGCTAAGGAAGGAAAAACAAGCAGATTTGGAGGTGAAGACTTCATCTCTGGAAAACCTTTGAATAAAGAGGATTGGCTTATGGACCATGGGTACATGTTAATTATGGAAGAAGAAGGAAGTGTTTTTCAATTAAGAATAGAGGATATCATAGAAGAATTATGGAAAAAAAGGAGGAGGCAATTCAAAAAGGTTATCCTAGTATTCCTAAAGAATGTCAGATGGAATGTGAAGTAACTAAAGAAGCTGTATTTAGGGTGAATAATGAAGATTTAGACAGTACAAAAGATCCAGTTGTTAGAATAGTTGCTATTTGAATGCTTTTACATTTTTTGCAACTTTAATAGTTTTGATGATTTCAAACATTATTGTTCAAATGTGTAGTTATCTTCTAACAATTTTAGAAGATTTGTATTTGCTCTTGTGTGTACTAACATTTCAGAAAAATCAGACTCCAGACTACGATAACTTCAAATCAAATTTAACATGAGATAAGGGAGTGATTGTAATTGAGTGAATAAAAAACATACACACACATAAGGAGATCATAAAATTTTATACTGATCGTACTGGACGATATCCTATCGTACGGGACGATCAGATTGTTATCTCCTATAGGGCACATGGAACGAATAGGAACTTGTTCGAAAAAATTTTTCTAAGTCCTATTCGTCCAGGACAAAATTAATTATCGTACCAGACGATTGGTTCTCTATAAAATTTTCATCCAGACGAATTTTATTATCGTACGTGGCGACTGGTCCTCTAGAAAATTTTCGTCTAGACGAAATTAAAATATCATCCAGGACGATCGGGTCTCTGGAAAATTTTCGTCCAGACGAAAATAAATTATCGTCCGTGGCGATTGGTCCTCCGAAAAATTTTCGTCCAGACGAAGTAAAGAATCGTCTAGGACGATCGGGTCTCTGGAAAATTTTCGTCCAGACGAACATATTCTCGTCCAAATGATTAACCGACTTAGAACAATTTTCAGCTGTTTCTAGAACTGACCTAGTAATAACCGTTCGTACTGGACGAACCTAGTTCGTACAGGACGATCATCTGTACGAAGACATTTCGTACACATAGTCAAATAGGGTTGTTTCAGATCGTTTAAGTAAAATCGTCCAGGACGATCCATGATCGTACAGGACGATCCACTGCGTACAGAATTGAACACTTGTAGTTTTTGGGCGGTTTTTCTTGTCTTTTATATAAAAAGTCCAAATTAGACTGCCACCCAATCTTTTTGTCATTTGATCTTCGTGCCTCTTGAGAGAATAGCCAAGGAGAGAGTGGAAGAGAGCATTCAAGGGAGAATTCCTACCACTGGAGCTAGAAGGCTTCACTTGGATTTCAAAGGTAAGAGTCTCTACTTGTGAATTTGGATTACTTCACTCTTTTCCTTCTTTCTTCGAGATTCTTGTGAGAAGATCAGTCAAGGAGATCCGGTTCTCTGCCGACACTTGGAGAGTGTGAACAGCCGAAAGGTTCTCTGCCTACACTTGGAGAGTGTGAACAGCCATAGGGTTCTCTGCCCACACTAGGAGAAGTGTAAAAGGACGACGGTTCTCTGCCAGCACTATGGATTATGTAAAAGGACGACGGTTCTCTACCGCACCGGGTAGTGGTGAAAAGAGTGTGTTGTAAAGGCTTCTCCGCCTTGCTGTGGGTGCTAAAGGATAGTCACTATTGGTTTTAGTGCAATACTCAGAGGGTGCCTCTGAGGAGTGGATGTAGGTCTGGTTATAGACCGAACCACTATAAATCCGGTGTCATTTACTTTATTGTTTTTACATTTCCGTACTTTAAATTTCAGTTTTAACAACTCTGTGGTTGAAAAATATTTTTCTACAAACTTTAAGAGAAATTTTTATTTCGGTTCAACTTAATCTTCAAAGAGGGTTTAAAATTTTTAAACTACCAATTCACCCCCCTCTTGGTAGCCTTGGGACATTTACTTAGGCTTAACAACTTAATTACTGGACTCAACACCAGTTACTAATACAGTTGACATTCTGGTAATGATTGGAAGGAAAAATATACGAGAAGAATTTGGTTGTGAAGAAGTTGGTGGCATTAAGGAGTTGCAGCTGAAGGATATTGAAGCTACTCATTCTGAAGATTCTTTGATGCATTTGTTGGAGATGAAAGGTTCAGAGTCTTTCCCTTCTTCTAATAATAAGTTTGATGTATTAAGTGGAAGTGGAAATTATAATTTGACAATGGGAGGAGCTGAAATAATTGTTTATACTATAGTGGATATAGCAGTTAATAAGGGTAAAGGTATATGAACAAGAAGGGGATGCTATTGATAGCATCTCATATAGTTCTAAGTTTAAACTTCAGAAGGAGCTTAAATCACTTGGTCATGTAAACAACATGTAACGTTCTAGGAGAAATGAAGTGGGGAATAAAGTAAGGGAATGGGGGTTCATCCACCTTTATTCCTTCATGACGTCCATAGCTTTTTGGAATTGTAGAGGGGCTAATAAATGGGAGGCCTCTCTTTATTTAAATCAGTTTGTTAAGGATTATAAGGCTTCCTTTATTGGGATTGTGGAGACGAAGATTTCTTCTATAAATTTGGTGGAACTGAATAGGTTTATGGTGAGGGTTTGGACCTTTTTCTTCTTCTATCGAATGGATCTTCTGATTGTATTATGGTTCTTTGGAGAGCTGATTTGGCTACTTTTACTGTAAAAAATACTTATGCTCAAGATGTGATTGGAGAGTTAATAATTCTTAATAAAAGAACTTGGTTAATATCTACCATTTATGGTAGTAAAGATTTTTTCAAGAGTAGACATTTGTGGAATTTCTTGGAACTTAATTCATCCAAGAACATGCCTTTGGTAGTTGGTGGAGACTTTAACTGCATTTTATCTTAAGAAGATAAAAGGGAAGGGAAAATTGTATTTCTCAAGGACCCAAGGAGATGAGTGGTTTTATGCATAATAATGACTATCATGAAGTGAGAATTTTTGGTCCAAATTATACTTGGTGCAACAATAAAAGTGAGATTCCTCATATTTTAGAAAGGCTAGATAGGTGCTTGCTCATTCTAATGCATTGGATCTGTTTCCTATTGCGACTGTAAGGCATCTTCCTAGAGTGGCTTCATATCATTGTCTGACTTTTCTGGAGATTATTAAAGCCAATTTTTGTCATAAAAGGAGGATTATGTTTGAGAATGTTTGGCTATCTTACCAAGCATCATTTGGTATTATTATTAAGACTTAAAAGACTTCGATTAAAGATGATGCACCATAAATTCTAAACTCAAAGTTTAGCAGAACTTTGCGTGCATTATTTTTTTTTGAAGCAAAGCCAAAATCAAATCCCTCACTAATTTGAAAGAATCACTAAAAGAATATATTTTTACGCTAAAAGTTGAAGAGGCAGAAGGATGGTTAGCTAAAAAAAAATTATGGTTGGTGAGGACTAAAGTACATGAATTAAATACCTCTATTGCTCATCTTAATACTTGGTGGAGGTAGAGGGCGAATGCTGAGTGGATGGAAGAAGGTGAGTCTAATACAAAATGTTTTCAAACTTTTGCTTTGACTATGAGGTATGGTAAGCGGATCAAGATGATAAAATATTGTAATGGAGATTTGGTGGAAGATCAGATAGAGATTGAAGGGGTTTTCTTTAATTTCTTCAATGATAAATGGAGAGAGAGGACATATGTTCTTAGTGGTTGGCTGAATCTTGTGAATGCTCTTGGAGATAGTGAAAAGTCTTTTTTGGACAAAGAAATTTCAATAGAAGAACTTCATAAGGTGGTGGATCATCTTGGGAGTAATATTTTTCTAATTATTGATGGGATCACTTATTCTTTTATAAAATCATATTGGAGGATCCTTAGTGAAGATGTGTGGAAGGCCATTAATCATTTTTATTTATCTGGAAAGATGTTACCTTCTTGGAAAGAAACTCTTTTGTACTTATTTCTAAGGTTCAAAATCCATTGATTTATTTAAATTACCATCCTATTAGTCTTTACTAGTCTATTTATAAGTTAGTGGCCAAATTGCTTTTAAATTGATTAGAGGGTGTTATTCATAAAATAATTTAAGAAGAACAAGTAGCTTTTGTCAAAGGGTGTTCTTTTTCTGATGATGTTCTATTGGCACAAGAAGTCTTCAATAAATTTAAATTTTTGAAAGCTAAGAAAGGACATATTGCTTTCAAGGTTGATATGGAACAAGCATATGATTACATGGGGTGGTCCTTTTTAAGGCAAGTGTTAAAGTAATTTAATTTTCCTTTATTGTGTTTAGAGCTACTTTAGGATTGTGTAGTGGACCCTAAATTCTCCATATTGGTTAATGGAAACACTTTAAATTGGCTTGAAGCTAAGAGTGGGTTTAGACAAGGTTGTCCTTTGTATTTGTATCTTTTTATTATATGTTTTCAGCTTTTAACTAATGCATTTTCTCAAGGAGGGAATTTTGGTATTAATGTTGCTCAGAAAACTCCAAATATCTCTCATTTCTTATATGCAGATGATGAGCTTTTGTTTTTAGAGGCTAATTATAGCCTGGTGAAAATGCTAAAAGGAATTCTTCACAGCTACAATAGGTGGACAAGTAAAGTTATAAATTTGCAGAAATCGGTTATCATGTTTAGAAAATTTGTTAATAAGGAGAGGAAGAAGGCTATTACACACCGGATGGATTTTAAAGTGGTGAATGAGATAAACTATTTAGGAGTGAAGATTGCATTGAGGAGGTTATATGTTGCAGACTTTTAGATTATGTTGGAAAAAGCAATTAAAGCTAAATGCTTAGAAGAACAAATTTATTTCTTTGTAAGGAAGGATTTCGATAAAAGCTATATTTCTATATTTACCCATTTTAATATCTACACATTCTCTTGTTCCTATGGGAAGTTTATATGATTTTGACAAAATGTGTAGATGATTTATTTGGCATAAGCAAAACGGGAGTGAAGGTATTCATTATGTAGCTTGGGAAGTTTTGTGTAAACCATAAAAAAAGGGAGGTCTTGTTGTAATTGCCATTGCTAAGAAAGTTGGGCATATTTGAGCTAAATTTTCTTGGAATATCATTACAAAACTTGATTTCCTTCTTAATCATAGTTTGATTGCTAAATATGATAATGATATTTAGAAGAATGAAGCTAAAAGATGCAGCTCAGTGGCATGGAAGATCATTTTTTATGGTTCTTAGTCCCTTCATCAGGTGGTCAAATGGGAATTTGCTTTGGGTGAATCCAATAATGTCCTTAGTGATGCTTGGATTCTTGATAGGAGTTTAATAAAATAGCCTACTTATGTTGCAGAGTTTGAAGAAGCAGGTGAATGTCTTAATAATTTTATTTGAAATGGATCTCAGTATGTGATAAAGTTGGAAAAATATTTTGGAATGTAGTTGGTTGAGCTGATTAGGAAAGTCCTTATCAAGGCTAAATTTTAAGCAGATCGTATGGAGCTCAAGAGAAAGCTAACGAGCAAAATAATTGCTACAATAATTTTTGAAGTTTCTTTAGAAGATATGGATTAAGTCCACTACTGGACCTGAATTAAGATGTTTAAGCTAAAGCCTCGTGTAAAACTCTTTTGGTGGCATCTTTGAAATGATGCAGTTCCTTATTGTGTTTTTTTAATGCAAAAAAGATTATTGGAGCAGAGTGATTGTTCGAGAGGTTGTGTTGCTATAGAAGTTGAAGATCATATTGTGGTAACATGTTTTAAAATGGTTCTTATGTTAAATATCCTCAATCAATGGGGGTTTCATCTTCTATTTTTTTCTTCATTTGCAAGCTACATTGTAGGATTGAAAAACAATCGACAAGTAATAAATTTAGTGGGAATTTACATTTTACAATTTTGTTTTATCTTGGAAAAGCAGAAATAAGTTAATTCTCGAGGGGAGGGAAGATAGTTTGGTATTCATTTATGAAAATACCATTTCGTTGGCTTCAACCTCTTCGTTTCCTTCTAATAATTTAAGAAGCTGGGATGCCAATTAGCTTCAGCTGTCGTCTTCTACTTGGCATCCTCTTCCACCAAAATGGATAAAGGTGAATATAGATGGAGCTCTTTTAAAATCTAATAAAGCTGGTATTGGTGGAGTGATAAGAGATTGTAAAGGGATGTTTCTTCTTGTTTTTTGCTTTAATTGTTTACATTGGGATATAGCTCAGTTGGAGATGATGGCTATTATTTCGTTAAGAGAGGTTATTCAAGATTGGATGAATGAAGTGAAAGGAATTATCATAAAAGGAGACAAATACAATACTATTAAATTTCTTCAAGGCTCTCTTAAAGGTTCAAAAATCATGTTAAACTTTTGTTTGGAGGAATATTTCTTATTTTTAAGGAGTTTAATAATGTTTTATTCAATTATTCAAAAAGAAACTGTAATAAGTTAGCCGATATATGTGCTAACTATGCTTTATTTAGAGAATTTATGTGGGAAGATCTTTGTAGTGATCATGTTCCTCCTTCCTTTATGTCTTTATTAAAGAAGGAATATGAGATGTTGGGTATTATTTCTTACGTTTTAA
Organism: Dendrobium huoshanense; assembly: GCA_016618105.1. Lineage (NCBI taxonomy): Eukaryota > Viridiplantae > Streptophyta > Magnoliopsida > Asparagales > Orchidaceae > Dendrobium > Dendrobium huoshanense. The sequence continues at coordinate 1,785,328 of CM028357.1, read as the reverse complement.
TTTCCAATCTATTTTTAATGCAAATGGCATTTCTCTCTCAAAAAATAAAAATAAATATATTGCTCATTTATAAGAAATATAAGATGATTTCCTTTACAATCTAGCAACTGGTAGGACCCTCCTTGATACACTTTCCCTACCATAAACATACCATCCCATGTCCATTCAAATTTACTACTCGTCTTTTGATAGGCCAAAATGGGTCTCCGTAGATTTAGGATCAAGTCTCCTGCTATGAATGTTCTTCGACGAACCAATTTGTCATGCACATGAATAAATTTAAATCTATATAACTCAAGTTTCTGTTGAGTTTACAATCACTTCTCTTTGAAACATTTGAGCTCTTCTAACTTGATTATAGCATTTTGGAGTGAAGTTATTTTATAGTTTGTTAAAACTATGAGAGATGGAAGCTGTACCTCTAAAGGGAGAACAACCTCTTCTTCAAAAGCTAAAGTGCATGATGCATACTAAGTTGAAGTTCTATATTTGGTTTTATATGCAAATAAAGCTTCTCTTAACTTTTCATTTCATTAACACTTAATATCATCTAATATTTTCTTTATGATTTCCATAACTATTTTATTGAAGACCTCACACAATACATTTTCCTAATGGTTATAAATGGTTGAGAAACTCCAATCAATTTTATGATGTCTAGTAAAATTATTTATTTTAGTACATCTCAATGATGTATCATTATCATATATGATTTAACAAGGAATACTAAATCAATAGATGATATTCTTTTAAAGAAATTTAAGATATGATGTGTTTTTTATTTCTCTTAAATAACTGCTACTGCCTGATTAATTGAATAATCTAGCACTGCAAGTATAATCCTATGACATCTCGAGGACAACAAATTAATTGAATGAATGAAATCCATACCCCAAGCATTTAAAGGCCCAAAGCAATAGTTAGATGCAAGATATTTTGTGGTTGATGCAGGACTACATTGTGCTACTAACATAGATGATATTGAGTGCATCATCTATATAAAATTCTATCATTAATGGCCAATAGTATACCATTTATTTAATCTTCATTTTCATTTTGGTTTAGATTAATGAGCACCATGAAATCTAGTATTTATTTGTTTAACTATTTTTGAGCTTCTAATTTCCAGAGGCAACTTAACCACATTTGATCAAATAATCTTCAATATGGAGTGCCATTGAATAAAGTTTATGATAATCTTCAATATAGACTAATTTGGACTTTGGTTATTGTTCGAAAGATGATGGTTTTGCTGTGAAGCTTCATTTATTGAATGAAATGGAAAATGTCAAGAAGTTGCAGAATGTGTTAGTGGTGAAAGTATTTGCAGAGAATGTTCCTCTTAGTGTGATTAACATGGAGTTAAGAAAAAGCTGGTCACATTTGAAAGGTTTTAATTTATAGTGCTTGGTTCGAGTTGGTCATTTTATGCTTTTGATGATGTACAGGTGATGGAGTCAGTTCTTTCAAACAGCCCTTGTTATGTGAGTGGACATATCATTGGTATTGACAAATGGTCACCATCATTTTCTCCTTCTTCTTTAAAGGGTCTATCGGGTCTGAAGTTGATTAGGATGCTAAACCTTTCATTACAATGTTAGGACAAAGTCAATGTCTGCAGGATTGCATCAAAGGGTTGTACTCCTCTCTTAATAGATGGGATATGTTCCAATGGGGTCTGAGGGAGTTTGCAAGGATCTGTGTTTGTATAAAGCTGAAAAATAAACTTCCCCGAGGTGTTTGGGTAGAAGGTTGCTCAGGAAGATTTTTGCAAAGAATTGAATATGAAAGAGTATCTAATTTGTGCTTTATGTGTGGCAAAATCAATAATCTTAAGAGTGGCTATTCAGAGCTTATTGGAGATATTGTTCAGATTGGATGTAAGCAAACTGAAGCCATGGGGAAAGGAGATACTTCCATTATGAAGAATTCTGATGAAGCCGCGGCTAAGTGTCCTCTTCCCCCTTTTTTTTTTTTTTTTTGAAACTGCCAAAGGCATTTTAAACGGAAAGGAAAAAACAAATACAATCTAGAGAATGATAGAACACCTATCACACTCTTCTTTAAGCAAAGCTAAAAAAGTAGGAGGGATCTTATTGCAATAGAGATCCTCCCAAATAAAATCCTTTACTAAAGAAAAATTAGCACACAAATTGGCTAATTTATTATAATTTCTATGAACAAAATGAAAAAGGAACGTACCAATTTCCTCGAAAAAGGACAAATCTTCAACCTCCTCCTCCTTGAAGGACCCTTTATTCATAGAATTTTGAAGATACATGATGACGTTATGATTATCCCCTTCAACTATAATCCCTTTAGCTTCAAAGTTCCAATTATTACGAAAGAATTTCAAAGCCCTTATAGCCAAAAGCTCCAAAAAACCAATGTCCCAATGTACACATTTGATACCAAAAGAAACGAGAAATCTTCCTTTATGGTCTCTAAAAACTCCTGCAATCCTGGCTTCATTAGAATCTAATAGAGCAGCATCAAAGTTACATATAATCCACTCGGGTGGAGGAGGGTGCCAAGAAGAATTGGACAGCTTACAAAGCTGATTTGCTCCCCAGTTATCCGAGAAGATATAACACTTTGAAGAAGAGACAACAGTTTCAATAGCTTTAGTAGCCAGAAATCCCGTCCCCAACTCATTTCCACCATGGGTAACATTGTTTCTACTCTTCCAAGAGAAGTAAACCACTGTACAGTAAAGATTAGTCAAAAAAGGATTTGAATTAGACAAAACCTTTAAACAATTGATACAATCTGACCAATCATTGTATCTAGGTAGTTTGAAACCCCAACTATCCAAGGCATCAAACAGCAAACTAAAAGACCATAGTTCATCGTAATATGTTCCTCTGTTTCAGCTGCTATACAACCTATCGAACAGGGATTCGAATGAATAATCCTTCTATACATGAGATAATCCAAAGTAGGAATACCTTTATTAAGTAATCTCCACCAAAAACAATGAACTCATGGTGACAATTTAATTAACTTCAGCCACTTCCAGCAGCTGTTCTTGTTACAGACAGCACCATGATCTGTTCTAGCCAAAGCATCCATTGATTTACCTGAAAACCTGCACAGAAGTTCTCTAGAATCCATATCATTTCCTTCCTCAATCTTTACTTTCAAAATTAACTTCGTTAATTCTAGACCAAAATGTTTCTTTAGCTCAATCTAATTCCACTACCTATTTTGAATAAAGAAATCAAGTCTTGGGAATTCTTCTACCATAACGTTGATGAAAGTAGGCCATTTAGAAATACTTTTGTTAAGAATCCAAATGTCCTCAAGAGCATCAATGGAAGCACCTGTATCAATCTTCCATTTCAATAACGGCCGCAAGGAATTCAAACCATTAATCAAAATTTTCCATGTAATAAAGCAGTTTTGCTTTCTCACTCCACTACATATATTATTTTTGGATTTAGTTCTTATAGCCCTATACAGCAAAGAATTGGATCGTTTAATGAACTCCCAAGCATACTTAGATCTAAGAGGGCCCATCATGGCAACAGATGAATACAAACCCGCTCCTACTTCAGCCCAAGGTTTACACAGAACCTCCAACGAGATGTAGTGCATACCAGAAGCATTATCCAATTTTTTCCAAATAAAATCTCTGCACATCTTCTCCAGTTTCTTTAGAATAATAATGGGGACCAAAGAGTGGGAAACATAAAAGATAGGAATAGCAAGCAAAACTATTTTTACCAAAACAAGTCATCCAGGTAAAGAAAAAAATTTATTACCCCAACAATTAATCTTAGCTGTTGCCCTCTCTAGCATGAATAAAAAATCTAAAGATACCATTCTATGTAAGCAATGATTAGTACCAAAATACTTCATTTCCTACACCACCTTATAATTGAGAATTTTAGATAAAGACCTCTTCTTTGTTATACTAACCGACTTCCCATACATAATAGCCGATTAATTCACATTAACTGATAACCCAGTCCATTTACAATAATCTGCAATGATCCTTTTAAGCAATTTTAATTAAAAAATATTGGCTTCAGAAAAACGAAGAACATCATCTGCATAAAAAAGGTGGGAGACCTTTGGTGCCGATGCAGCCACTTTTATCCCTAAATTTTTACCATTTTGGTACAAGTTGTTAGACAAAAGTTGGGAACATAATATGAAAAGATAGGGAGAAAGTGGACATCCCTATCTAAATCCACTCTTTGCTTTAATCCACTCTGTTTTGGTCCCATTGAAAAGAATAGAAAAACTTGGTTTTGTAACACATTCCATTAGAAGGCTTGAGAAACCCGTAGGAAACCCAAAGTAAATCAGAATATTTTTCAAAGATTTCCACGACATACAATCATATGCTTGTTACATATCAATATTTACCTCCATCGTTCCTTTTTTAGATATAGAAAATCTAAATTTATGAAATATTTCTTGCACCAAAAGAACATGCTCCGATAAAGATCTACCTTTTAAAAAGGTAGCTTGATTTTCCAAAATCAAGTCATTGATTACCAAAGTAAGTCTATTAAAAGAAGTTTTGCAATAATTTTATAAATAGACAAACATAAGCTAATAGGACGAAAATGAGAAGGATCTACCAAATTTTGAACCTTTGGAATAAGGACCACCAAAGTCTCTTTCCACTTAACATTCATTTTCCCCGTATCAATGAAATGGGAGATAGCCTTCCAAATGTCTTGAGAAATTAATTTCTAATAAGCTTTGGAAAAGGAATAATGAATACCATAAATTCCTGGAGATATATTGCTTCCAAGATTGAAAATAACTTTTTCAACTTCCTCCAATGTATAAGCTACCTCCAGTAAATTGACATTCCCACTGCTTAACATAGCTAATTGGTTCGGCCATCCAGAAATAAAGCAATCCCGTTCCTTCCATTTATGAGAAAAAAACTTTAAGAAGGTTTGTTCAATTGCAGATTGTTCTGTAATCATATTACCCATTTCATCCTTTACTTGCTTAATGAAATTTCCATTCTTTCTCCCGTTGGCAAATGCATGGAAAAACTGAAATTTAATGTGACTCTCTTCCCCTTTTCACAATGATGATATCCATTGCATTCTGGAACTGTAGAGGAGCTAGAAAGAGACAAGATTCTCTATATCTTAAAGAATTTGTTTGAGATCCTAGGGTTTTTTTTGTTAGCTTATTAGAAACCAAAATTTCTAACATTAATAGAAGGGAGGTTGATGTTTTATTGGATCTGAATGGGATTTCTATCAAGTTCCTTTAGATGGTTTATCTGGAAGAATTTTAGTGCTTTGGAAATCTACTGTTGCTGCCTTTTCCATTCTTGAATCTAGGAAAGGTTAGATAGAATTTGGTTAAATTCTAAAGCTATTATGGAATTTTCAAATGCAGTTATCAAGCACCTCCCAATAATATCTTCGGACCATTGTCCTGTGCTTCTCCAGCTTGAAGATAAAGCAAGACATTACAACAAAGAATTCAGGTTTGAAAATATATGGTGCTCTTATGAGGCAGCTAAAGGTATCATAACCAAATCTTGGAGAAAAAATGATTATGGTAATGCTAATGAAATTTTACAAAGGAAGATTAAAAGGTCTCTTAAGAACCTTTTTTATTGGAGTAAAAACAAGTTAAAAGAGCTAAATTTGAGAAATCAGGCACTTAAGCAGGAGATTTTGGACTTACAAAACAGCAAAGCTTCGGAAGGAGGCATGAGCCAGGGAGATCTTATTCTACTGAGAAGCAAAGTAGCAGAATTTAATTCAAACTTGGCTAGAATCGCTACTTGGTGGAGACAAATATCAAAATGCCAATGGATGGAGGAAGGCGAGAAGAACACGAGATATTATCACACTTATGCTACTACCAAGAAAAGGAATAATCAAATACTGCAAATTGCTCGGGAGGATGGATCGTTGGTTTCAAATCATGAAGATATCCATGAAATCATGGAGAATTTTTTCTCAAAAAAAGTGGTGCAAACGTAGCTGTGGTTTGAAGAATTGGCCAAAATTGAAAAGTTCTGATTGCATTCAGGATAACATGAGGAAAATTCTGGAAGCAGAATTCACTATAGAAGAGCTGAAAGTAACACTCAATAATATGGGCAACAATAAATCACCAGGAACAGACGGTGCTAATGCCTACTTTTTCATGAATTATTAGAACATTGTGGAAGGAACAACATGGAATGCTATTAATGATTTTTTCAAAACAGGGGTAATGCCTGAGCAATGGAAGGAAATGGTGGTTGTGCTGATTCCAAAAATCTAAAATGCTAAAGAATGTTCCAAGTTCAGGTCAATTTGCCTATGCCAAATGATATACAAGATAGCAGCAGGTATGATACTCAATAGATTCAAAAATTTCCTCCCGGTAGTCATTTCTGAATTCCAGGCAGCATTTGTCCCGGGCAGGAGTATTTCAGACAATTGCCTTATTGCATAGGAGATTATTTGCAAGATGAAATCATATGTAGCTAAGCCAGGGTATTTCCTTCTATAGCTAGACATGAAGCAAGCATATGACTGTATGTGTTGGGAAATGCTTAAGCAAGTTTTGAAACTAACTGGTTTGCCAGATAGATTAACACAGCTGATTATGCAATGTGTTTCAAACCCAAAATTCTCTGTAGTTATTAATGGCAGAAGAACTAACTGGATTGATGCTCAATGCAGCTTCAGACAGGGGTGTCCGCTGTCTCCAAGGTTGTTCATTTTATGCTCGAATCTTCTATCTAAAGCTCTCAATGAATATATGGTGCAATTGGGGATGAGATTAGCAACGAATACATAAAAGATTACACACTTACGGTTTACAGACAATGTTCTGGTGACTGATGAAGCTTACAGTAAAAATGTGAGAACGTTGAAGAAAATATTCAAATGCTACTGCAGCTAGACGGGCCAAGCGATCAACTCTCAAAAGTCTATGGTTTTATATGGTTGGAAAGTCTCCAAAAAGAGAAGTAGCAAGCTTAATAAAATTATGGGTTATAAAGAAGTCAAAGAATTCTACTATTTGGGTATTAAATTGTCTTTAAGAAGAATGAAGGCTGAAGACTATAGCAGCACCATTGAGAAAGCAATGTGTAAACTCAATTCTTGGGGAGCTAGGTGGCTATCACTGGCTGGAAGAATTATACTCATTAGAACTACCTATTTGAGCATGATTTCATATTAGGTAGCTCAATCTCTCATTTCGAAAAGCATTTTGATGAAAATTGAAAACATTTGTAGGAATTTCTTGTGGCACAAAGATAATGGCAAATTTGTTTACGCACCAGCTTGGTGGGGTTTGGCATCCATGGAGCTGTAGAGAGACAGGGTCCATTAAGATCGAGAATGGTGTGGATGTTTTTGCAGAACAAGAATTCCCTGCTCTATAAAATTCTTTACAAAAAATTTGGAGACAAAATATGGGATGAAGGCATTAAGAGAGGAGCTCTACCACTTGGAAAATTATCAAAGTAGGTAATAATTATCTGAAACTGGTTGTTAGATGGCATGTAAATAATGGTCGTCGTATCAATATTACTGCTGACAAGTGGATTTTAGATAGAAGCCTCAATGAGTGGCCTGCTACTTGCAATACGATTGACATTACATATAAGAAGGTGTCCTTTCTTATGGATGAGGAGGGTAATTGGAATTCTGAAAAATTATTTGAATTCTTTTCAGGAGATATGATAGAGCTTATACAGCAAATGGAGAAAGGGGTGAATAATATAGAAGACAGAATTGAACTTATTCATACCAATACAGGGAAAATTGTTTCAACATTATGTGCAGAAGCTAACAACTTAAATTTTGATAGTAAGTACAACAATTATAAGTGGCTGAAGAATTTAAAATTGGACCAGAAAGTTTATTTTTTCTGGTGGAGACATTTGAATGGTGCTTTACCAACGAAGGATTGGTTATGTTATAGAAGACTGGCTAATACCACTGATTGTCCGAGAGGATGTCATGAGAATGAAGACACACAACATGTTATCATCAAGTGTAGCAAGTTGGCGGATTTATTATAGAAACTGAGAAGCTGTGGATTCAATGGCCTTTCATTTCAAAATCTAGATGAATATATTAAGGCATTAAAATAGAAAGATGATAAGGGCCTTGCTAAGATCTATGCTTTTGCGGTGTACTACAGTTGCAGATCACAGAATATGGTGAAGCACGGTAATTCTGAAATTCCCATTGCTTACACAGCTGAAGAAATTATTGCCCACGTTTCTTACATTCAGTCAGATTCAATCGAGAAGAACTGGAACACCAACCAGCCATTACTGTCCAAATCTTAGTGTCCCCCTCCCAATGGTTGGATTAAGCTGAACGTTGATGCGGTTCTATCTGTAAATAACATGGCTGGTATAGCAGGTGTACTAAAAGATTACAAAGGTAGAATGTTATGTGCATATGGTAGAAAGTTAATTCATTGGGACATTGCATATCTGGAACTCAAAGCTATTCTCTCATTTGGAAACTACATTCAAATTTTGTTTTGTGAATACAAAAGAATAATCATTGAAGGAGACAATGTGAATATCATAAAGATGCTCCAAGACACAATCAACATGAAGACCATTAAAGGTACGAAGCCGGACCTATCATTCTTACAAGTTTTCAACAACGTCATATTTCTTTTTGCTCCTAGAGATTGTAATAAAATGACTGATTTTTGTGCCAAGTTTGCTTTGTTAGGAAATTTTTTTGGGACTCTTTTATTGAAACAGATCTTCCTACAAGTTTTTTACACTTGTTTAGGAAGGACTGCCCTTTGTAATTTCTTTTTTCCTCATTAATGCATAATGCATCCTCTATTCAAAAAAAAAGAAAAAAAAAGAAAAAAAAAAAGAATCATCTTTCCAATTTGTTGTGGGTGAATTGGACATGTTTAATAAAGGTGTTTTGATAGTTTCTTCTGTATATGGAAGTAAAGACGTATATTAAAGAAGGGAATTATGGAGTTGACTAGAAGTTTATAACTCCAAAAATTTTCTTATGGTAGTGGGTAGAGATTTTAATTATCTTTTATCAAAGAGGATAAAAGTGGTGGGAAGAGATTTGTTTTTCCCTAGCAAATAATGATTTTCATGAGGTTAGGAATATAGGTCTTAAATTCACCTGATGTAACAATAAGGTTGGAGAGGCTCATATCTTGGAGAGGTTAGACAGATGTTTCTTGAATGCTATTGCTTTCAATTCATCTCATCGTATGGTGGTGAGGCATTTTGCTAGAGTGACCTCAGATCATTGCCCACTTGTTTTGAATCTCTTGGAGCAATTTTCGGCGATGATAGAATCATCAGATTTGAAAATGTTTTGGCTTCTTTTCAAGCATCCTCAGGTGTGGTTAGGAAAGTTTTGAACATAATGGTTGGTGGTGATCCTTCATCCATCTTGAATGTCAAGTGTAACAGATCCTTAAAAGTTCTTTTTTCTAGAGTAGAGAAAATTTTATAGCTTTATTCAAATGAAAGATTGTCTTTTAAAAGAAATTGGTGAATTACAATTGAAAAAGCAGAGTCAGGCCACCTCTCAGAACATGAAAGCTAGAATTTCATGGTGAAAGTGTCTGAGCTAAACTCCACTTTAGGCCGTATAAATACGTAGTGGAAGCAATGTGCTAAATAAGTGGATGAAGGTAGGAGACATGAATTCTAAGTTTTTTCAATCATTTGCTAGTGCTAGAAGGAACTCAAATTGGATATTCAAGAAAAAGGATGATAATGGTAATTTGGTTGAAGATCAAAATATGATTGAGAAAGTGTTTATCTAGATTTTTAAAAAATAAATGGAAGGAAAAATTTGGTGTTTTGGTAGGCTGGCCACCTAATTTCAAGTTTTCGGATGATGATGATAGAGGCTTGCTAAATATAGATATTTCATTTGAAGAGGTAGAAGGGATTGTTAAACATACCAATTCTAGCATTGCTCCAGGTAAATATGGTATTTTTTATTCCTATCCTAAAGCTTTTTGGAGTATAATTAAAGATGATTTCTCAAAAGCTATCATTTAGTTTTTTTTTTTTTGGGAATATGAATGCATAATGGAAAGATACTTTAGTAGTTCTTATCCCAAAAGTGGAAAATGTGACTCCTTCCAATTACTAGTCTATTAGCCTTTGTAAGATGGTTTACAAGGTGGTTGCTAAGGTTCTTATGAATAGAATGATCCCCATTATGTCAAAATTGATTTCCAGTGAGCAAGCTTCTTTTATCAAAAGAAGATCTTTGGCAGACCATGTGCTTGTTGCTCAGGAAGTCTTCCACAAGTCCAGATTCTCTAAAAATTATAAAGGCTTGGTATCTTTCAAAATTCATATGGAACAAGCTTATGATTCAATGTGCTGGGATACTTTGAGGAAAAAAATTGTATTATTTCAGGTTCCCTATTAAGTTCTCCTAACTTATTATGGAATGTGTGAAAATCTTAGTTTCTCATTGATGAGTAATAGTGATACTTCTGATTGGATAAATGCTAAAAGCGGGTTCCATCAAGGTTGTCTTCTCTTGACCTTCTTATTTATTCTTTGCTCACTACTTCTATCCAATACTTTTTTTTTTCAGAGAAAAGATTCTATTGGAATTCAGAGTTGTCCAGATGGCCCTAAGATTTCTCACTTATTGTATGCAGATGGAAACATCATATTTTCTAAAGATAATAATAAAGCTACGAAGTAGTCAAAAGTATTTTGCCAATTTTTTCTGATTGGATAGGTCAAAAGTTAATTTTTATAAGTCAACCATTCTCTTTAGTAAATTTGTCAAGATGAGGAGAGGAAAGTCATTACTCGTATCATGGGTATAAAATAGGTAAAAGAATTAAGATATCTTTGTGTTAAGATTGCTCTGAGGAGACTTCTAAGAGCTGATTTCCAATTCATCATTGACAAAGCTTGGAGAATGGTAAATATTTCGGGGAGTAAGTTCATTTCTTTGGCAAAGATATTTGTGCTGGTGAAATCTTTTATTTTATCCACCATACTTTCCATTGTACACATTCTATGGTGCCTAAAGGAATTCTTGATGATCTTGACAAGATGTGTAGGAATTTTATTTGGAACAAGCAAAGTGGAAGGCTAGATTTCCATTAAGTTAATTGGAGTGTTTTGTGCAAGCCTATCAAGTGGGGTGGTCATGATCTTCACTCTTAAGCAAATAAGGTTAGTCGCTTGAGAGAAAAATTGGCATGGAAATTTATTCAAGATAAAGGTTTATTGTTACATAGTACTCTTGCTCCGAAATATGGTAACAAGATTGATGATGCTGTTAGACTAAAAGGTGGTCATCGTCTTGGAAAATTATCACTGAAGGTGGAAAATTCTTGAATTCATTTGTAAGGTGGGAAGTTTCAGTTGGCAAGTCGATAGATGTGTATAAGGATGTGTGGATTTGGGATAAGTGCATTGACAAATGGCATACGTTTGTGGCTATCCTAGAATCAGAAGGCTTGACTGTAGATAAGCTCTTGGTGGATGGTTTTTGGGATGTAGAGAAATTATGTAAGTTTTTTGGATTGGATCTTATGGAGCACATATGATAAATTCAAATAAGACCAGAATTAGTGGAGGATAGATTGAATCTGTTATTTCAAAAGTCGGGCGGAACAATTTTTGCTATGATTTCAAAAGTGTTAATGGAAAATCAATCCTAAGTTTTTTTTTTTTTTTTGAATTGGGTGAAGAAGGTTAAGATTCTCCCTCATGTTGAGGTCTTCTGGTGGCCTTCTTTTAATAAGTTTATCCAAACATTTCATTTTCTATCATATAGAAGATTGCTGAACAATTTCTCATGTCAATTTCTCATGCCGTAGAGGTTGTAATGTGACTGAAGATATAAGCCATGTAATTGTGAAATGTGTGAAGCTAAAGGAGGTTTTGCAAGTTTTGAATAGCTGGGTTTTTTTCTTTTCTAATTTTGAAACATTGGATGATAGCTGTCAATGCTTGATTTAGATGAGTTCAAGTAATGTTTTCTTACTCAAATTATATTGCAATATCGTTTATTATTCATGGGAAGCTAGGAACAAATATGTTCACGAAGGTATTTGTGATAGTCTTTCCCTAATTGCTACTCAATCGGTGAGCTTGGCTTCATTCTCTTCTTTGTCCTTTGGCTTCAACTAGGGCAACTAAGGTGTTAATCAGTCTTCTATAGTGTTAGTGAATTATTCGCTCCTCCTCGACCCAAATGGATCAAATAAATTGTTGATGCAACTCTTTTGTAATGGTATCAAGCCGGTGTTGGTGGTGTACTCTTGGATAGAAAGGGAATATTTCTTTTAGATTTTAGAAGGAAGTCTGTTCACTGGGATATTACTCGGCTGGAATTTTTTTCTATTCAAGTTTTTAAGGAACTTATTAAGGATTGAATGTTCATATACAAGGGAATCATCATTGAAGATGATAGTCATAATATCAATAAATTGCTTGTAAGCTTGGTAAAGGAGGATGGTCAGTGGATGGAGGAGCTTGCATTTTTTAAGGATTTTAATCATGTTATTTTCAATTGGGTAAATAGGGAATTTAATAAGTTAGTAGATTTATGTGCTTACTTTTCATTTGTTTGGAGATTTTTTCTGGGACAGTGTTAGTAGTAATAAGGTTTCTCCTTCGTTTACCAATTTGTTACAGGAGGAACTAGAATCTTTTGCTTTGTACTTTGTAATAGTTTTTCTCTATTTTTAATAGTATTTTCTTTATTTCTTAAAAAAAAAGAGAATAAAGTATATGTTAAATATCTTCTTTTACTATAATCTATAATAAATTTATCATGAGGGACCTCATTTTCTTGCAAGTAGTTAATGAAACATTGTCTATAATCTACCACTTCATCACCTATAATAAGATTAAATTTCAACTGAGTTAATGATTTATTTGTTTATTTATTCTAAATCTATGGGTAACATGATCTCATGAGCCTGTAGTTCTATAAAAATAAAATCTACATCAAGATAAGATAATTCCTTAGTGAGCTTTGTTAGGGCATCTATTGTAAAATTTCTTTTACATGGTATCTTATATAAAGTTACATTCAAAATATGTTCAAGAAGCTTCATTGTATATTAATAGTATGATATCAGGTTTTCCTTTAAAACTTTATAGATTCCTATAACCTAGTTACCGACAAGATGTGAATATGTAAACATCCTTACTTCTTTAATTTTATTGTAAATGGTTAACTCAAAATTAGTTATTAGTACCTCATACTCACCTTCATTCTTTATACAGGTGACAAGCAGTAAGAGTAATATAATAATCCTTTATCTAGAGTGATGAACACTATGCCAATCCTACCTTTTCTTGGAGAATTATTTTGTAGTCCTTTCTCTTTTAGACAAGATGTAACACCACCAAAATAAAATTGTCAGGTAGACCTTTAACTTACTTTTAAGTTTATAATTTAATCATTAAGTAGTTGATTTATTTAATGGTGAATCTTCTAAACTGGATGTGTTGCTTGGAAATTTGTCAAGGCTTACTCTTTTGGTTGCACATAGTAGCATAAATATAATATCATTAGAATCATTAACCACTAAGTTAAACTTCATGATAATGTTGTATGGTTCATTAGATACTGCAACAAATTTACTTAAAAAATTAGGTTTACTTTATGAGATAACATTTAGTGCCTTAACATTTGAGCAATGAAGATCAAGGCCAAATAATGCTTCTCAATTGGAGGATAATTTTGCTCATTTGGAACCACCTGAAAGTTTGACAAGGATGTTTATCCTAAGTGAGCTTGTCCCTAGGCACACCAAGTGTGGGGTGAATTGGTGAATTTAAAAACTAATTGTTGAATTTAAAACAAAGACAATATTTATGGATTTTTGATATTAAAAAAAAACAAGTAGTAATATTAACTAAGTTCATAAGTGAATTAATTTAACAAAATATCTAAGAAATGATTTAAAAATTTTCAACAAGTAGTTAGACCGAAATTAAAATGAAAAAGTAAAAATGTAAAAACTAGAAATCAGAACAAACACACTAGAGATTTATTATGGTTTGGTCAAACAATGACCTAAGTCTGCTCTGTGGACTCCTCCACCTTGAGTATTTAGGTTTCTTCCTGGTGACCTAATGATTAGAAAATGTACACTTGTCAACCATATAGGTCCCAACAAAAATCCAATCTAATCCTAATCAAATCCAGTTCTACTTTCCAACTCAATCTCCAGTCTCACTTTCAACCAACTTTCAATCAACCTTCAAATCATATCCAATCAATCTAAATCATACATTTGATTATCATTGATGTGGATAATTTAAACTCAACCATTTAAGTCCAAAATACAATCCAAACCCATAATTCTAAACGAAATCCTAGGGTTAAGGACCCAGGTCCATAAAACCTTTCTTTGTGGTTTTTGTACCATATTGAGACCCAGTAAAATGACATTTGACTTAGGTTCTATCAATTTAATATTGTTAAAATATTTCTCTATGATCAACCCACCAAATTTGAGCTCATTCTATGATCTATAGCACCAAAAATTAAATGACTTCCAATGACTACAAAACCTTCAAATATTTACAACTATGCAATTATACTTGCGACCTTATGGAATTTAACCATGGGACTCTCCCAAAATCTTCTAACCATATCCATGACCTATTCTATGACTTTTAATCAATAATTTACACTTTTTTGTACCCAACTTGGTCCAGAGTTGACTAAATGTCAAAATGACTAAAATACCCTTTTAGGGGATTTATTGTCTTTTCCCCAAAGTTCAACTAGGACTAAAAATATCAAACCTCAAAACCTATTCCAATGAATCTTAAATATTATTAGGATCACATTACATCCAAACAAACCCTTTGATTTGACCTAGTTGACCAATTCAATCATGGTTGACCAAAGTGCCTCTTAAAGGTTTAAACACCCATTTTAAACCAAATGAACTCTTCTTGACTTGAAACTACTTCCATTTAGTTCATATGATTAATTTGAACTCATTGAACCCAACCTTAGACCCTGGGTCAACATGGTTGACCAAGTCAACCAAGTTTGACAATACACACATATACCTTTAACCCTTTCAAAACCCTTGACCATGGCTTTTCCAAACTCATTTAAACCCATGGAATGACCCATTTGGTTTCTAGGGAAGCTCCCTTGAGATCCCAAGGCTTTGGGATCACTTGTGGTAGCCATTTATCTTGATCCAAGTGCCCAAAGAGAGGTCTCTCTTTAGTCAAATTTCACTTTAAGCCAAATTGGGTCAAACCAATGGCTGTATTGGGCCCCCCTTGACCCAATACACCTACCTTAATTGACCTAGCCCTTGGGTTGGCTCAAGTTAGAAATTGGGCTAACCCAATATGGTGAAAACCACTATGGGTTGAGGCATTTCTCAACCTAGGCCCCACAAGCCCAATTTAACACTTGCATTGGCTAGCACTACCTCTAATTACCTACCATAGCTAGTCCAACTTTTAGGTTGACTTGGGTCAACCCCTAGGAAAGATCAAAGTAGTCAAAACCACTTTAACCCTAGCCATAGTAGCACCCAAGTTGTATTGGGTAGACCTTGACTCAACCTACTTCATTAATCCTAAGACCTGACTCAACCTCAGTAGCACCCAAGTTGACCCAAACCTTATAGGTTTATGTCAACTCAAGCCATTCAAGTGAATTGTGCTGCCTCTTGCCCAATCAATCTCATGGATGAGTTTAATAGACTTTGAGAAACCTTTTCACCTAAGCCTTATCTAGTTAGTGGTAAACGATTGCTAGAGGAATTAGATTAGAGTTCTAATGGTCTCCCTTCCTTGGGCCTCTTGCAAAGGCCTCCAGGCCATATATTTGTTAGGCTTAAGGTCACAAAACCCTTGAGACATGTCCCCTTCAATTTGGAAAGCATCATAGGGCTCCTTTGACCAGTCCCAACTATTCATCACCATAGTTGTATCTTGATTAGAGCATTTCCCTCAAATCAAGATTCATTCGCTCTCAGGCTTTAAAAAATTCCCCATAGAGCTCCTTGAGCATTCCCCTTTATTTGCCCAACTTCCTAGCCTCTTCCGGCTACTGTCCTGAGTGAACTCTGGCAAAAGCTCTCCACCTCCCATGCCAACTCATACTTTCAGTGATCCTTTGGCTGAGATTTCTCAAGGAGAATGTTTCCCTTTATTCACTCAAGCTTTCTGATAGAAACTCATTCATTGGGGCTTTCTACATCATGAGAATCCATTCATGAGATCCCTAGTTAGGTAGTCTGGTCAAGTGTAAAGAAAAATTCAAATCCAATGAATTTCTATCATTGGATTGAAAGCTTTCACCATCTTGATCCTTCCTATAAAATTTTAAAGGAGTTCACAAGTGGGATATCTCAAATCACATCGGAGAGGGTTTCCAATTTTGGGTTTGTGTGAGAGGTTGATGACATAATACTAGTAGTTGATTTCAATTAATGGTTCAAATTATATCCAATAATTTTAGAACTCATTTGATCACAGCCATTCAAACAATGATCAATAAGTTGTATTCAATCCTGCATTTACACAATCAGATGTAATAATTGGTTGACCAATCAGATGGCACCCACGTATAAACATTTGGTTGACTATATAAATTTTGATTTAATTTTATAGGAAATTAAAGGAAAAATTCAAAATTTTATATCTCACAATCCAACTAACCATCGTAGGTGATCTTAGGCTCATTAGAAAGATCTCAGGGAGCTCTTCAAACGCCCTATGGTTCCAAGCCATAATTTTGTATATGTTTATAACAATTCCAAAAATTGCATTTATTATCTTTTAGCATTTATGATCAAATTATGTATCCCCATGGTTTGGAATTTTGCGAGATTAATCTTGGGTATGTTAAACACATGCTCAAAACTTGTTCCATCTATTTAAGGTTGTTAAGGGTATCTTCATGTCAATTTGATCTTAGGTGTCATTGTTTGACCCCTTAAGTTCAAATTGATGCAATTTTCTATGTAGTGGTATTTAGGTTCTCTGATTTGGTGTGTTAATAATGCTTAGGGTAAGAAGAAAAGAAACTGATTGCACCCCCTCCCCCCCTCCTTACCCTAGGTAATGAGCTATGAATTTTCTATGCTAACTGTTGAGTTTGTTGTAACTTTGTTTTTTTATTATTGATATTCTTGCAACATGTATATTTTTTATGATTCCCAAATATTATTATTATGATTACAATTTCTCCTAACATAATTTAGAAGTATTATTTTGTTATTTATGTCTACTAACATTTTAAGAAAATCATACTCCAGATTATTGAAGACTTCAAATCAGATCAGAATAAGATTTATTATAAATGAAGTCTATATTTTTTAATTTTATTGAGTCTAAGAGAGTGTGATTATAATTACGTAACTATGCACACAGACACTAAGGGAGTGCTTAAAATTATAAATTTTTATATTGTACGAACACATTTTGTACGAGATGAAATGTTCAGCTAATTTCTAAGTGCAGATCATACTGTACGAAGCTTTCTTCGTACGTACGCTGTCAAGAGTACGAATTGGATGGTCCCTTTTTGTTTCAGACAAACTTTAGGATTTTTTATGGATCATACTATACGATGTCGCCATCATAAGTATTCCATCAAGAGTATAAATTGGATGGGTCCCTTTTCATCCAGATGAACTTTAGAATTTTCTGAATGGATCATAATATACGATATGATCATCATTCGTATGCCATCTAGAGTATGACATGGGTGGGTCCCTTTTCATCCAGATGAACTTTAAAATTTCTGAACTGATTATACCATATGATGTAATCATCATACATATGCCATTCAGAATATGAAAATGTGGGGTCTCTCTTCGTCCTGAAAAAATAAAAAAATTCTAACTGTTCATACATTATGAATTGAATTCGTACTGGATGATCATCATGTACGAAGTCATTTCATACAGATTTACAAAAGGTTCATATGCAATAGTTTTTAAACTTTTTGTAAGTACAAACATACGATCGTACTCACACAAAATTGAAATTTCAATTTGATGGATGATTTTCTGTGTCTTTTATATAAAAGGTCCTTTAAAACTGAAGTGAAAAGAGGACTTCTTCATGAATTTTCAAGAGCAAGTGAAAAAGAGGGAGTGGTATAATATTTGAGAGAGATTTCTTACAAGTGGAGTGTAAAGAATTCACAATGTCACTCAAAGGTAAGGATCTCTTTTAGTTTTTTGTAATCACTCTTTCTTTCTTCTTTCTAGTTGCTCGTGAGAAGATCTTTTGAATAATATTTAGTACTCTACCAACACTTGGAGGGTGTAAACAGATGATGTTACTCTACTGAATCTTAGAGGGTGTGAACAAATGATGATACTCTGCCAATATTTGGAAGGTTTGAAAGGATGACGGTACTCTACCGACACTTGGAGGGTGTGGAAGGATGATGATTCTCTGCCACACCAGGGATTGGTGGAAGAGAGAAATTGTAAAGACTTCTCTGCCTTATTATGAAGGCAAAAGGAGAGACACTTATGGTAATAGTGCAATACCTGAAGAGAGAGTCTTCATGGAGTAGATATAGGTTATGTTTGACTGAGCCACTATAAAGCTTTGTATCTTTTAATTTTTACATTTATTTTCTATAATTTAATTATTGTGGTTGAAAAGCTTATTTTTGAAATTAAAATCAAATTTTTGAAAAAGCTATAATGCTTTTTATTTAAAAATAAAAAAAAATATTTAAATTACTAATTCACCACTCCTGTTCTTAATTAACCTTGGGATAATAGCTTAGGTTTAACAACCTATATGGAATCAATATGTGGTATCAGAGCTTTATTTCAAAACTATAAGTTTAGACTATTTTTGAAAATGATAATGGCTACTTTTGGAAATTGAAACACACCTACAGGGTATTCGATCACTAGATTTCTATTATTTGATAATATCCCTTTTGATTTTTGTAAAAGACACATGTCTACATTTCTTCAATTGTTTGATTATCACATATGAATTTTAGTTCATAAAGGATATACTAGGCCAATTAGACTTATAGATGGTGTTAGAGTTAAAACACCTTTCACTGACTGGACTATAGAAGAACATGACTTAGCATAATTAAATGCAAAATGTTTAAATAGTTTCTTTTATGCACTTAAGTTAGAAGATTACATGCGGGTTTCCACTTATAAAAGTGGAAATAACCTCTAGGATAGACTCTATATTATAATGAAGGGACTAATGAGGTAAATTATTCTAGATTAAATATCTTATTGTATGATTATGAATTATTTCGCATAAAATCCAATGAATCCATTTCTGACATGTACACAAGGTTTACTCAAACAGTCACATCTTTGCATGCATTAGTTAGGGAACCAACGAATTCTGAAATACTTAATAAAATACTTCATTATTTTCCTACTGCTTATGATGCTAAAATAAATGTTATTATAGATTCTAAGGATTACATGTTTACTCTATTTATAATCTTCTTTGATCATTAATTGCTTACGAATAAGGAGTGAGTTAATGGAAGATTGATGCATGAGAATAGCGAAAGGAAAAAAACATAGCACTGAAAGTAAATGATTTGGTGAGTGATCAATCAATACTTGAGGATGAGGATGACATTGCCTTAATGGCAAGGAAATTCAGGAGTTTTCTTAAAAGGAAGCAGAAGAGACGACATTAGTGGAACAAAAGGTAAGTTTCACAAAAAAGTTAAGGTTTTTAATAATGTTATTTGCTATGAATGCAGGAAACATGGACATGTAAAATTAGATTACCCTAATTTTAAATCCACTTCTAGTAAGAAGAAGGTAGAGGAGAAAGTAAATGGGAGAAAGAGCAAGAAGATATTTCAATGAGCTTTTCGGGCAGACTCAACTTCAGATTGGTCAGAAATAGATTTGGAAGAGGAAATCAATAAACTATGTTTAATAGACAATAATACTAATCAGTTAGATCAATAAGAGATATATGACTTAACCTATGCTGAATTACTTGAAGTTTCTGAAAGAATACATACCGCATATAGAAATCTAAAGAAAACACATGCTAGATTGAACCTTGAATTGCTAGAATTATAAAAAGATCATGAAATCCTTATAAAAGATCATGTACTAATAGATAACGACCACATGATCTTACTTGACAAAATTGATGATATGAATAAATAGAATGATCTTTTAAAATCATCCTATGCAAAATTGAAAAAAGAATTTAAAGATTTTAGGGATGAATATGAGAGCAGAGAACACTATCTAAAATTTGACAAGAATGTGTTATAAGATGCAAACACATTTCTTAAATTGAATGTGCAAGCTCTTGAGGAAAATAGGAAAACCGAAATGCTTAAATATTTTATAAATCCTATTTTGAGATAAAAATTTTTAAAACATAACAAGAGACAGAATTATTATTAAAAATTGAAAAACCCTTTTCATGGAGTTAAATGCTTTAGTTGTGGGATGATTGGATATATTTCACACACTTATACTTTATATAGAAAGTCCTATTAAGTATAGAGACCTAAAATACATAAAATAAGTCATATCATACATGCATCTAGTTTAATTTTGCTAAGAGGAGAACCCAAACTTGTTTGGGTTCCCAATTCTAAAGTTTGATGATTTTATACTTACACTCTCATACAAGGTCTCGTGAGAGTATTTGGTACTTGGACAGCAGTTGCTTGAAATATATGACTAGAAATGCTACACAATTTATATCGCTGGAAGCCATGAATATAAGCAAGGTTACGTTGGGAGATAATATCACCAGGAAAGTGATTGGCTCAGGTATGATTGGAAACATTTAAAATTTTTTCATTGAGAATGTACTAGTTTTAGTTCTAGAGAGAGAAAGTAGTGTGAGAAAGTATAGGATTTCAAAATTATATATTTCAAAAATCTAAATTTGCGACATCATCTTCATTGCTGATGGCGGTGAACGGTCGCCGGCCTACTTCGGCCGGCGTTCTGCTAGAGGATAGATGTTCTTCTAAACGTCCAATGAATGGTGGATCTTGGAGCGTAACTTCTTCACCTCTGGCTTTTGGAGACGACAAGTCAATTTCTTCCCTGGTGTGAAGGTTTTGAATAAACCTTTAATAATCAATGAAGGAGGACTGCAATTGAAGAAATAAGTGTCGGAAGTAACCGGTAAAGGGAAAGGCATCCTGTTGGACGATAATCTCAAGAAAGTCGATTTGCTGGGGAAGGCCAGTTTGGCTAAAGGAGAAAAGACATTTTCTCTTTTATCAAAATAAAATTTAGGAATGAATGATGAATCAAATGCAGTGGTTATGGTTTCTAAAATAAATGGAAAAGATTATTCTTTTTTAAAGGTAGCTGTTGGCACATAAGAAGCTGAGAGTTCGGGAAGAAAAAAGAGCCTAGCATCTGAAGATAATTCAAAGTCTAATTTGGAGGAGGTGTTGATATGCGTAATAGGTGAACTGGGAAAATTTTATGAAGTTACTAAAGAAATGCCTAAATGGAGTAATCCAAGTAACCATCAAAATGTTTAGTTAAAAAATGAAAATCTTAGGGTAGCTGATCTAGATTTTGGAAATTGCAAATCTGAGGATGGGAAATCTATCAAGTTGAATATGGAAGTTATGGAGAACTCCAAAAAACTTGATAAATCATTGGTGGTGAAAATTTTTGGAGGTGATGTTCCTTTTTCCTCAATAAGCATTGAATTGAGGAGACAATGGGGTCAATATTGAAAATTCCATTTAACAATGTTGGGGAAGGTTTGGTTTTTATGCTCATTCTATGAAGCTGAAAATATGGATGCTGAGACAACCAATGGTCCCTAGTTTGTTAATGGGAACATTTAGGGTATTAAAAGATGGACTCAAAGGTTTGATCCGAATCGCTTAAAGAACTTTCTGCTCCTATATGGATCATATTACCCAACTTACCACTGCATTGCTGGGATGAAATAAACATCTTCCGTATTGCGTCCATGGTAGGCAAGCCTTATTTGATTGATGGCAATATGTTCCAGTGGTCCATAAGAGAATTTGGAAGGGTATGTGTCTGGATAGATTTGGATCCGAAGCTACCGACTGGTGTTTGGGTTTAAGGAGAAGAAGACAAATTCTTCTAGAGATTTTAGTATGAGAGGCTACCAAATCTGTGTTTTGATTGTGGGAAAATTGGTCATGGAAAGAATGAGTGTGCCTCAACAAAAATAGAGAACATGTTTAATTCAGTTAAGCCTGTTATTCAAATGCCAGGAATTTGAAGGGTATTGAATCGGCTGATGGAAATCAAAATCTGGATGGAGCTAGATTGGTTAATAAAGATGAATATGGGCCTTGGATGTTGGTGAAGTATGGGAAGAAAAGAACTTATAATAACTTGACCAGAAAACCATTATCTCGGATGAAGAGTAATTAGGTGTCGTTGAAGCAGAGTGATAAACTAAATTTTGGAACCAGGGAAGAGAATCCAAATGAAGAACATACAGTGGTGGAATAAAGAAAAGTTGAAAGTAAGATAGATAGTCTTGAAGAAAGAAGTTTTGGAGCTCAAAAAATTATGAAGCCCGTGATTAATGAAATAGTTTCAGTGCACTTATGGATCTGGAGGAAGGACAGACAATTGAAGAAGTAATCCCCATTGGTGAAGGAAACAAAGAAGTAATTATTCCTGCTGATGGGAATGTTAAAGAAAACCCAAATATAGATATCGGTGTTAAGATGAAATCTGGAAGTGAAGGGAAGGTAGATTCTACTTTTTCATCTAACAAAAAAATTCCAAAGAAGTTGAGGGAATTGGGTCCAATAAATTCCTCAATTAGAAGCCAGAGATTAGAGCTATAAGGGAAAGGTACATTGGGGTTTAATCCCCTAAAACTCTTTTAATGTATTCCATAGCATTTTGGAATTGTAGAGGAGAAAGGAAGAGAAGTGCTTCTCTTTACATCAAGGAGTTTGTTAAAAATAATGGAGTATTTTTTTTGGGTTTAGTAGAAACCAAAATTTCTAAAATTGATAGAAGTGAAATAATTAGTACGGTAGGCATCGATTGGGACTATTTCTTGGTGCCCTCATCAGGATTATCTGGTGGTTTCTTATTACTGTGGAATTCTTCTCAAGTTGAGCTTTCAGTGGTAGTTTTTTCTTCCCAATTTGTGATTGGAGATCTTCATTTTCCCAACAAAGGAATGTGGAGGGGCGCCACGATGTATGGTAGCTGGGAAGTGCAAAAAAGAAGAGATCTTTGGGATATGATTGACAAATATTCCATTAGAGAATTTCCTATGGCAACAAGAGGAGACTTTAATTGCATAATGGGAAAAGATGATAAATTTTGTGGTAAAAGGTTCAACTTCTCTCAAGGACCAAAGGAGATGAAGGAATGCTTGCTCAACAATGATTTACATGAAGTAGGGTTCATTGGGCCTAAATTCACATGGTGTAACAACAAATGTGGTTGTGAAAGGATTCTTGAAAGATTTGATAGGTGTTTTATCAACACCTTGGCTTTGAGCTCTCTATACCGATTGGTAGTAAGGCATTTGGATAGGATTTCCTCGGACCATTGTCCAATTATATTACAATTTTAGAATTTCAAAGCTAGCTCTATAAAGAATATTATGTTTGAAAACTATTGGGCATCTTATCAAGCTTCATTTGAGGTTGTAAGGAAGGAATGGAACAAGAACTATCAAGGCAATTGCTCTCAAGTTCTTAATAAAAAGTTCAAAAAGTCCTTAAAATCACTTTTCTTTTGGAGCAAATCTAAACTAAAGGATTTAAACAAGCTTAAAGATGATCTTTGGAATGAGATTATGGAACTTCAAAACAAAGAATCATCACATGGAGCTCTCTCGGAATCTGAATATTGGTGTCTCAAAGCTAAGGTGAATGAGTTGAACTCAACCATAGCTAGATTGAATTCTTGGTGGAAACAAAGAGCTCAAGTGAAGTGGTTAAAGGAAGTTGATGAAAACTCTAAATTTTTCCACTCTTGTGCTAGTTCTAGAAGAAACTCCAAAAAAATCATCAAAATAAAGGATGAGAATGGATTGTTGGTAGAAGATCAAGTAAAAATGGAAGAGGTTTTCTTGCGATTTTTCCAGAGAAAACGGGAGTTCAGGAGTAGAAAACTTGAAGGTTGGCCGATAGTGAACTCTTGCTTAAATACAGAGGATCATGAACTCCTAGAAGCAAAACTGTCTATTAAAGAGATTGAAGGTGTTCTGGATCAATTGGAAAGCAATACTTCACCTGGTAATAATGGAGTCTCTAACTCTTTCATCAAAAATTATTGGGGGATCATTAAAACTGATTTTTGGAAGGCTATAAATTAGTTTTTTTAGCAATGGAGAACTGAATGAAGAATGGAAGGAGACATTGATAGTACTTATTCCAAAGGTATCTAATCCTATTCTCCCATCTAATTATAGACCTATAAGTCTATGCAACACTGTGTACAAGGTAGCAGCGAGGATTATATTGAATAGATTAGTTATGGTTATTCCGAAACTAATCTCCATGGAGCAAGCAACATTTATTAAAGGAGGTCCTTGTCTTACCATGTTTTGGTGGCTTAGGAGATTTTTCATAAACTAAGGTTCTCTAAGGCCTCTAAAGGTCTAGTCTCCTTCAAAGTTAACATGGAACAAGCATATGATTCCATGGCTTGGTCTTTTCTTAGAAAAGTGCTAGTGTATTTTAACTTTCCTACAATAATTTCTAATCTCATCATGGAGTTTGTGGAAGATCCCAAGTTTTCAATAATCATTAATGGCAATTACTCTAATTGGATGCAAGCTAAGAGTTGTTTTTGACAAGGTTGCCCCTTGTCCCCTATCCTTTTTGTTCTTTGCTCACAACTTCTCTCAAATTCATTTTTTTAAAGCTCTTGTGGTATCAAGATCAATTCAGAAAGTCCTAGAATATCCCATTTACTTTATGCTAATGATGTTATCATTTTCTCTGAAGAAATTAGGAAGAAAGTTAAACAAGTGAAGAAAATCCTTCACAACTTTTGTGAATGGACTGGCCAACATATTAACTTGAACAAATCTGCTAGGTTGTTCGGAAATCATGTGGGAAGAAAGAAGAAAAACAACATCAAAAGAATTATGGGATTCAAAACTGTTAGAGAAATCAATTACCTTGGATTGAAGATAGTTTTGAGAAGACTGACATATGATGATTTTCAATTTATAATAGACAATGCCTTAAAGAAGTTGAATCAATGGGGAAGCAAATTATTGTCATTGGTGGGTAAGATGACTTTGGTAAAATCTGTATTGCTAGCTCTTCCTACATTTCATGCTACCCATTTCCTTGTCCCAAAATGGGTGCAAGATGAACTTGATAAAGCTAGTAGAAACATCATCTGGAATAAGAAAAATGGCAATAAAGGCTTGCACTATGTCAGTTGGACTGAATTGTGTAAGCCAATTGAAAGAGGTGGCCATGGGTTACATTCCATTAGCACAAAGATACCTGCCTTGAGAGCAAGTTTGGCATGGAGAATTATCCAGGACAAAGAATCACTTTTAAACCAGTTAATGGTATCTAAATATGAAAAAAAGCTGGAAAAGGGAAGTGGCAGAGGTGGCAGCTCGTCATCTCATAAATTGGTAATTGAAGGTTACAAAATGCTAAAGACAATTGTGAGATGGTCTTTAGTGAATGGAGACTTAGTGGAAGCATTCAAAGATAACTGGATATTGGATAAAAGCATAGATAGATGGCCTACGTATGTTGTTCCTCATGAAGGTGGAATGGCTCTAGTTAATAAATTTATTTAGGATGGATGCTGGAATGAATCAATGTTACTGGAAACATTTGGAAAGGAACTTATTAATTTGATTATTCAAATTAAAATATCACAAGACGGTGCAGAGGATTGGATGGAGCTGATTCATCAAAGATCTGGAATGTCTATTTCTGGACTAGCATATAAAGCTTCGGTTATAGATATTGATAATTTTCAGTATTGGAATTGGATCAAAAATGTTAAGTTGAACTCTTGGGTAGAAGTGTTTTGGTGGAGATTTCATAAAAATGTTATCCCTTCCCTTTAATTCTTATGTTAAAGAAGACTATTAGACTATGCCAGTTGTCCGAGAGGATGCAATTCACTTGAAGATGTAGAAAATATCATATGTGGATGCTTGAAGCTCAAAGATGTATTCTTCCATCTTAATCAATGGGGATTTTGAATTCCGCAATTTGATAAGCTTGAACATTATATCGAATGGCTAGAAACAATTTTGAAGAAGAAAGGTATGGTTGTTAACTTATATTGCAATACAGTTTTCTTATCATCGAAAAGTAAAAACAAGTTCATTCATGAAGGCATGGAGGAAAGTCCACGTTTTTTAGCTTCTAATGCTATATGCCAGGCTTCGGTTTCTTTCAACTTTAGTCATTTTAATTTAGGCATATGGGATGTCAACCAGTCATTAAGACTGTCTAATAATTGGAATATTCCTTCTCCCAAATAGATAAAGGTAAATATAGATACATCTCTTCTTTCTTCCTTTAAAGCAGGGCTAGCAGCACTTTTCCAGGACTGCAAAGGGAGATTTCTATATGCTTATGGAAGATCTTGCATTCGTTGGGATATCGCACATCTAGAATTGCTAGCAATACATTCCTTAAAGGAGGAAATCAAGGATTGGATGTTCAAATACAAAGGCATTATCATAGAAGGGGACAACTCAAATATTATTTCTTTCCTACAAAGAATTTGAAAAAAAGGAGAACACAAGGATGAGGATATAGATTTTCTTATGAATTTTAATTTTGTTATTTTCAATTGTATAGGTCATGATAATAATAAGTTAGCTAATTTATGTACTAACTATGCTTTATTCAGTAGTTTCAGTTGGGATGAGTTTTCTTTAAATAAGGCTCCTCCATTTTTTAATATTTTGGAGGAATCATCAATGTAGTTGCTCTTTATTTTTTATTAATAAAATATTAAGCTTCTACTTTTTCTTCAAAAAAAAAAAAGAAAGTACTACTTGTAGATGGCTTAAAGCATAATTTGTTAAGTATAAGCTAGCTATATAATAAAGGGTATAGTATTAAATTTTTTTTCCATTAGCTGTATTTTAAGCCTAAATAGAAATGATGTTTTGCATGGAATTAAGGTAAATAATATTTATACGCTAGATTTGAATTGTATTAAAACTCCTAATGCTTTTTGTTTAAAAATATTTTTTGATAAATCATGGTTATGGGATAGGAGACTTTATCATGCTAGCATGAAAATCCTTAGGAAAATTACCAAAAAGGACTTGGCTAGAGGTATACCAAAATTAGACTTTATTAAGGATCACCTATGTGATGTATATAAATATGGAAAATAGGTGAAGTCCTCATTTCATTCTAATAAGGATCTTAGAACTAGTAAACCAATGGAGATTATTTGTATGGATCTTTTTGGACCGGTTAGCATTATTAGTCTAGGAGGTAAGATATTTGGATAGGTGATAGTTGATGATCTCTCAACATTCATATGGGGCAAATTTTTATTTCATAAGAATACATTATTTGAGGAGTTAAGAGATCTTTTAACTTGGATTCAGAGGAAACTAGGGTGTCAAAATTTAACAATACAAAGTGATCACGGAGGTGAATTTAAAAATGATAAATTTGAGGATTTTATAAGAAAAAAAAAATTGATTATAATTTTTCAGCACCTAGGTCTCCTCGGCAGAATTAGGTAGTCAAAAGAAAGAATAGAACATTAATTGAAGCTACTAGAGCCATATCAGAAGAATATACACTTCCTAAATATTTTTGGGCTAAAGTAGCTAGTATTATATATTATGTTCTAAATAGGGTAAACATTAGATCAAAACTGAACAAAATACCTTATGAGCTTCTTAAGGGAAGAACACCTAATTTGTCACATTTGTATGTTTTTGGATGTAACGTGTTCATACATAATAAAGAAAAATCTTTTTTAGGAAAATTTGATCTAAAATCAGATGAAGAAATTTTTCTCGGATACTCTAGAGTATTTAACAAAAAAAACTTTAGTGGTTGAGGAGACCACACATGTTATATTTGATGAATTTGGCATTTTGGAAGAGCCATGTTTGAAGTGGATGATTTTGAAAATAACTCCCAAAGGATTGAAAAGATTAATTTGGAAGAAAATTTGGATCAGGAAAAACCTTTGCCTATATATTTAAAATTTCCTAAAAATCACCCTAAGAAATTGATTATAGGTGAACCTAGTGAGGGTGTTAGGACTTGGCGTGGACATAGAAAAGAAGAAAATCATTCTGCCTTTATTTCATCAAGAAAACCCACAAATATAAGTTAAGCACTTTTGGAAATTTTTTTGAATATTGGTAATATAAGAAGAATTAAATCACTTTATAAGAAATGTTGTTTAGGAATTAATTGCAAGGCCAAAGGATCAAAGTGTAGTTAGAACTAGGTGGGTATTTAAAAATAAAATGAATAACTCAGGAGTTATTGTTAAAAATAAAGCTAGATTGATGGCTTAGGAGTATAATTAAATTGAAGTGATTGATTTTGAGAAGACTTTTTCCCCTGTAGCGAGACTTGAAGAAATTACAATTTTGTTAGCCTTTACTTATGTTAGAGGATTTAAATTGTTTCAAATGGATAATAAAATTACCTTTTTGAATGGGGTGATTCAAGAGGATGTTTATATTGAATAACCTCCAATTTAGAAAATTTAAAATCTATAATCATGTTTTTAAATTTAAAAAGGCATTATACGGATTGAAACATGCACCTGGGGATTGGTATGAAAGGTTAAGCACTTTTTTTATTAAAGAGATCATTTAAAAAAGGAAGTGTGGACACCACTCCCTTTTTAAAGAAATTAGGAGATAAAATATTCATTGTTCAGATTCATGTTTTTGATATCATTTTTGGATCTACTAATAAAAATCTTTGCAATATTTTTTCCAAAATAATGAGTAGTGAATTTGAGATGAGCCAAATAGGAGACCTTAGTTATTTTTTTATTTTAGCATTAAGCAAATTGAGGAGGAAATATTTCTTAGTCAGTCAATGTATGTTATGGACATCTTTAAAAAGTATGAAATGGATAGTGCTAAACTAGTAAGTATACCTATGAGTTCCTTAGTTCAGTTGGATAAGGACCCAAAGGAAAACTCTGTTGATAAAAAAAAATTAGAGGAATAAGTGAATCTTTGCTTTGTTGGATAGTTAGCAGACTTGATATTATGTTTAGTGTTTGTTAGTGTGTTAAATTTTAATCAAATCTAAAAGAATTACATTTGACAGCAATAAAAAGGATTATGAGATATCTTTTGGGAACTCAGAACTAGGGATTTAGTATCCTAAGTACATCTCTTTATTTATTAAATATTTAGATCCAGTCTTTGAATATTATAAGGTTGATCGAAAGAGTACATCTAGAACTTGTCAATTTATAGGATATTTTTTAGTTTTGTGGTCCAGTAGAAAATAGAATTTCATAATCTTATCTACTACTGAAGCTGAATACATTGCCTTAGGAAGTTATGTGGCACAAGTTCTTCGGTTGAAACAACAGATAGATGATTTATAATTTTTAATAGGCGCCATACCAATTTATTATGATAACATTAGTGCGATTTGTAATTCAAAGAATCCTATTCAATATTCTAGAATCAAATATATTGATATATGACATCATTTCATTAAGGATTATGTATCCAAAGGATAAATTGAATTGAATCGTATTTTAACTGAAAATCAACTTGCAGATATTTTTAGAAAACTACTAGCCTTTGATAATTTTAGCAGATTAAGAATAAGGTTAGGTGTGATTAATCTTAATACTTAAATAAAAACTTCGGCAAACTTGATATGTTTCCTATATATGTTTTACTATTTTTTATTGTTAAATGTTTTATTTGTGTGTGTGTTTTTCATATTTTAATTTTGTTGTTTTGTGATTTGTTAGATTTGGACATGTATCACGTATCAAAAGTTCTATTTCTAAATTTTTGTATTGAATTTTCTAACTTTTATATTCGTCCTATATGAAATTATTTTTTTACTATATGATTTATGTAGAATGTCAATCATTAATTTGGAATGAATACATAAAATTTTAATTTTTTAACATATACATACCGATATGTATACATTCATCTTTATGCATGTTGATGGTTATCTAGGTACAATCAGTTATTATAATTGATCGTAAGTATGAAATTTTATTTCGTACATATGAACCATGTGTCATTCTCTATGGGGGACAAACCTAATATCATTAAAATTATCTTAAATAGCTGATCGTCCCAGACGAACACCTGTTCATTTATATAATTGAATGGTCAAAAACCTGTACTAAAGGATGCTTAGTAAATTATGTTATTACAAAAAGTTATTTTATTTTGGACGTTCCCGTTCATCTATATGAAACTTTTTTTATCTCATATGATCCCAAGATTGTACGTACGAATCCATTTTCATACCTTACGAATGGTCGTTTCTCTTTAAATAGGAGGGCTATAAAATTCATTTGCATTCACTCAACCGTCCTCCTTGAATCCTCCTTAATCTAGGAATGACAAATTCTAGCAAGCGTGGTAGAGTTTCTAAGGGTTCATCTTCTAGTAGTGAGGACAATAACTTTCTATCTTGAAGTAATGAGGATTCCTTCTTCAGGTTTATAGCTTCCAAAATCAGTCCCTCTATACTACTGATTTATGATGATATTCACTTTCAAGTAATGCCTCTCTTTGCCTCAACCCAATTCACCTTCATTTTGACTTTGATCCATGCTTATCATAAAGAGACCCTTCACTACTTCTTAGCAAATATGAGTTTTAATGAGGATGAGAGTAGGATAAAATCATATGTCCAAAAGAAACGGATATAAATCAGTAAGGATGATCTAGGAACTTTTTTTCACCTAAGGACTCAAGGGACTACAACACACACTATGACCTCTAAATCTGACTATGATTAGTTTGAAATAAACAAAACTCTTAGAGGGGTTACTCAAGTTGGTCACTTGGCTAGAGTTTATACTTTAAATCAAAATGCTAGGAACATCCAATATGTTTTAAGAACCTTAATAATTCCTAAAGCTGGTGATCACATAAACATGACTCCTCTTCTATCCACTATAACCTATTTGATCATGAGTGGACAACTGATTGATCAAACCCAACTTATTATGGATTGCATTCATAACCTTTTTGAGATTGGGTTTTCTTCTCATAGGTGGAAGAAAAGTATTGCTCTAGGATACGTAGTGACCTATATCTTATAAAAGAAGTACAACATTGTTCAGCTTGAGATTCCCACTAAAATGACAATATACTTCATATATCTAGTATGCTAGCAGTTAAATAAAGTAATGATCTAGTTATCCCTTTAAATTTTTTTAATCAATAGATTTTCATTTAGAGTCCTCATCTAATAGAATTAAGAAACTCATTGGTGGACTTGTTAGTTTATCTTTATCCATTTCATACTTCTTAAGGATGTCCTTAATATATTTTGTCTAACTAAGAAATTTTCCATCCTCTTTCTAGTTTATGCTAAAACCAAGAAAGTAACTCTAGTCTCCCATCATAAAAATTTCAAATTCATTACTTATTATTTTTTAAAAGTCATGATAAGGATTTTTATTAGTGGAACTAAACAACATATAATCATCATATATTTGAATAATTAGAAGGTCGTCTCCTACTCTTTTTAAGGAAATGGAGATGTCCACACTCCCTTTAACAAAAGATCTTTCTAGTAGGAATGTACTTACCCTTTCATACCATGCCTTAGGTGCATATTTTTGTCCATACTATACCTTATTCAATTTAATTACATGATTAGGGAATTGTGAATTTTTGAAACCTCAAGATTGCTCATCATAAACATCCTATTTTATCACTCCCTTATTGCTTCAAGTTTAGCTACAGGGGAAAATGTCTCCTTAAAATCAATTCCTTCTAATTGATTGAACCCTTGGCCATGAATTTTGCCTTATTTCTGAACACTAAACCTAAATCATTCATCTTATTTTTAAAAACTCACTTAGTTCCAACAACACTTTAATTTTTAGGTCTTTTTACTAACTCCCAAACATCATTTCTAATAAATTGATTCAACTCTTCTCTTATAGCTTGAGTAAAAATTCATTAGACTGTTCTTGATTTATATTAGTGGGTTTAATTATTAAAAAAAACACTAAAAGGTTCACTTCTTTGCTAAGTCCATGCCTAATTATAACCCCTTCACTTAGGTCTCTAGAATATTTCCATATATTAGGCAATGTATTTTCTATTCAAACCTTTTCTTCAAGATTTGTATTTTTAATTCCTTAAAAAATTTCTTCAACATGTTCTTCTTTCAACCTAGACTCAATAGAAATATCAGATTCATCAAAAACTACATGAGTGGTCTCCTCTACTATCAATATCCTTTTGTTAAAAATTATTTAGGATTTTCCAACACTTTAATATCTTGAAAAAATTCCCTCATTAGATTTAGGATGAAATTTTTCTAAAAGAGAGTTATCATTATTATGAATGATACTTTACATCCAAAGACATGTCGATGTCTGAGGTTGGGTGTCCAACCCTTAAGAAGTTCATATGAAGTGTTATTCAACTTAGATCTAATGTTTATCCTATTCAGAATATAACATATTGTATTAGCTGCTACATCCCATAAATATTTAGGAAGTGAATAATATGCCAACAAGGCTCTAATGACTTCTACCAAAATACTGTTCTTTCATTCAATAATCCCATTCTTTAAAGGGGTTCTAAAAACTAAATAGTTTTGATATATTTCATACTCTTTACTAAAAACTTCAAAATTTTCATTTTTAAATTATCCACCTTGGTCTCTGTGAATTGTATGAATTTCACAACCTAGCTTCCTCTTAATCGAAGTAAAAAATTTTCTATACTCATCAAATGATTCATTCTTGTGTGATAAGAATGTAATGCAAGTGAACCTTAAATAATCATCAACAATTACATACCCAAAAATTTCTCTCCTAGACTTATAGTGATAACAAGTTCAAAAAAATCCATGTGAAGGACTTTTAAGGGCTTGCTAGTTCTAAGATCTTTAATTAAATGAAAGGAGGACTTGACTTGTTTTCCTAATTGAAATTCATCTTACAAGTGATCCTTAGTGAAGTCTAATTTGGGTATGCCTCTTACACATTCCTTATGTGTAACCTTCCTAAGATTTTTCATGCTTGCATGACAAAGTCTTCTATGTCATAACCAAGATTCATCAATAATAGTTTTTAAACAAGAAGTATTAGAATATTTAACACAATTTATATCATGAATGTAAACATAGTTTACCCTATCTATATGCAATACATCAACTCCATTTTGGATTATAATGTAGCTTGTAGGTTAAACTTTTATGTTTAATCCCTTATCACAAAGCAGACTAATCCTTAGCAAATTATATTTTTAGCCTTGTACAATTAAGACATGTTCAATCAAAAAAAAATTCATGAACCAATCATACCTAATCCTACTACTCTCCTAGTGGTGTTATCTCTAAGTACATCTATTTCTCCAGTCCTGGCCTCCAGCAATATAAATTTATTTTTATCTCTAGTTATATGTTTTAAACATCTATTGCCCAAATACAAAATACTCTAATGAGGGTTTATTTGAGAGCATTTCTTCTCTTGATCATAATAATTAACTTTGTATGTCTTTCAACATAAAGTTGTAACCTTTTCGTCTACATCTATTTCAGAAGAATCTGATTTTAAGTCAACCCGAAAAGCTCTTTGCATTCTTTTCTTGCCATTCCTTAAGTTAGTTTTCTCCTTAACTTTGTCCTTGCAGGATTAGCTTTGAGATTTAGGCACTCAGTCTATATATGTCCAGGCTTTCTACATTGATAACAAATAACTTAATTCAAAACTTTTGTATTCTTATTGAACTTATCTTTTTTCCAATACTAAATTCTTTGTTGCTTTCTCTTAAGGAAACTTTTGAATTGCTTAGTCATAAGTGCAATATCCTTTTCATCCTCTAGTATTGCTTGATCACTCTCTGAGTCATCAATTTTTTATTTTTCACTTTCTTTTTGTCACCTGAATCAATCTACTTTGATTCACTCCTTACTCATAAGCTATCAATGATCCTAAAAGATTGTCAATAAAATATACATTCAGATCTTTAGGCCTAATTATAACAGTTATCTTTGCATCAATAACAGTAGGTAAACAACATAACATTTTATTAACTTCTTAAATTAATAAGTTCTCTAACTAAAGCATGCAATAAGGTTATAATATGAGTAAACCTTATATGCATATAAGAAATTGACTCATTTGATTTCATGTAAAATAATTTATAGTTGTATAATAAAATGTTTGAACTAAATTATTTCACCTCATTTGTTCCATCATAAGTTATGTAAAGTCTAACCTAGATTTCATTTCTAGTTTTGCAAGTAGAAACATCCTTATAATCCTTAGATTTCAAAGCACAAACAATTATTTAAACATTTAGTATTTAGATGTGCTAATTCTTTTTCTTCTACATCCCATACAGTAAATGGTGTTTCTTTTTTAATGCCACCAATAATTTTAATAGGTCTGGTGTAATTTTACTATATTAAAATCCATATGTGATGCTCAAGTAATTACAAAATGTAGACATGTAATATTTAAAAAAATCAAAAGGAATGTTAACGAATAAAGGTGGTATAGTGATCAAGTATCCTTCAAGAGTATTCTTGTTTCCATAAGTAGCCATGATTATTTTTTAAAGGTAGCCAAAAATTTAACTTTTTAAAATAGGCTCTGATACCACTTAAAAGTTTGTATTGGTCGTTAGACCCTTTTTGAACTATCCCATGGCTAATCAAGAGGGTGGGTGAAGTGTTATTTAAAAAATACTTAGATTTTTAAAACCTCTTTAAAAAATTGAATCCAAGAACCTTAAGTTTGCAGTTGTTTAAAGAAATGATTGTTACAATATTTTTTTTTTTAGAAGATGCAATAGCATTAAAGATAGAAAAAAAAAAGGAAACAAGATACAAAGTACTTAAGTGATAGAATACCTATCACTTTCCTCCTTTAGCAAAGAATAAAAAGAAGGAGGAACCTTATTAACTTCTAAAACATCCCAGAAAAACTCCCCTCTCAGAGCAAAGTTAGCAGACCAACGAGCTAACTTATTACAATCTCTACTAACAGACTGAAAAAGAGTTACCTCAAACCTTTCAAGAAAAATGAAATCTTCCTCTGATGACAGAACTAATCCTTTATTAGAAAATGATTCTTACAGATAGCTAATGACATTAGAGCAGTCGCTCTCAGAAATGAGACCTTTAGCATCCATCATTTCTTATTTCATAACATCTCTTATCGAGCGGAAGGCCAATAATTCAAGAAAGCCAATGTCCCAATGCACCACCGAGAATCCAAAAGATAGAATCATCCTTCCTTTGTTATCTCTAAATATACCTCCTATTCCTGCTTTGTTAGAAGGAAGAAGACAGGCAACAATATTTACCTTAATCCAACCGGGTGGAAGGGGATGCCAAAAGGAAGAATTCATCTTGAGAATCTTGTTAGCACCCCAGTGGTCTGAGTATGGATTACTAGATGAAGAGACTACATTGATAATGGCATTTGATAAAATAAATTCAGTTCCCATTTCACATCCTTCATGAATAAGTTTATTTCTACTCTTCCAAGAGTTGAAAACCAAAGCACAATAAATTTTTGCAATTAAACAGTCATTCTTCACCATCTTATTAAAGAAAAGAAGACAATATTGAAAACAATTGAAAACCGGTATAGAGAATCCCCAATTATTAGCCAATTGGATAATTTGAATTAATTTCAAACATCTCACCGCCACATGCTCACCATCTTCTTTCATACCGCAGCCTCTAGGACAAAGATTATTATTCAATAATCTTCTATGCATCAAAACATCACAAGATGGAATTGCATCCTTCAACATTCTCCACCAAAAAAATTGAATCCTGGGATTTAGTTTCAGCTTCTTAATGTCCTTCCATTGATTACTGAAAGACAGATTATTATCTTCCAACGATAATTTCCCCTCTCTAGCCATAACAGCAATAGTCTTCCCATATAAGCTTTTAAACAGTTCTACCTCGTCTTTATCTCTGTTCAAATCAATTTTAATACTACTGATTACCGTCACAAGCTCCTCTCCAAAGAAACTTTTAAGCTTGTCAATAATCCACTCCTTCTGAAATAAATTCAAAAAGATTCATCAAATTTTCATCCCCTATTGCAATGAATGTTGGCCATCTTTCCAAGTTTCTATCCATAATCCAATTATCTTTCATGATGTTAATGGAAGATCCATCTTTAATCTTCCATTTCACAATGTGTCTCAGAATTTTAGCTCCGCTGAGAATTAATCTCCAAGATGGCGATGAATATGGTCTTCTTTCCACATCCCAGATTTTCCTACCATACTTAATAGATAAGGATTTATTCAATAAGGAATGAGGCTTCTTTAAAAAAGTCCAGGCAAGCTTCGCTCTGAGAGGTTCTATTGAGTCTATAGCTGCTAGGACACCAAGACCACCTTGGCTTTCCGGAATGCATACATCCTTCCAAGCAACATAATGGATCCCATTAATTCCATTATTTTTACTCCATAGAAATTCTCTGTTTAATCAGTCCAATTTCCTCAGAATACTCAACGGAACCAAGGACAACAAAGAATAGAAAACATGAAGAGCTTGAAACACAGTTTTTATAAGAACCACTCTTCCCGGCATAGAGATGAATTTGTTCCCCCATACATTCAATTTTCCTGCAGCTTTCTCCAAGATGATCGAATGATTGGCTGTACCAAGTCTTCTCAATGACAATTTAATGCCCAAGTAATTAAGTTCTTTAACCTCCATAAATCCCATAAGACTACATAACTCCATCCTCCTTCTTCTTTCCATATTATTACTAAAAATAATAGCAGATTTTTTGAAATTTACCTTTTGACCTATCCATTTACAATAATCGGAGGTAATATTCCTGGTTTTCAACAAATTCTCCCTCTTGGCCAAAGAGAATAACAAAATGTCATCTACAAATAATATATGAGAGATCCTAGAAGCCATGGGAGCTATTTTCAACCCCAAACTCCTTCCATCATAAGAGAAAGCATTGGTAAGTAGCTGAGAACAAAGAATGAATAAATAGGGTGTTAACGGACACCGTTATCTAAAGCCACGTTTCCCTATAATACCTTCCAACCCAACTCCATTAACTTGAACAATGAATTTAGAATCAGTTTTTCATTCCATAACTAGATTGGAATAGCCTATTGGAAAACCAAAATAATTCAAAACTTGCTTTAGAGTTTTCCATGCCATATTGTCCTAAGCTTGCTCCATATCTAATTAGATTGCCATCATACCTCTTTTTGAACTAGAAAATCTGAACTTATGGAAAAGTTCTTGAGCAATAAGAACATGATCAGATAAAGACCTACCTTTGATAAAAGCAACTTGTTCCTCCTAAACAAGTTTGTGAATAACCTTCATCATTCTATTTAACAACACTTTTGCTACAACTTTATAAATAGACATGCAAAGGCTTATAGGTCTAAAGTTAGTAGGATATAAAGGATTGCTTACTTTAGGAATAAGCACCACCATTGTTTCTTTCCACTTAGGGGACATAGAACCCGTGCTAAAGAATAAAATAATGGCTTTCCAGACGTCCTTCCCAATGATACTCCAGTAACCTTTAAGAAAGGAATAGGTGATTCCATCCAATCCGGGAGCGATGTTGTTGCCAAGATCTTGAATGACCTTCTCAATTTCAGCAAAAGATAATGCAGAATCCTTAAATCTGCAGCTGTCTTGATTCAGAAGGTTCACATTTGGAAGCCAATCTCTTTGATCCCACTTACTGCTGAAAAAGTCATAAAAATAGCTCCTAATGTCTTCAGGATCTTCTATTAGCTCCCCTTCCACATTTTTCAATTGATTAATCAGATTGCTATTCCTTTTTCCACTAGCAAATGCATGGAAGAATTTAGAATTAGAATCTCCATCCTTCATCCATTTTGCTTTAGCCCTTTGTCTCCACTAAGTATTAAACTGAGCAAGAGTAC
This sequence comes from Dendrobium huoshanense, assembly GCA_016618105.1. Classification (NCBI taxonomy): domain Eukaryota; kingdom Viridiplantae; phylum Streptophyta; class Magnoliopsida; order Asparagales; family Orchidaceae; genus Dendrobium; species Dendrobium huoshanense. The sequence goes on along the minus strand of CM028357.1, from coordinate 1,747,302 downwards.
TATTGAACTCACTAATTTTGGTTCTTAATAACCTGTTCCTTTCAACAAAAAACTGCAAGTCTTGATCCTCTTCTAGTTGGATTTCATCAATTTTAGCTTTTAAAGCAGATTTCACATCTTCTAGGCTTTGGTGTTTTGCTTTGCTCCAAAAGAACAATGCTTTAAGAACTCTACAGAACTTTTTTTTAAGATCCTCCATATCATTTCCTTTCACCGGTTTAGCCCAAGAGGTTTTAACAATAGAAGTTGCCACTGAATAGGATAACCAAACATCTTCAAACCTTTGTAATTTAGTTTTATGGATATCCTGTTCAAACATTTTGAAAACAATAGGACAGTGATTTGATGCTATCCTACTTAAATGTCTCACATATGGTTGATTGATCTGGTCCAAGGCAATTGAGTTAAATAAACATCTGTCAAGTCTCTCCTAGATCCTTACAGTTCAGCTCTTATTGTTGCACCAGGTAAATTTAGAACCAATGTAACCCATATCATGAAGATCATTTCTAATCATACAAGCCTTCATTTCCAACGGACCTATTTTAAAAGAAAATTTCCTTCCTTCTTTCTTATTATCATGAGATAAAATGCAATTATAGTCACCACCAATAATGGTAGGACTGTCTTGCTTCAAATTTCTATCCAGAAAATCCCATAAAACTCTTCTTCCTTGCATCTCCCTACTACCATAAATTGTGGCTATTAACCAATTACCTTTATTGGGAATCTTCAGCTCTCCCCACACACATTGCTCTGAAGCTTGGATCAAAGAAAAATCCACAACATTAGATTTCCAAATAAGTAAAATACCTCCAGAACTACCTCTGGAAGGCTGCAGAAAAAATTCCCATTTGTCTCCAAAAATCCTTTCAAATTCTTCTCTAGAAAGAGAAGAAAATTTTGTTTCAATAATACCAACAAAAAATACATCCCAATCCTTGATGTACTCCTTCAAATATTGGGAGGCCTCCTTCTTATTTGCCCCCCTACAATTCCATAAACTAATGGAACTCATTTTGGTTAGAATGGGGAAGAGCCCCCACCTCTTCTTTTACTTGAATTATTCTTCTCTAATCTTGAAGCTGCATTCAAAGGCCCAAGAAATCTCAGTTCTTTAGCCAATTTAGTCTTATGAACAGAAATCTTTCCATGATTTAGATCAGCGATTTTCCCTTAAATGTTGTCATTGATCTTCATTAAAACTTCTATAGCTGCTTCAACCTTGGCAACGGGCTGACTCTCTATCAAACATTCCACTATTTCACTTTCTTTCACAGCCTCAATTTTAGACTTTTCCTGAACATCCATTTTGGAAGAATCTTCACTTATAGAGTTAAGAATATCTAATTTATTACCTGAAGGTATTTGAATTAACTGGATAAAATCTTCATCAAGATTTCCTAAGGGTTCTCTTGCTTCCAATATTTCTCTAGCCTGAGACCTGGTGTCATTATCCAAGTCAATGGAATCCACTGCATTCTCCCCATCATAATGAATTTCCTTCGGGTTGCAAATCAGGTTTATAACTTTAGAATACTCCCCTATTTTCTTTTCTACATCTATAGTACCCATAGATTTTTCACTGGATTCATTGTTAGAAGGATTTTTATCTCTATTCAAAACAGATTTAGGCACCTACTTCTTATCAGCAGTAGGTTTAATAGCAGCCTTGGGAACGAACATCCTCCTCTGAGTTTTCACTTCTTTTCCCTTGAATCTTCTGTAATTAACCAAGTGCCATGATTTGTCTTCTGAATCAACATTTGAATCTTTATTCATAGCAAAATCTTTACACTCCTTTAGGTTTGGATGCTCTACCGGTTTCAGAATCTTCACAACAGCATTACATGAGTCTTCCAAGTGGCCAATGTGACCACATTTCTGGCAGAATATAGAAATTTTTTCATACTCCACTCGCTGACAAAATTTTCCATTAACACTTTCCACCCAAACACCAGTAGGAAGTTGTTGATCCTGTTGTATTCGGACACAAATCCTTGCAAATTCTCGTCTTCCCCATTGGAACATATCTCCATCTATCAACATGGGTTATCCGATTGAAGAAGCAATCCTGGATACATTAACTTCATCCCAACAATACAGCGGTAGATTAGGCATTCTAATCCAAATAAGAGAAGATAGCCCTTTAAGAGAATTGGGATTGAAATCAGAATTCCATGTGTCTAGCCCAATTAAGTGGCCATTGACAAACCAAGGACCTCCTGAAAGGATGTTTTCCATTACCTCTATTGAGAAGAAAGAGCATAATACCCAATCCGATCCAAGACTGGTTAAATGAAACTTACCGAACTTCGTCCATTGTCGTCTTAATTCAGTTGCAACCAACTGAATTGGTAAACGTTTCCCAAATACCTTGACAACTAATGCGAATTGCAGTTTCTCATAGTTGGCTTTCACATTTGGTTCATAGAGCTTAACAGCTGAACCATCATCTGTCAGGAATTGACTATCTGCAGGGAGATTATTTTTGATATAAGGACATTTTTTCCAGGGATTGAAGTTCTCCTGATCTAAAGTCAAGTAACTAGATTTATTTACCAAAGTAGAATTCAATATACTTCCATCTTCTACAGGTTTTTCACAAACACCTGATTTGCAACCTTGATTTAAATCATACAGTTTATTAGCTTTAATCATTGAGACATATTTTTTATTAGGGAATCTATTCATAAATAATTTCATTCTGGATGATGAAGAACCCAATCTAGGAATGGGAGATTTCTCAGCTTCGTCCCCCATAACTTGTTTGCCTTTTCCTTCAACAAGAGATAGAACTGGCATCTTATCGAGAGCCTGTTCTCGGATCACAATTCCAGATGACTTACCAACTAAAGTTTTGACAGTCGATGATGATGATAATCCAGTCCACGGAGGAGCGTTCCGGTCGCCGGAGATGGCCAGAGTAAGTTCCGCCATCTAAGACGAGAAACCCGCCAACGGCCGTGAAACAGAAAAATTTTGAAAATTACCTTTAGAAATCTGAGACTTTCTCACTCTACTTTCTCACTCTAAACGAATCATCAAAGGGGCCCTCAATCAACTTGACAGTCAAATTTACTAATTAGATTTGATCTAAGAGATTTTTCAATAACAAAATATTAAATGCCAAAAATTAATATTTAGGAAAATGAATTAAAAAAGAAGAACACCAAATTTTATAATGGTTTGGTAAAACTAGACATGCATATACTCCATGGAGACTCCTTCTCTAAGTATTGCACTAGAAAATAGTGACTCTCCTTTTGCTCGCATAGTAAGGTAGGGAAGCCCTTACAAACTCTTTTTCGCCAATCCGATGCAATAGGGAATCATCACTTTTTATATGTTTGAAGTGATGAAAGCGTACCATCATATCCATTTTTTTCCCCAGAAATAATATCATCACGTCCTTTTTCAACCTCTTGGTGAAGATAGGTTACTATCACATCATTTTTTACTCTCCTAGTGAAAACAAAGTATCATCACATCCTTTATCACGCTCCTTATGAAGGTAGAGTACTTTCACATCCTTTTCTACCCTCTTGGTAAATATAGAGTACCTTGACCCAATGTTGAAAATTTTCTCTTTAGAGCCTCCAAAGAAGGTGGACATAAACCTTAGGAAGACAAAGAGATCCTCACTTTGGGAAACCTAGTGAATCCCTCACAACTCTGCTTCATTATATCTCTCACTCTTCACTCTAACAAATCTCTATCAAATACACTCTCTATGGTCCCTCTCAAGATAAATTCGTTGCCAAAAGGATAGTGCGACAATTTTTAGGACTCTATATATAGAAAACACATGAAAAACCATCTAAAAATTAAAAAATTCAAGTAAACCAAATTAAGATTATATTGTACGATTCAAATAGTTCAAAAAATTAGGGCTTCATTCGGTAGGAACTGGGACAAACTTAATTTCATACACTATTAGTCATCTGTATAAATTAAGATCATACTATACGAACAGTTCAAAAACAAATTTATTCATTTGGTAAACTCTTGTATGAAACTAATATTGTACTGTAATAGTCATCTATATGACTTGACATCATACTGTACGAATAATTCAAAAGATATGAGTATGTTTGGTATGATCTAGTATGAAATATATTTTGTACTATGTTAGTGTTAACCTGCCGTATAAAACAAAACAAAGAAAATAAAAAAAAAAATTTATCGTACCAGCGCCGAATTCAGCACGTCGTCGCCGCATTTCGCACGACGACATCTCGTCATACACGATGGTCTCGACGCTAAAACGAGACCGAAGCTCTTGTAGCGTGGTGCTCTCGAAATCGATCCCTCTTTCTTTCTCGCGCGCTTCTTCAGCTTCGGTGCTTCGCAGAGTGTTCGGCATCATTGCTTTGCAGGAGGTGTAGGGATTTCAGGCGTAGCTTCTTTGGCTCCTTGTGGTCGCTCGGCTTCACCCCTTCGACGTCCTTCGTGGCTGACCCAACTTCGCTCCTTCGACTGACGTTCCCTTCCCGCTGGATCGGAAGTCAGACGTTTTGATCAGAAGCCAGAACGCGAGCTCGCTTGCTGTGAAGGTGCCTTTCTCCCCTTCGCACGCCCCTTCGGCTCCATTTGTGGCTGTCCGACTTTGCTCCCACGACGACTTTCCCTTTCTCGTCGGATGAGAAGTTACGACATTCTGATCGGGTGCAAGAAAAGAGCTCGGCAGCTGTGAATTAACTTTCTCCCTGTCGCACGATCTTCTCCGGCCCTCCCTTTGCTGTTCGACGTCGCTCCTTCAGCCGGACTCCCTCTCTGTCGAGTCGGAAGTACGACATTTTTGATCGGAAGCAAGAACCGGAGCTCACTGTGTGTGAAGGTAACTTTCTCCCTTTCGTGTGGCTTCTCCGGCTTCGTGGCTGGACGACCTCGCTCCTTTGACTACTTTCCATTCTTGTTGAACCGGAAGTTACACATTTTGATCGAAAACAAGAACAGGAGCTTGCGGCTGTGAGGGTAACCTTTTCCCTTTTGCACGCTACTTCAGCCAAACCCGTAAATCTGCTGAGCCAGAGAAGGTAGAGGGAGGGATTAGTTTGTTTTGATTAAAACTAATTTTAATTATAATTATTTTGATTAATTATGGTTAGTATAATTAATTATAATTAAGTGATTATAATTAATGTTAATTAATTATAATTAATTAAATTAAAATTAATCTTAATTAATTATAACTTTTAATTAATTATAATTAATTAGTATTAATTAATCAAGTTAATTAATATTAATTAGTTCTAATTAATTAAAGTTAAAATATGATTAATTATTCTAATTAATTATATTAAGTATAATTAATTGCTTTAATTAATTATAAATATAATTAATTAAAAAATATTATAATTAATAATTAATTATAATTAATGTTTAAATAAAAAATGTATAAGCATGCCTCCCTTCCCTTACCTCGGTCCACGAGCCTACACTACCGACAGTCGCCGACGACTCCTCCCCGTCGGGTCCAAAGGTATAAATTTTTGACATAAATCCCGTTCTCGACGTTTGCAGCGGACCGGGGAACCACCTATACGCGCTCTTGTAGCACGGTAGGAGGGAGCCCGGTGCGAAGCATACGACGAGGCGGGTAAGCCCTATACACGCTCTTGTAGCGTGGTGGGGACGGACCTCGACCTCGACGTCGACACCGAAATCGCCGACGACTGCTATGCAAAGGTATGATGTTCCAAATCCCATTCTCGACGTTTGCAGCGGACCGGGGAACCACCTATACGCGCTCTTGTAGCACGGTAGGAGGGAGCCCGGTGCGAAGCATACGACGAGGTGGGAGAGCCCCATACACGCTCTTGTAGCGTGGTGGGGAGTCACTGCTGTTCTAGTACGTCACTGCTGTTCTGATACGGGTACTGCTGAAGGCCCCATACACGCTCTTGTAGCGTGGTGGGATGAAAATTTATACGGCCGCGGTGTCTACGGACACCTACCATACACGCTCTAGTAGCGTGGTGGGAAGGCCCAGCTCCCCAATTTTCCCCCAAACGGGGGATATGTCGGGGTGCTGCCGAAATTTTCACTGAAATGCACAAAGAACTTGAACAACATAAAGACCTTCTTGTGCAACAATGTAGAAGACATGTACTTGAACAGAAATGTACGGAACTTGAACCAAATGAGCAGAGGACCTGTACAAGAACAAAGGACTTGTGGACCTAAATCAGAACCAAAATTCTAGATGATTTATAAAGGTTCAAACTCAAATAAGAATAAAATCATACTTGAACCAAATTCAAATCATTTGAACAAGAAATTGTACCTCAAAAGATCTCAGAAGACTCTGAACAAGCACTTGAACTTGTTCTTGGAACTCGAACTGTGCAACATCAGGGGATCCGAATATAGAACTCAAACTCGAGTGAACTCAGACTTGAACTCAATTTGAAAATGGGATGAATAAAAGACCATTCAAACTTGTACTCTGAACTCAAGCTGGATTCAAGCTCAACATGAACAACGAAGAACCCAAACTTCTAAGAATAACAAGGAACTCAGTTTCACATTTGATTTGGATATCAAATGAGATGAACAAAACTTTGAGCAAAGACTTAAACTTGTACATTGGAACTCAGACTTGGATTCAAACACATACAAGGACAAGGCTTGAATCATATGCAAGAGAGTTCAAACAAGAACATGTGAACGGTCAAAAGTGACACAAAGCATGTTACAAGACCTCAATGCATGAACTCTTACAACAATCCCTACAAAGGCCTGTTGATTGAGATGGCGATACGGGAGACCAATGATGAATGATCCGCCTTCCTACAAATAAATGCAACCCAACAAGCCCACCTGAGATTGGTGATAGGTGGGCATGATGTTAGCAACAATGGGTCTCCTATAAATACCTTCAGGAGGTCGTAGTGAGTACAACGGTCCCCTACAAATGAGCACAAATCACTTGTGGATAACAACAGTGGGTATGTCGTAGGTACAACGAATCACTGTGGACACGAGTACAGATATCACCTACGACAATGGTGATCAAGATCTTCAAGTATGCCGGGTACAAAGGCAACCCGATGTACGAAAAAAGGACACCCCCTGGCAGAAGAGATGACATGTTTGAACAAATTAGAATCAAACTTCCTGGTGTTCCAAATTCTCTTCTTAGTTCTATACTCAAGAAGAAAACAGCTATGGTACCCACAAATACCGGAAATAACAAGTCTGCCACATTGAAAATCCTAAAAAGGGAGTCCTCCCCAAATCAGCAGCCTTTGACTCCCGAATCTAGAAAATCCTTCCCCGGTGATTGAGAAAGGGGGAGTCAACATCAAAATGCCACGCCACCGGATCTGCAACACTGATACAAGCAGACAGAAGGCGTCTACAATCTACAACGCAACGCCACCGGATCTGCAACACATATATAAGCAGACAGAAGACGTCTATTCCAAAAATACCCCCCCATGTGCACCATAAATTGTATACACGTAGGTACACTAAAAGGGGTAAAAGAAATTATAAAACCCGCATGGGCCCTGACGAGCGTGTTATTGGTACACACGTGACGCCTATGGATGCTACGCGGGTTGACAAGTGAATTCAAGTTCGAATCCGATCCTTATATACGAATCAATAGAAGTCGACAAGATTCGAACTACCTAACAAAATACACTGTTGTAGCGAACAGTGTATTTGTTTAAATACATTCTCTTTAGACCTTCAAGGCCTAAAATCAAGAAAATTCACAAACAAAGGCGCAAAGCCTATGAAACCCGATCCTCTATCGACCAGTAGATAGAGTCGACAAGGTTCAATCTAGAAAAAGGAAATGATCTCAAACACCCCGATGATGGCCGTGTTGAACGAAGATCTCAACCGGAGGGGTCCACAAATATTTCAAACTCCACTCAAGTATCCACACAAAATCCATACTCCAAAAATCCAAAATCAATCCCAAAAATCCAGATATTTAAATCTGAAATCAATCCATCAATCACTCAAAGCAAAATCCATCCACCCTCCGCAACAGTCTGCCGGGGTGGACAAATTCAAATAAACTCTAGCTCACAAAGAGCTAAATGCCTAGTCGAAAATATCACTAGGATCCATTCTCAAACAATCTTCTGCCAGTAAGGACGTGGTACGTGTCCTCTAACCGGCGGTCTGCCGCTAAATGGCCACCGCAGGATAAACGGTTACGACGACCCGGGGTCCTCTGAACCGCGTGGTTTCGCCGCCAAATGGCACCACGATATACCAGTTATGGCCAGAGCCAATACGCTCCTTATTGGCATCAAATCCTTGAGATATGAATCAATAGGATATGATTGATAGGGCATAAAGCCCTCTGTTAGCTAAGGTGGATTCAAATTTGTCCCCTTAGGCAAATATTCAACCTCGGTCTACAAGGTACCCTTGGACGAAGCAACCCATGGCTGCCGACAAGGATCCTTCTGTCAGGTTGGGTCGACTACCTCCTCTGACTAAGTAGACCAGGGACCACGATGGCCCGGGACGATGGAACCATGGGATCTTGATCGGGTCTATCATCCATTCCCCCACCATCCGCTTTAAGTGTTAGGTGGTGAAATTTCTATTTTAAATATCAATTTTCTAAATCTCCAAAGTTTCCTATTTCCCAAATTCCAAATCCAAATCCATTGCTGCTACTATATGCCAGATAACACGTATTCTCTACATATCTGATTGACGACTAGCCTTAATCGAAAGTTCTCTCTCGTGATCAGGAGGGGTAATTAACTATAGGGGCTTGCGCCTATAGGAAACCAGAACTCAGATCATATAGTCCTCACAAAATGAGGGCGAAATCTCTGGGTAGTGTCTTAACTACAAACCCATCTGCCTTCCAAAATTTACCCCGGAACTTAGTTCGTTAAAACTCCCTCGCCGAATAAGAAAAGCGAGCGGAGGCCGAGGCCGAATTTTCGGAGCCCACAGATTTCTGGCGACTCCGCTGGGGATTGGTTTCTCTTTCCATCTCTGGCTAGTCACTTATACGCTATAGTAACAGCTAATCTATATTGAGTTCTATATGGTGAACATCAGGATGTGACATTTGGTTCTTATGTCCAAAGATCCATTACTGAAAGTTTCTGAAAATGTATCTTTTAAATAAGATCAATGGAAATTTGTTTAGCAGGATTTTTAATTCCATGCTAACTTTCCTGCTTCTACTGTCGGTTATGCGTTATTTCTTTGTTATGAAAGCGTGGGGTGATGTATCAATTCTGATCACTAACTCCTGTCTTTCATTTTTGTAGAATGGAAATGCAGGACACCCCAATGACCGTCCAACTGGGACGAGGAGCCAGAATTCAACTGGCAAACGATGTGATTGAAACTGGAAATACTAGAGCCACCATCCACTTTGGTGGGCTCGAATTCTTAGCAGCTTCTGCAAGGGCTGCAGCCGTTCCTGTGTACGGCGTAAACTCTGAAGAACCTTCTGGAAGGTCCCACTCTGAAAGGACTACTGTCAGAGGTGCTGCCCAAGGAAGAACCTCTGTATTTGAAAGACTATCCCAGCCTGAGACCCTTACTGCAAAGAGGGTTGTTACTGGAAGAAAAGTTTCTGTGGTGACTGCAAACACCACCGTCCTGCCCAGAGAGACTGTTGCACCTAGGAGGTATGATAATGAAGCTTCCTCATCTGGAGGAAGGCTCACTAGAAGGCAGAGGAGAAAGAGAAATGCAGAATTGCGAGCTCAGCAATTACCTGTACCAGTCCATCCCTCCAATCTGCCAGCACCAGAATCAAAGATCAATATCCCCACTCAGAATAAGTTCGCCGATCTAAAGTGGATAAAAAGAAATAGCTCTTCTGGTGAGCTCAAGAAATCTTTTTGGGAGTGTCAGCCTGAAGTTCCAGCCCCTCAGAAGATAAGAGAGCCCGAACGTCTGTCTGCCCGGGTACACCGTGTACTGAAGACAGTCAAGGAGAAGGGCTTAATGAAAAAGAAGTTCTAGAGGCCACTGATTGTTGAGGCCCGAAGAACTCCTCCAAGAGAGAGGCTATCGTCTGTTGTGATAGCTAAAAGAAGAAATTACCAACGCCAAGTTCCGCGGGAAGCACATCGGGGCGTGACACTTGGACCACATGTCCAAGAATCCGTCGCCGAAAGGGCCCAGCAGAAAGGCAAACAATTTTGGAGGCCGAAGCCTCGAAAGGAAAAGATTTTTGAAGAAAAAGATAGACCAGGCGTGACATCCGGAGCTATCTCCCGGAGATCCGCCCCTGCCAACAAAACTCGTCAGAAATGGGTCCAAAGAAAGGCCCATAATAACGACAATTATAATGACAGTCGACATCCTGGAGAGTCTTCCAGGAGATCCCGTCATTCTCCTACTTCAACCAAAGATGAAGTTTATTTCGATCGTAGTCCGCAGATCGAAGAAGTAATCATTCCAAGTCAAGAGCCTGAAATTCAGTGGCGACGCCGCTCAGAAATTCAGGTGCAAAAAGATGAAGAAGAATATGACGATGATGATACTATGGAGATCGAGATGGTTCGTATGGTCAGCCACATTGATGTTGAAGATGATGATGGTGATGAAGAAGACCAACAATCACAGCCGCGCGTACGTGTTTATCGACGTCGCCACAGGGCTAGATCCATTGCTAGCCAAAGTGCTCGCTCCTCAGAAGAAGGAGATGAGGAAGAAGAAGAGGTTGGAGAAAATCCCTTCGGAGGTGAAGACATCACACTCGCTGAAATGAGAAATCAAATGAGGCGACAGATGCGAAGGAAAGACAGAGAAATATCTCAGTTAAATGATAAAATGACTGAGATGATGACTCAGATGACGGCTATGATGGAAATGATGCAGAAGACCACTTCTGTGGGCCCTGCACCGGCTCAACCCGTCAACCAAGCTGCTAATTCTCAAAACCCTCAAGCGCCTCAAGCCTCAGGAGTGAAAGGTGTACTTGAAGGTGGCAAAGAAACTAATGATCCAACCCGCCAGCGTACTCCACAAAATGTGGCGAGTGCCTCTGAGCCTGTAACAGCAGCACAGCTTGATGGCTTAATTAGCGAAAAGATTAAGGCCATTATAGCGGCTGAACAGGCAGAGAAGTTGGTAGGAAAAGGTCGCCCGTACCCAGCAGAGTACGATCAGGTGTCATATCCAAAGGGATATTCTGTACCGAAGTTCAATATCTTCGATGGAAATAAAAATCCCAGACAACACCTAGCACAATTCAAAGCAACCTGTGGAAATACAGGAGGTAATGATGCTCTGTTATTCAGGCAATTCGTGAGCAGCTTGAGTGGAACTGCTTTTGAATGGTACGCCGAGTTGCCAAATGATTCTCTAAAAACCTTTGCGGAGCTGGAGGCCTTGTTCGTGAAAAGGTTTGCCAGTGCAACAGAGAAGACTACCATTGCTGATCTTGCCCTTGATAAAAGGAGGAAGGAAGAGTCAGTAACAAAATACATAACACGCTGGCGCAATCTCAGCATGAAGTGCGAGCAGCAATTAGAAGAAGAACATGCAGTTCAACTGTTGATGGGGAACATTGATGATAAAATGCAACCCTTCTTATGCATGGATTCAATCACCACCTTCCAAGATCTGTTGGATAGGGTGGCTAAGTTTGAAAAGTTGAACCTGTCAAAGTCAGAAAGCCTTCCTGACAAACTTAAAAAGGGCAAGGCGCCTGATGCTAGGAAAAATGATGTCTACTCTGCATTCCCTCCCAGACCTGATAAAGGTAAACGGGTAGTGTATAATGTAGACAAAGGAAAACAGCCTATGCAATATGAAGAAAAGCCAAAACAGGCTTACAATTCAAACCCTCAACCAAAGTTGGTTCTTGGAGGAAATGACAAACCTCGAGTCTTTCCTGGTGGAGGAGAGCGCCAGAGGCAACCCACGGGAACTGGTGATAGAACGTTCCCTTCCCTCAAGGAGAAAATGAATAAAGAATATTCATTTAAAAGGGAGAGTGTCGCTAAACTATTTCGACAAGCACTCAAGAACGGTCTAGAATTGCCAGAATGCAAAAGACCTGAAGAGTCCAAACACAGTGGCGACCCAAACTACTGCCCATATCATCGGGTAGTTAGCCATCCAATTGAAGATTGTTATGTCTTCAAGGATTGGTTAGAAAAGATGTACAAGAGGGGAGAACTGACATTATCAGATAATGTGTTGGTTCGTCCCAGAAAAGAATTCACCCGGGTAGTCACGTTCTCTTCCGTACTCTCGCTTAAAGAAAAAATGAAAGAACCTATTCAAGGTGAACAATGGGAGACTGTGGTCTCCAAGAAGACAACAAAGATGTTGAAACAGCTTGAAGGAGTTCCTGGTGTCAAATGGAAGTCTCCTACTGAGCCAGTACTGCATTTAAAATGGTTGCCTGTGTCACAAGCATCCACCTCTAAACAGCAACCTGGCCAAGCTAGCTCGTCAAAATCCGGCAAAGCAAAGACGAAGTCTTCTAAGAAGAAAGCCAAGTTGAAGAAGCCTGTGGCGAAGAAGACTGCAACTCAAAAGGCTATTGATAGTTTAGGTGAATATTACCAGACTGTCAGGAGGCCTATTAAGCTAAGTGATTTTATGAAAGAGCTTAAAATAGATGAAAAGGAGGAAGAAGCTGATGATGAATCTCTTCCTACGGAGATATGTCGAGTCATCTCAACAACTTTAAAAATATCAGAAAGAGAGAAATATGCTAAAGAAGCGGCCCCTGAATTTTGTCTGATGGTGTCATCAATGGAATTCAGTTCAGAAGATCTATGTTTTCCAGATGATGAAGATTCAGACCCAAGTATAGAATCACAAATGAAACAAGTGAAGTTGGGAGACGATTCCGAGTCTACAGATGAATCCCCAGACACAACAATGGCTGACTCTGAAGAGAATGCTTCATCAAACAAGTCTGAATCAGATGAGGTGGCCCAGGTGCAGTTGAGGAGTGGCAAAGTACTGCCGCCTCCACCAAAGAAGGGGATTCCTAACAAAGATAAAGGAAAAGAGATAATTGTCAATGAAGATATTATCCTAAATGACTCCAAGAAGAAAGAGACTTCAACTAAGGGGATAGATTACAATATCTTATCCCACTTGAGGAAGATCCCAGCACAACTCAGTATATATGATGCCCTCTTGATGTCTAAAGACCTTAGAGAAACTTTGATCCAAGCTCTTAAGGACCCCGAAAGATATGAGGCATATTTTGCTGAGCGCAACTTGACGGAAGTCTTGCAAGCTCAAAATGAGCCCCTCATCACCTTTGCTGAGGATGATATGCTGCTTGGAACAGCAGACCACAACCACCCTCTGTATGTTACGGCAGAGAGCGACGGTATGATGATCAGTCGAATTTTGATTGATCCCGGATCTTCCGTAAATCTTATGAGCCTTAAGGCACTGAGATCCCTCTGCCTCGATGTGGAACATCTTGGGCAAGACAAGTTGATGGTGCATGGTTTTAACGAGAAAGGGCAGAAAACTCTTGGTTCGTTCATGCTTCCTCTTGTATTTGGGGAATTCCATACGGAAGCCAAATTTCATGTAATTGATGCGGACACTTCGTTCAAGGCGTTATTAGGTCGCCCCTGGCTGCATGAATACGGCGTTGTCCCTTCAACATTACACCAGTGCATGAAGTATCTCAGAGAAGGAGAAGAATTCAGGATCTCTGGCGATATTCAGCCCTTTGCAGTACATGAAGTAACAGTTTATGAAGATGCTAAGTACTTCATGCCAAAGAAGCAAAAGTCGTCAAGTTCTCTTGAGGCTACGGCATCAAATTCAAACACTGCAAAGAAACCCAAGCAAGAAGATGAGAAGAAGCGTGTAGGAAGAAAGAAAGCGACGCCAACTCTTCCTAAAGCATCAATCATTCCTAAAGAAAAGAAACATGTACCTCATCTTGGGAGTGACACGGATGAAGATGATGTTACTCCTGCCAAATCTAGAAAAGTATGCCAGTCCACAGATGAATGGAGTAGGCATGTTGAATTTTCAAATGATGATTATGACTACGACTCAATCTACATGAACTCAGTGCAGAGTGTGTTCTCTAGAAGAATAGACAGTCTGTTAATTTCAGACAGTGTACTCGTAGTCACACGTGTTCCCTTGCAACATTTCAAGGAAATCATTTCGCGCGAGGTTCATAAAATTGAAGAACTCTCCACTCTTTATCTGCCTCCCCGTAAAAAAGGGACTGTGCCAAAGAATGTGTTATATTCTACGGGAGTTTGTGAAGAAGAGAATCATGATTGGGATTGCATGCTCCTTGACTCCGAGGAATTATTTCCTACGAGGCTACCCAAATTCAATACCAAAAATAATCAAAGAATGCTACGAAAGCAAATCAATATTCCTACTACTAAACGACAGCTCCGTACAAGCTTGGGCCTCTGGTATGGGAGAAGTCCGCGTCCATTACAATGAAAGGATATAGATGCATATAAAGGCATCGGGTTCATCAAACAAAAATTCCTCCAGAAAGAGACTTGTCAAGCAATCACATGCGGAGAAATCAAATCTGATGATGATTATGATGAAATATGCGAAGCTGATGATTATGATGATCAACCCGTAGAAGCTGAGCCTGCACCAGAAGAACTGGAAGATGGTGGACAAGCTGCTACAATGGACGAGCTCAAAGAAGTCAACTTGGGAACTGAGGAGGACCCTCGCCCAACCTTCATTAGCTCTCTTCTGCCAGAAGATCAAATAGAAGAAATAAAAGAACTCCTATGTGAATTCAGGGACTGCTTTGCCTGGACATATGCTGAGATGCCTGGCTTATCCCCTGATGTGGCAGTTCACAAATTGGCCATCAAGCCTGATGCAGCACCCGTCAAGCAAGCTCCAAGGAGAATGAGACTGGAGATTGAAGAGCAGGTGATTGCAGAAACGAAGAAGCTCATAGAAGCAGGCTTCATTCGAGAAGAAAAATATGCCGACTGGATTGCCAATATCGTCCCTGTAAAGAAGAAGAATGGCCAGATTCGTATCTGCATCGACTTCAGGGACCTCAATAAGGCATGCCCGAAAGATGACTTTCCGCTCCCAGTATCAGAGCTTCTAGTTGACAATACATCCAACTACGACATATTCTCCTTCATGGATGGATCATCAGGCTACAATCAAATCAAGATGGCATCCGAGGATGAAAAACATACGTCGTTCAGAACGCCCATTGGAATTTTCTGCTACACAGTCATGCCCTTTGGCCTGAAGAACGCTGGTGCCACCTACCAGCGGGCGATGACTCGTATATTTGATGATTTGATTCATCAGAAGGTCGAATGCTATGTAGATGACTTGGTCATTAAAAGCATAGGCCGAAAAGACCACATTGAAGATTTGAGAATTGTGTTTGAAAGGATCAGAAAGTATGATCTGAAGATGAACCCTATCAAGTGTGCATTTGGGGTATCCTCAGGAAAATTTCTGGGATATGTTGTTCGACATCGAGGAATCGAAGTCGATCCCAACAAGATCAAGGAGATCGTGGAGATGCCACCTCCAAAGAATCTTCGGCAACTCCGCTCCTTACAAGGACAACTGGCTTTCATTCGGAGATTTATATCAAATCTATCGGGTAGGTGCCAGCCATTTTCAAAGCTAATGAAGAAAGATGTCCGTTTCAAATGGGACGCAGAGTGCCAAGAAGCATTTGACAGCATCAAAAGATATCTGTTGAATCCTCCTATTCTCGCGGCGCCAATCCCCGGGAAGCCTCTTATACTGTATACGATAGCACTAGAAGAGTCCCTCGAAGCACTATTGGCCCAGCATAATGAAGAAGGCAAGGAGAATGCACTCTACTACATCAGTCAGAGGTTAATAGGAGCAGAAATCCGCTACTCTCCAATCGAGAAGCATTGCTTGGCCCTGATCTTCGCAGTGCAGAAGCTCCGTCATTATATGTTGTCTCACAAAATCACCTTGATATCAAAGATCGATCCGCTGAAGTTTTTGATGACAAGACCAGCGTTGACAGGTCGTTTGGCAAGGTGGGCAGTGATACTCCTGCAGTTTGATATCACATATGTCCCTCAAAAGGCAGTGAAAGGGCAGGTGTTGGCAGATTTTTTCGCTGCACATCCTATCCCTGCAGATTCTCCGTTCAACGACGATCTACCTGACGAGCAGATCATGAATGTTGAAAAAGAGGAGATGCTACGAGTATGGGAAATGTACTTTGACGGAGCATCGTCAATCAAGCGTGCTCGGCCTCCAAATCTCGAAAAGGCTCAAGCCGGAATTGGAATCATTTTCGTAGAACCCGAGGGAGGCATAATGAGATTTTCGTTCAGTTTGACTGAACCTCGGACCAATAATGAGGCTGAATATGAAGCCCTAATAGCAGGATTGGAGATTGCAATCGATGTCCGAATTCAAAATCTCCAAATCTTCGGTGATTCTCAACTTGTTGTAAATCAAGTGCTGGGAGTTTACAAAATCACCAAGTTCGAGTTGGCCTGTTATCATCGACGAGTTCTTGAGCTTATGAAGCAAATTCCAGTTGTTAAATTAACTCAAGTTCCCCGTGGCCAAAATGCCAAAGCCGATTCTCTTGCCAAATTGGCTAAAGAAATGGCGAATATGGACGACGAATGGCCTATAATAATTATGGTGCACAATCGCCGGATCCTAGAGCCAGCATTATTACAATTCCCGCAGGCAGAGGGAATACCAAATTCAAGCCAGCAGGATACAACTCCAGTTGATCCTCAACCTCCCCAACCAGTTGATCTCGAAGATCAACTTGAAGAACATCAAGTTCCTAAGAAAAGACGAAAGGCCAGTCAAACTTCAGAATCATGGTGGCATTGTCTAGATGTCGAGGAAGAAGATGACTGGAGACTGCCTTTCATTGATTACTTTAAAGAAAGTAAATTGCCAACAGACAAATCACTAGCTGCTCAAATCAAGAAGAGAGCGCTACGATATGCATTTGTCAACAACACATTGTATCGACGTGCTTTCGATCAAATGTGGCTAAGGTGCCTAGGGACCAAAGAAGCTGATAAAGTTATGGCAGAAGTTCATGAAGGACTCTGTGGAGCACACCAATCAGGTCCCAAGATGGCAATCAAAATTAAAAGAATGGGCTACTATTGGCCGACCATGGTCAGAGATTGTATCAATCATGCTAAGAGGTGCCATGAGTGCCAGATCCACAGTGATGTTATACATCAACCGCCAAATCTGCTGCACCCTACAATAGCATCCTGGCCATTTGAATGTTGGGGTACTGATATTATTGGGCCGATAGATCCGCCGTCATCAGCAGGACACCGCTTCATCTTGGCAGCAACCGACTACTTCTCGAAGTGGGCAGAAGCAGTCCCATTTAAAGAAGTTACGTCCGAGCATGTGATCAACTTCTTCACCCATAATGTCGTCTACAGATTCGGTGTGCCACGCCGCATAATCTCAGACAACGGAACTGCTTTCAAAAGTACAAAAATCTATAAGTTCGTTGATCGGCACAAAATCGATTGGCGGTATTCCTCTATATATTATCCAAGAGCAAATGGTCTGGCAGAAGCCTTCAACAAAACGTTGGTGAAATTGCTAAAAAAGATTCTCTCCAAGAACAAAAGAGAGTGGCATACGAAGATGGCAGAAGCGCTATGGGCATATCGTACAACTTACAAAACGCCAACCAAAGCCACTCCTTACTCTCTAGTATTTGGAGTTGAGGCCGTACTGCCACTAGAAGTTGAACTTCCATCTCTTCGAGTTGCTGTCCAGAATGAGCTGACTCAAGAACAAAATGCTCGTCTAAGAATGGAGGAGCTTGATGCACTCGATGAAATCAGGTTACAAGCTCAACAGAACCTGGAAATCTACCGAGCAAGAATGACAAAGTCCTTTGATCGAATGGTTCGTCCTCGATCATTTCAAGAAGGAGAATTGGTCCTGGTGCAGAGAAGGCCAATCATCCCACACAGAAAAATCGGTGGCAAGTTCGTATCCAACTGGGAAGGACCTTTCGTCATCGAGAAAGTATTTCAAGGAGGAGCTTATCAACTCATTGATCTGAATGGTCAGAGGCCCATGCCGCCAATCAATGGCCGTTACCTGAAGAAATACTACGCATGAAATGATGTGCTTAATGTGTTATGTTTTTATGCATTATTGTTAGCATGTACATTTCATATTTTGAAACTCTCTTATGTTATGAGAATACATTTCAAAATCCTCCTGTTAGGCTGGGGGCATTTTAAATATTTATTTGGGTCGACATCGCGCTGCGTGCCGAGATCCCCGAATAAATATTTAAAATTTCAAGATTCCAATTCTATTTCATTCTAAATTGTCCCTGTGAGATAGGGGACATTTTAAATATTTATTCGGGTCGACATCGCGCTGCATGTCGAGATCCCCGAATAAATATTTAAAATTATCAATTCAAATGCTACTTTGTGCTAAAGAATACAAAGACTTCTTTTTTAAAGCCTATGCAGGTGATCTCTCAAAGATCGAGAAAACACCTTCTCCAACAAAACCAAGACTCAAAGGTCAAGAAAGATACTTTTGTGGCTACACACTCCTACGAATTGAGCCGGAAAAGCTTGAAGTCTTTCAACAGCCTGAAGCTTAAGGTTTGAATGGGTGTAAAAGGTCGGATCCAACACGCCCAAATATGGCCGGATCGCTGGAAGCTTCGTCTACTCAACAAGCCATAAGAACGGCCGTAGTAGCGGAACCCCCACTTCGTTAACCCGTTAGTAGAGACTGTAGGAAGAACGAAGGCTAATTTGACTCGACAAGTCCAAGTGATCGTAGTCTGCAAAGTTCTCCAAAATGACCGGAGAATCAAAGTTCTAAAGGAAGATGAGTCTCGAGCAGCTACTGAATGTTCGTAGGCTCCAAAATCCAAAACCATGAAGGATGACTCCAAATCTGTCAACTTCAGCAAAATCAGCATTGGGAAGCGCAATTCCCATAGCTCAAGTCTGAAGACTGAATGGGTGTAAAAGGTCGGATCCAACAAGCCCAAATATGGCCGGGTCGCTGGCAGCTCCATCTACTCAACAAGCTATAAGAAAGGCCGCAGTAGAGGAACCCCCATCTCAGCAACCAGAGGACGAAGAGCTGTCAAATCCCAGCTCTCCCGATCTGATGAACTCAAGTGATTCAGATTAGAGTCTTCTCGAGTGGTTAAGGATCAAGATACTACCTACATTCGGTACTATCAACTGAATCTAAAACCTGCAAATCCTTCAACAAATCTGTCAAGCACAAAACAAGGATCGAAGGAACTTTTCTTCAACAAGTCCACCAAAGCACAAAGCAAAGGACCGAAGAAAACTATCCCAAAGTTCAAGAAAAGCCATAAGCTGAACTAAAAGGATTCTGTCGTCAACAAGTCCAACATGCACAAAGCTCTGGACCGATGACTTCTTGCCATCGATCTAATGCAAACCTAAGGGTTTAGGTCATCGGCATCTACTCCTTCATCAAGCCCGCCAAAGCTAGAAGCAAAAAGCAGAAGGAATACAAAATTTTTGACAAGTCAACAAAGACAAATCAGACAATCCTTCACCAAGTCTGCAGCATAAAGCACAGGACAGAAGGAATCTAAATCTCGGGACGCTAGCAAAAAGCTGCAGAATTAGCACCCTAGATGATATCTACAAATGTCCCTAAAGACTGGGGGCATTTTAAATATTTATTTGGATTGACATCGTGCTATATGCCGAGATCCCCAAATAAATATTTAAAATTTCGACAAGATATCAACCATCTATGGATACATCTAGAAGCGTTATGGAGAAAGAAGATTAGTGTGACATCCAAATAAATTTTGGAGATCCACTAAATGAAAATTTTAGTGTGACATCCAAACAAGATTTTGGAGATCCACTAAAAGAAAGTTAGTGTGACATCCAAATAAATTTTGGAGATCCACTAAATGAAAATCCTTGTGTGATATCTAGAATAGATATCTAAAGATCCACAGGGTCAATCAGCATGCAACAAACATGGCCCGCTCCAGACGCCTACCACATTTGTTGGGGGGCATTTGTTAACCTGCCGTATAAAACAAAACAAAGAAAAAAAAAATTTATCGTACCAGCGTCGAATTCAGCACGTCGTCGCCGCATTTCGCACGACGACGTCTCATCATACACGATGGTCTCGACGCTAAAACGAGACCGAAGCTCTTGTAGCGTGGTGCTCTCGAAATCGATCCCTCTTTCTTTCTCGCGCGCTTCTTCAGCTTCGGTGCTTCGCAGAGTGTTCGGCATCATTGCTTTGCAGGAGGTGTAGGGATTTCAGGCGTCGCTTCTTTGGCTCCTTGTGGTCGCTCGGCTTCACCCCTTCGACGTCCTTCGTGGCTGACCCAACTTCGCTCCTTCGACTGACGTTCCCTTCCCGCTGGATCGGAAGTCAGACGTTTTGATCGGAAGCCAGAACGCGAGCTCGCTTGCTGTGAAGGTGCCTTTCTCCCCTTCGCACGCCCCTTCGGCTCCATTTGTGGCTGTCCGACTTTGCTCCCACGACGACTTTCCCTTTCTCGTCGGATGAGAAGTTACGACATTCTGATCGGGTGCAAGAACAGAGCTCGGCAGCTGTGAATTAACTTTCTCCCTGTCGCACGATCTTCTCCGGCCCTCCCTTTGCTGTTCGACGTCGCTCCTTCAGCCGGACTCCCTCTCTGTCGAGTCGGAAGTACGACATTTTTGATCGGAAGCAAGAACCGGAGCTCACTGTGTGTGAAGGTAACTTTCTCCCTTTCGTGTGGCTTCTCCGGCTTCGTGGCTGGACGACCTCGCTCCTTTGACTACTTTCCATTCTTGTTGAACCGGAAGTTACACATTTTGATCGAAAACAAGAACAGGAGCTTGCGGCTGTGAGGGTAACCTTTTCCCTTTTGCACGCTACTTCAGCCAAACCCGTAAATCTGCTGAGCCAGAGAAGGTAGAGGGAGGGATTAGTTTGTTTTGATTAAAATTAATTTTAATTATAATTATTTTGATTAATTATGGTTAGTATAATTAATTATAATTAAGTGATTATAATTAATGTTAATTAATTATAATTAATTAAATTAAAATTAATCTTAATTAATTATAACTTTTAATTAATTATAATTAATTAGTATTAATTAATCAAGTTAATTAATATTAATTAGTTCTAATTAATTAAAGTTAAAATATGATTAATTATACTAATTAATTATATTAAGTATAATTAATTGCTTTAATTAATTATAAATATAATTAATTAAAAAATATTATAATTAATAATTAATTATAATTAATGTTTAAATAAAAAATGTATAAGCATGCCTCCCTTCCCTTACCTCGGTCCACGAGCCTACACTACCGACAGTCGCCGACGACTCCTTTCCGTCGGGTCCAAAGGTATAAATTTCTGACTTAAATCCCGTTCTCGACGTTTGCAGCGGACCGGGGAACCACCTATACGCGCTCTTGTAGCACGGTAGGAGGGAGCCCGGTGCGAAGCATACGACGAGGCGGGTAAGCCCTATACACGCTCTTGTAGCGTGGTGGGGACGGACCTCGACCTCGACCTCGACACCGAAACCGCCGACGACTGCTATGCAAAGGTATGATGTTCCAAATCCCATTCTCGACGTTTGCAGCGGACCGGGGAACCACCTATACGCGCTCTTGTAGCACGGTAGGAGGGAGCCCGGTGCGAAGCATACGACGAGGTGGGAGAGCCCCATACACGCTCTTGTAGCGTGGTGGGGAGTCACAGCTGTTCTGGTACGTCACTGCTGTTCTGATACGGGTACTGCTGAAGGCCCCATACACGCTCTTGTAGCGTGGTGGGATGAAAATTTGTACGGCCGCGGTGTCTACGGACACCTACCATACACGCTCTAGTAGCGTGGTGGGAAGGCCCAGCTCCCTAATTTTCCCCCAAACGGGGGATATGTCGGGGTGCTGCCGAAATTTTCACTGAAATGCACAAAGAACTTGAACAACATAAAGACCTTCTTGTGCAACAATGTAGAAGACATGTACTTGAACAGAAATGTACGGAACTTGAACCAAATGAGCAGAGGACCTGTACAAGAACAAATGACTTGTGGACCTAAATCAGAACCAAAATTCTAGATGATTTATAAAGGTTCAAACTCAAATAAGAATAAAATCATACTTGAACCAAATTCAAATCATTTGAACAAGAAATTGTACCTCAAAAGATCTCAGAAGACTCTGAACAAGCACTTGAACTTGTTCTTAGAACTCGAACTGTGCAACATCAGGGGATCCGAATATAGAACTCAAACTCGAGTGAACTCAGACTTGAACTCAATTTGAAAATGGGATGAATAAAAGACCATTCAAACTTGTACTCTGAACTCAAGCTGGATCCAAGCTCAACATGAACAACGAGGAACCCAAACTTCTAAGAATAACAAGGAACTCAGTTTCACATTTGATTTGGATATCAAATGAGATGAACAAAACTTTGAGCAAAGACTTAAACTTGTACGTTGGAACTCAGACTTGGATTCAAACACATACAAGGACAAGGCTTGAATCATATGCAAGAGAGTTCAAACAAGAACATGTGAACGGTCAAAAGTGACACAAAGCATGTTACAAGACCTCAATGCATGAACTCTTACAACAATCCCTACAAAGGCCTGTTGATTGAGATGGCGATACGGGAGACCAATGATGAATGATCCGCCTTCGTACAAATAAATGCAACCCAACAAGCCCACCTGAGATTGGTGATAGGTGGGCATGATGTTAGCAACAATGGGTCTCCTATAAATACCTTCAGGAGGTCGTAGTGAGTACAACGGTCCCCTACAAATGAGCACAAATCACTTGTGGATAACAACAGTGGGTATGTCGTAGGTACAACGAATCACTGTGGACACGAGTACAGATATCACCTACGACAATGGTGATCAAGATCTTCAAGTATGCCGGGTACAAAGGCAACCCGATGTACGAAAAAAGGACACCCCCTGGCAGAAGAGATGACATGTTTGAACAAATTAGAATCAAACTTCCTGGTGTTCCAAATTCTCTTCTTAGTTCTATACTCAAGAAGAAAACAGCTATGGTACCCACAAATACCGGAAATAACAAGTCTGCCACATTGAAGATCCTAAAAAGGGAGTCCTCCCCAAATCAGCAGCCTTTGACTCCCAAATCCAGAAAATCCTTCCCCGGTGATTGAGAAAGGGGGAGTCAACATCAAAATGCCACGCCACTGGATCTGCAACACTGATACAAGCAGACAGAAGGCGTCTACAATCTACAATGTAACGCCACCGGATCTGCAACACTGATATAAGCAGACAGAAGACGTCTATTCCAAAAATACCCCCCCATGTGCACCATAAATTATATACACGTAGGTACACTAAAAGGGGTAAAAGAAATTATAAAACCCGCATGGGCCCTGACGTGCGTGTTATTGGTACACACGTGACGCCTATGGATGCTACGCGGGTTGACAAGTGAATTCAAGTTCGAATCCGATCCTTCTATACGAATCAATAGAAGTCGACAAGATTCGAACTACCTAACAAAATACACTGTTGTAGCGAACAGTGTATTTGTTTAAATACATTCTCTTTAGACCTTCAAGGCCTAAAATCAAGAAAATTCACAAACAAAGGCGCAAAGCCTATGAAACCCGATCCTCTATCGACCAGTAGATAGAGTCGACAAGGTTCAATCTAGAAAAAGGAAATGATCTCAAACACCCCGATGATGGCCGTGTTGAACGAAGATCTCAACCGGAGGGGTCCACAAATATTTCAAACTCCACTCAAGTATCCACACAAAATCCATACTCCAAAAATCCAAAATCAATCCCAAAAATCCAGATATTTAAATCTGAAATCAATCCATCAATCACTCAAAGCAAAATCCATCAACCCTCCGCAACAGTCTGCCGGGGTGGACAAATTCAAATAAACTCTAGCTCACAAAGAGCTAAATGCCTAGTCGAAAATATCACTAGGATCCATTCTCAAACAATCTTCTGCCAGTAAGGACGTGGTACGTGTCCTCTAACCGGCGGTCTGCCGCTAAATGGCCACCGCAGGATAAACGGTTACGACGACCCGGGGTCCTCTGAACCGCGTGGTTTCGCCGCCAAATGGCACCACGATATACCGGTTATGGCCAGAGCCAATACGCTCCTTATTGGCATCAAATCCTTGAGATATGAATCAATAGGATATGATTGATAGGGCATAAAGCCCTCTGTTAGCTAAGGTGGATTCAAATTTGTCCCCTTAGGCAAATATTCAACCCCGGTCTACAAGGTACCCTTAATCGAACTATTCTATCGGGTCTATCATCCATTCCCCCACCATCCACTTTAAGTGTTAGGTGGTGAAATTTCTATTTTAAATATCAATTTTCTAAATCTCCAAAGTTTCCTATTTCCCAAATTCCAAATCCAAATCCATTGCTGCTACTATATGCCAGATAACACGTATTCTCTACATATCTGATTGACGACTAGCCTTAATCGAAAGTTCTCTCTCGTGATCGGGAGGGGTAATTAACTATAGGGGCTTGCGCCTATAGGAAACCAGAACTCAGATCATAAAGTCCTCACAAAATGAGGGCGAAATCTCTGGGTAGTGTCTTAACTACAAACCCATCTGCCTTCCAAAATTTACCCCGGAACTTAGTTCGTTAAAACTCCCTCGCCGAATAAGAAAAGCGAGCGGAGGCCGAGGCCGAATTTTCGGAGCCCACAGTTAGTCATGTGTATGACCTGACATCATAAAGTATTAATAGTTAAAATATTCAAGCCCTAATTATATTCACTATATTCTGGAAGGAACTATATCAAATCATATAATGATATTATATATCATATAATACGACCAATTTTAAGAAAATTATCACTCTCCCCCTACGTATGTGGGAATAGTCACCTAATAATAATCACACTTGCTTAGACTCAAGAAATAAAATTAAAGATATATAAACTCTATTACATGAAATACTATTCTACCCTATCCAAAGTCTTCAGTAATCTGAAGTACTATATGATTTCTCTAAAATGTTAGTATACATTAAAAAAATAGAAATATCCAATATATGCTAGAAGAAATAATAAAATTATGAGAATAATAATATTTTTCTGTCATAAAAATCATAGTCTCTATCTTGATTTCTAAGTAGCAACTACTCCATGTTTAGATTTATGAAATATATGACCATTATAAATTTTTGAACAATCACTACATTAGAGATCTAATGAAGTTATTGGATTTCCCCGATGAAGTGAGCATTAATTAGCTTTCCTACTTCTTGGATTGGCCCAAGGAGTAAGGCAATAACTTTTTGATCTTTTATTTAATAGGGTAAGAACCCCTTTTGATTTTTTGTATATAGAAGGAAATTTTTTCTTTGATACAAGGTATTTCTATGACTATCCTTGCAAATACTTTGAGGTTATCGTGAAGAGCTTCCATTAGCTTATTGATGATCTTTACTAAAAGAGGCAATGATCTTGAAGAACTTCTAGGATGACCTCCTAATGTAGGTACTTCTTTGATAGCCATTATTCCTAAAAGGCTTGGAACTCGCTCTATATCTAGTTGCATAATTTCTTTGAATGTGTCCGCAAAACCTACTTGTCATAGGTTGCAGGTATGAGACTGGGTTCTCTTAAGGTGATTTATTTCTTTTAATTAGGAACATGATGTTGACAGGGTATTTTTATACAATGAATTAGAAAGGTTTTAACATGGGTCCATTGACTATGGAAATTTAGGTGGATAAAACCTATATTTTGATAAAGTTTTATATCAATTATCTTCATTCTAGGTAACTGGTATGGCAATTATACGTTAAATCACCCTATGTTCCCTTGATCATAATAGAGGGTTTCCATAGTATATTGTGAACTGTATTTAAGCTCTATAATTTTGATCATAACAAATATTATTGTCTCTATTACTGCTTTCTCTTATTTATGTGATATTTTTATTTTTTATGCTTGTGGATACTAATATTTTAGGAAATAAGTCCACTGTTCACTTGTAATTCTGACCAGCTCAAGACTGGGCAGACTAGGGTTATATTTAGTTTTTATTTTCTTTTGTATTTTCTCCTTTCTTGATTCATATCAAGTAATTGGTTAGATAACTTTGTTGAGTAATCTAACACACTAAGAGGTGGAGAGAATAAAATGTTTTTTAAGAGAGTTATTTTTTTTGGGTAATTCATACTATTCAAAATATATTATACTGTATGATTTTAAATTGAACTGTATGAAGTATTATGCTCTATAAAAACCCTATAAGCCAATGGTTAAAAAAAATATTAATTATGTACTGATTATAAAATACAATTTGGATCATACTATATGCCATAATTAAAATCTTTCTTACTTAATCCTGTATTATCAGATAATCAAATCATTGATAATTATTATAATTGATCATACTGTATGAAATAGTTCATACTGTATGATTACCCGTGTATGCAATTGGTCATCCCTTGGATCGTGCAAAATGAAATCCATAATTTTTGTACTGATCATATTGTATGATGTTTGTGATGCTAGATGATCAAATGTATATGAGGTTGGCTATCTCATAGATTATCCCAAATAAATAGAAAGAATTCCCTACATATTCTACCATACTATGTTTGATCTTATTGTATAATGTATTATAAAAGTTGAATAGTTCATCTAAATGATCCTTCTGGATGATCGTACAAAATGTGTATCATACTATACAAACAGAAGTTGGATGGCTTAAATTTTTGGATTTTTTTATGCCCAATATTTAAGGATTTCACATATTCTTTTGAGATATCATTTGCAATTTAGCCTTCTTGAGAAAGAGCTTGAGGGAGAAAAGAGGGAGAGTTTGTTTTTGAGAAAATGCATATAACATTAAAATTAGGAAAATAAACTAATACAATGAAAAAAGAAACTATTATACACTCCTTTTAAAACAAAGTAAAAAGGAGGTCTTATTAGCAAGAAATTTAAGCATAATGAAAATATTCTAAAAAGAAGAAATGTCATAATGAAAACAAGATCCTCTATTTATCATTTTAAACCCAAAGGGATGTAGCAGATACCAAAGATAAAACAACCTAAAAGGTTGATTAGTATCATAGATTTCCCAATTAAGTAAAAAATAATAGATAGAATAGTTCTTAAATTCCATTATTCTAGTTCCATTTTCCAAATACTAGCCTATGCTTAAAATATATAATGATAAAATGAGTTTGAAAAACAAAGTAAAAGAAATGAAACATAGGATAAAAAATCCTCAAGGCATCAGCAATGATGTTGACAACTTCCCACAAAGTATTTCTGAGAAGCTCTACCATCATCAACCAATCCACAAACCACTCTTGAACGTCTCTTTCACCACTCATATCACTGGTTAAATAATGTAATGCTTCAATTCTGCCACCAAGAATGCCCATCTTCCTTCCTCTAAGGCTTCCTTTAATTGGACCAAACAACATTGAATCTTTATTAAATTTTTTCTTTGACTTAGAAGGGATTTGGAATTTCCCATCTTCAAACAAATCTTCTCCATTATTTACTTTATCAAATTTGGACAAAGGAGTACTTATCTTCTCAATAAACTCTTCTCTCAATTCAAATTCAGATTTAGAGTTTATTTTATTGCTTTCATCCGATATATCCTGAAGCTCCTCTTGATGATTTGTCACTGTATCATTACTCATAGAATCATTTTTAATGAATTCTCCATCCTCCAGTTTCGATTCCACCCGATTCTCTGATACAGAATTTGGATTTTCTTCTTTAGCATCCATCTCCAATAGTTTGAACATATTGTCTTGTTTAGGAATTTTAGAGATAATAAAGGAGGGATTCATACCGTTCTCTACTGATGATGTCCTTGAAATATCTTCAAAATTAACAGAATTCACCCCTTCTATTATAAATTCAATTTCAGTTCCAGTAGTCTTCATAGCTACCTCATCACTGTGTTTTCCCTCTAGATGAAATTTTTGAACTTCATCCTGATCTTCCACCCTACTCGCTGAGGGAAAAAATTCTTCTTTGTTCTTGATTTGTTCAGCCACTACTCCAGCATTTTGAACTTTATTGTAAGTCACCGCCTCTTTCTTCTAAAAACTAGACACAACTCTTTTCCTTCTCCTTTTATTCACATGAAGTTAGGGCCCATATTTAATTTCTTCTTCTTGATTACTCTTCAAAGGTAATCTAAGATCTTTTCCAGCAGCCTCAAGTAATGCTGAAGAATCATTACAAACCTTTTTAGATTTGCAATAACTACACAAGTGGCCAATCCTTCCATTATTGAAGCATAGAGAGGATATTTTTTTCATATTCTACTTGTATAAAAAATCTACCTTCAAGTCCATCCACCCAAACTCCCAAAGGTAGTTGTTTATCAAGCTCCAGCAGGACACGGACTCTAGCAAATTCTCTCCTTCCCCATTGGAACATAGCACCATCAATCATAAGAGGTGTTCCAATAATTGAAGCAATTCTGGCAACATTAAAACAATAGAGTGAGATATTTGGCATTCTTACCCAAACCAGAGATGTTAGCCCTTTCAAATATGTAGTATTAAATTTTGGATTCCACTTGTCCAACCCAATAATGTGTCCATTCACAAACCAAGGACCTTCTGAAATCACATTATCCAATGCTTCTTTTTAAAAGAAAGAACATAATAACAATCCTGAGCCAAGGATTGTTAGTTGAAATTTTCCCAAATGATCCCATTGTCTTCTTAGCTCTGCTTCTATAATTTGAACTGGAATTTCTATGCCAAAAATTTTCACCACAATTAATTTTTGTAGCTTATCCATATTCTCCTTCATTCTTGGTTCAAACAATCTGATAGCCATCCCGTCTTCTGACATAAAAGATCCTTCTGTTGGCATATTCAACTTTATAAATGGACGTTTAGTACATGGAATTTCCTTTCTCCAATAAAAAATCTTTTCTTTTTCATTTACTTTGTCATTTACACAAACAACCTGTGTGCATTCAACCGGTTCTTGAACTGAAGTGACCTCCTTAGTAACTCCTACAGATTTGGATGTATTTCCAAATCTAATCACAAAAATCTTTATCCCAGAAGATGATGATTTGATATCCTTCGATATGCAATTCCACGTTGATTTCAGTGACCTGGAATTAGAGACAATTGCCAAATACTTGTCTTTCCTGTCACTGAAGCTGGAATTTGAATTTGATCCATGTTAGGTTCTCTTATCACTAACAGCTCTCTCTCCTCATTTGAATTTGTCCAAAAATCCAGTGTAGATTGAATAGAGTGTGGTTTTGTAACACCATGATTCAATTTTTCCATAGTCTGACCACCAAAAATGGTAGACGACTGGCCTCTGTCCATCGCTGACAATGTAGCCAGATGAGAAAAATTTTTGAAATTCAAATTTTCTCTCTGGAAAATAGCTCTCGCAGTGGAAAATGGCTCTCTCTCCTTGGAAAAGATGGAGATCTTGGTGAGAGAAGAGAGGGAGAAATTGTTAGGTGATTCACAAGGTTGCTACACGAAAGAATCTTACCTATTACCTACAAGCATCTGCCTTGAATCTCTATGGCTCTAGAGACAAAGTTCTTCAGATAGTTCTCTGAACATCAGATGAAGGGTTAAAATAGAGTTGTGGTTCTCTAGCCATCCCTAGGAGGGTCAAAATAGAGTTGAGGTTCTCTACTTGTAAAAGAATCATGATTCTCTAAGTCATAGGGTGGTTAAAAGAAAGGTAGAGTTCTTTGATTTCATTTATCGAAGTGAGACCCGAAACTTCTTCGCGCCTCAACAAAGTAGTTGACAAGGCTTCTTTCCTTGTTGTCAGAGCAAAAGGAGAGTAACTTCTATTTAGTACAATACTTGGAGAGGGAGTCTCCAAGGAGTGTACATAGGTCAGGTTGACTAAACCACTATAAATTTTTGGTGTATTATTTCTATTTATTTTTCAATATTTTATTTTCTATATTTATTTTTGTGATTTGATTTGTGTTTGAAATATCTAATTGTTGTTATTGTAAAATTAGATCAACTTCTACATAGAGGATTAACTTTTTAATTTTTAAGAAATTTTATTTAAATAACCAATTCACCCCCTCTTGGTTAGCCTTGGGACTAGTTATCTAGGGCTTCACAATCCTCACAAAGTTTTATGTGTTATTAGAATGGGATTAATAAGATCAAGTTTTAGAAAACTTTAAATTAAGATCCATGACTAACTTTGGAAATAAAAATACTGCGGAAGGATATTCAATTACTAGACCACTTCATTTTGATAATATTCTTTTTGATTTTTTTTGTAAACTTGCATGACCTTATTTTTATAATAAAATCATTTTTTGCATCTTTTCATTTAGTAGATGGAGTTAAAACTAAATTACCTTTTTATGAATGTACTACTAATGATAACAATTTAGCCAAACTGAATGCTAAATATTTAAACTATTTTTTTATGCTTTGAAATCTGATGATTACATACATGAATTTACTTGCATAACTCAAAATGAAATTTGGTATAGAGTCTGCATAACCTATAAAGGAACAACTGAACTGAAATAATCAAGGTTAAATATTTTGCTCATGATTATGAACTTTTTCACGTGAACCCTAGTGATACCATATCTAAAATTTATACTAGGTTTGCACAAATTATTACATCCCTCCATACCTTAGGTAGAGAATTATAATATTCTAAAAATGTCAATAAGATCTTGCGATGTCTACCTACTTCATATGATGTCAAAATATCTAATAGTTTAAATTCCAAAGATTTAAAGGTTTATTCTATTAACAATTTACTTGGATCTTTAATTGCCTATAAACAAAGCATAACCCAAAGGAAATCTAATCTAGGAGAAAGAAAGAAAGAGAAAATGACATCCAAAAAGGCTAATGATTCATATAGTTCCTTGGATGGAGGAGAGATAAAAATTGCACTGATGACTCGACAGTTTAGAGGCTTTCTGTGGAAAATGAAAAGAATCAAAAGTAATGGAGCAAAGATAAGAATTATATAAATTATAAAGCTTCTAATGATGTTCTCTTATGAATTTAAGAAACTGAGGACATTAAAATTGATTGCCAAAATCTCAAAGGTCACCAAAAATAGGAGAATGTTAAAGAAAAAGTAAAGAACGATACAGGGAAGAAAAGATCTCAGAAAGCCTTTTAAGCTAACTCTACTTCAATTTAATTTTGAATAAAAGTAGCAGAAGAAGTGAAAAATTCGTTATAAATGGCAAACAGCTATCTTGATCAGTCTAAACAAGATGAAGTATGTCAACTTTCATATGATGAATTACTTGGTGTTTTAGAAGAGATTCATGATTCTTATAGGAAACTAAAAAAGAAGCACACTAGCTTAAAATTTGAATACTCAGTTTTATAAAAAGAAATGAAATGCTTAGAAAAGATGGTTCTGATGTTTATAAGGATCATGTGGCTTTAATAGATGAGTTTGATGAATTAAATAAGAAATACTCTGTGTTATTTAAAACTCATGATTCTTTGAAAGAATTGCATCTTGATTTAGCAAAATCATTTAAAGAGTTAGAAACATGTGTTAACATTTTAGATCTTAGTGTGTACTCTTTAAAAATTTAGATATTTTCTCTTAAAAGTGCCAATAAAATTTTGTTAGAAAAAGTAAGGGCTTTTTAAGATAAACCTATTTGTAACCACTCACTATGTCATGCATCACATAAACATAGGAATAGGAATCCTAACTATTATAGGTTAGTTAACCCTTTTCTCTGATGCTAGATTTTATTCATTTGGCATGTTAGAACACATTAACCACACTTGCACAATTCTTTATAGAACACACTTAGTGTGGAGGAAAAAGCTACATCAAGCACAACATGACATGCATTCTAATGATTTATCCAAATTCAATAAGGGACCTAAAATCACTTGAACTCCCAAAACTATTCTTTTAAGATTTTTGGATTTAAGTGCTCTCACAAAAGACCCAGTGGTAGCATGTGATTTTTGCGCAGATATTGTTTCTCTATCACTTGAAATTTGCAATTCATCAACTTCTAAATTTATGTGTATTTATTCTTAAGATTTTTCATGATTTTATTTTTATTTCATTTTCTAATTCTTTTAGTTTTGTTATTATCATTCTTTATGATGATGTCTTGATCATCACACAAACCACCTTATCAAACCACACTGTCTATTCTGCAAAATAAAAAAAAATTCATCCTCAATCATATTATACGAGCCACATTCATATTATTGATATGAATAACACCAATTTAATCAATGCCCTTGCCTTGATGAACAATCCAGGTTTTTATATTATTGGACATCGTACTTCATGAACACCTTGTCATATAGTATGATCCACATGTTTAGTCCATTTGGGATGAATTGAATTTGGTCTGGTACTATATTTATTAATGATCATACCATATGAACACATGTCCAAATTATACAAACTGTTTTTTCAAAAGTCATACAGCTTGACTCCGCGAGATGAGATCCACGTATTTAATCATCCCATATGTTGTCTGATTATACTGTACAATCAAACATAAAATTTTGACTGATCGTAGGGTTGAAATAATTTCATACTATCATCCCCTATGATCCCATGATTATACAGTATAATTTATTCAAATTTTATTTAAACAACCAACCTCATTCAATTTTTTCACACTACTCTTCAAATCCTCTCCTCTTGCATTCAATTCTTTGCAATGGCTGGTGCAAAATGAAGTTGACAAACCCATGGGCTCTTCTTGGAGCCCTACAAATGATCTTTTTCTGATAGCTTCTGATGAAGCTTCCTACAAGTTGTACAAGGAATCTAATATCATTCCTTCTAGACATCTAAATAAGTAGCTTTGTTTCCCAGTAATGAACCTTTTTAACTCTACTACACTTTAATTTTTTCTAACCTTGGCCCATCGCATCCTTTCTGAAATCCTTTATGAATTTCTTCCAAACCTAAAGATTAGTGGGGATGCTATAGTTATGCCTTTCCGGGTGTGCTGTAAGAATGTAGAAATCACTAAGGAAGACATAGAAATTAACCTTCAAATAAACACCTAGGGAAATAGATCCCTTTCCATGGCCTTCAGATCTAATTTTGACTGGAGTACTATAAACTTGTTTCTTAGAAATACTATTTTTTACTTCCACCAACCATTACTACAAAGTCTAAATCAAAATGCCAGGGTTATCCAGCATGTTTTGAGAATATCTATTATCCCTAAAACTGAAGACCAGATAAATATAGCTCTCTCACTATATATTATTACCTACTTCATGATGTATAACACTCATATGGATGAAGCTAAAATGCTAATTGACCACATCCAAAACTTCACATCTACTCAACTTCCAGCTACTAGGAGAAAGCAAAACATTGTGCTAGGACATGTGATTTGATATAACCTATATATAAAGTATAATATCAAATATCTTGCTCCTCTTCATCACACTCCAATCTTTATTTTGGATGCCTCCTTCTGGATGTTATTTCATAGGGATCAAGAGCCTGAAGATCCTCTCTTTGATGAAGAAGGAGAAGCTATCATTGTAGTTGATCCTACACCTACACAACCTCCTCACCTCTACCCATATGAGTAGATAATTTAGAGATTTGATAGACTAGAGAATCGCATGGATCAACAACAAACCCAACAAGACAATGATATATGTTAGTTCATAGAGCAATTTGGGAACATCCAAAAGCAATTTACAACATTCAATAGAAATACGAAAGGTTTAGTCACTTATGCCAGCCACTTCCAGAACCACCTTCTGATCAGGATCCATCTCTGTACTAATTTATTTGTGTTGTATTTTTTTTATTTTTATGTCTTTATTTTTTCTTTTGTGGTTTATTATTTTTTTTTTGTAGAACACTTTTCTTTCTAGTTCTTTTTTATGTTATCCTATTAGATTAAAAAAAATTATTACCTTGTGCTTATTTCTTCACTTCGAAGTGGTACTGTTCCTTCTAGTTGGTTTTGTGTTCTTAGATATCGTCTATATGCTTTTTACTTGTAAGATTTGTAACGAAAGAAAAATGTGTTTTCATTATTTATACTATAAAATTTTGATAATATTGTATAACTAAAATTATATTGTATGAGTTGGATCATAAAGTACACACAACTTTGTAATGCAGACTTGGATCGTACTGTACAAATGAACTATCTTCAAGGCTCCTCACTATTGTAATAAATATACATCTACTCTAACTTAAAAGCTTAATAAGTAATTACTAACATTGTTAAAGCTTGAATGATAAAAAAGTTTTAGGAATTTTTTCATATCCCTTCTAGTTTCCTTTACATGATAATTCCTTGAATGAACTTAAAATTTAAATTGAATTGGAATTCAGATGGTTAAAATTAAAACACTTTCATTCTATTATATTTTTTTATGTCATGTGTATTTTCTATAATTTGATAAATGAGGTTCATTATTTTTTATAAATCAGGCTACTTATTCCTATTAGAAATATCAGGGATACTTTGTCAATTTTTCCTCCATATATAAGAGAGTGAGTTACTCCTCTCTTTTATTTAGAAGATAATTCTTATAACTGAGATTCATCAATATTTAGAAAGGAAACAATTTTTAAAAAAATCCAAAAGAGGCACAAAATGAGCCCAATATCAAAAGATATGCATTTAGGCAAAAAATAAAAAGATGCCCTAAGTGTATCAAAACCAAAAGATGTGCAATTTATGCTAAATGCTGATAAAAGAGGCACAAAATAAGTCCAACTTAAATTAGCTTCTCTTTCTGATAAATCTTTAAGCCTTAGAAAATTCTTGTGTTTTATAATATATTAAATACCTAATATGGGAAAATCTTGGCTCTTCATTCATCACTTTTATAGAAATGTTCCTTTTGATATATTTCATGCTAGCAGTATGAAAAGTTTAAGAACCCTATCTAACTATAATTCGTGAGTTAGATTTTTATTTAAATAAAGGATTTTAGCCTGTGAAGATGTTAAGCTGGGTGTGGAAACTTTTAAATTCAAATCCTCTGGTAGCAATAAAGTCAACACTTATCTTATTTATATTCTTTATTTATTGAGTACGTTTATTATATTTTAAAAATACATAGAGAAGTTCTCATGACTGTAATAGTTTTTTTTTTACTTGAGTTATTTATCGGTCTGAGTTTGTTTGTCTTATGCCTTTGGTGTTTTTGTTTCCTATTTTTCTTCTCTATTGTTTTCCTTCTTTTCATGATGTCAAAAGGGGGAGTAGTATTTTGTTATTTATCATTATTATCATTGATTTATTTTTTTGTTAGTTGTTATTAATGCTTGCATTTTTTGAATAATTAAAAAAAAAATTTACACTCCTTTTTCCTACAGTTCGTTATCATCTAAGGGGGAGTTTATAGGAAAGCAATTTTTTTAAATCTAAAAACAACAATGTATGTCATCATCAAAAAGTGGGAGATTATAGTGAATTGTATTCAAGCACTATAATTTTGATGATAATAAATATTATTATGTATGTTATTACTTTCTCTTGTTTTTGTGATATTTTATTTTGTGTTTGTGCATACTAACATCTTAGGAAATTAGCCCACCATTCACTTGCAATTCTGATCAGCTCAAGGCTGGGAGGACTAAGGTTACAGAGAATTTTTATTTTCTTCTATATTTTATTCTTTCTTCAGCATATCCTGTAATTGGGTGGATAATTTTGATTAGTAATCTAGAACAATAACATGTGGAGAGATGAAAATATTTTGAGAGAGTTTTTTAAGGTAATTTATAATGTACCAAATTGGTTTCATACTATACAAAATATTTTGTATTGTTTGATTTTAATTTATATTATACTAACTATTATGCTCTCTAAAAACCCTACCTGCCAAAGGTTAAGAAAGATACTAATTATATACTAATCTTAAAGTTTGATTTGGATCGTATTATATGCCACAATTAAAATCTTTCTTTATTAATCATGTGATATCAAGAAATCAAATTGTTGACATTTATTGCGATTGATCATACTATATGAAATAATTCATACTATATGATTACCCGTATACAAAATTGGTTGTCCCTTGAATCATATCAAACAAAATCCATGATTTTTGTATTAATCACAACATACGATGTTCACATTACTGGACGATCACCCGTGTATGAAGTTGGTCATCCTAGGGATCATCCCAAATAAATAGAAGGAATTTATTATATATCATACCTTATGATGTTTTATTATATTATATGATGTATTATAAAAGTTGAGCAATTTTTTTGAACAATCCTGTTGGATGAGTCTGGATTGAACTGATCGTATCGTACGAAATGTGTATCATACTGTACGAATAGAAGTTGGATGGCTTGAAATTTAGGGTTTTTCCATGACCACTATTTAAAGGTTTTAGATATTCTTTTGAGATATATTTGCTATTTAGTCTTCTTGAGAAAGAGCTTGAGGGAGAGAAGAAGGAGAGCTTGGTGAGAGAAGATAGGGAGATTTTATGAGGGAGAAGTTGTGAGGGGATTCACAAGGTTTCTCCAACTAAGAATCTTGCCTAGAACATAAAAGCATTCACCTAGAATATCTATGGATTTAGAGAAGAAGTTCTTTAGTTAAGATCATGATTCTCTGACTGTCACCTATTGGGTAAAAATAAAGTTGTGGTTCTATGACCATCACTAGGAGGGTGAAAATAGAGTTGAGGTTCTCTGCCTGCAAAAGAGTCATGATTCTTTTCCACAAGGGGGAGGTGAAACAACATCTATAGAAGCTTCTTTGCCTTACTATGTGATAAAATGAAGAGTCACTTCTATTTAGTTTAATACTTAAAGAGGGAGTCTAGAAGGAGTGGATGTGGGTTAGGTCGACTGAACCCCTATAAATTTTGGTGTATTCATTTTATTTTCCAAATTTATTTTGTGATTTAATTTGTGTTAAAAATATCTTATTTTTATTTTTATAAAATTAGATCAACTTCTGTATCATGGGGTTTTAAATTTTCATTTGTTAAAGAAATTTTTTTAAATAATTAACCAATTCACCCTGTCATGGTTAGCCAAGAGACTAGTTCTCTAGGGTTTCACAACCCTAAAAAACTTTCATAGTAGGGACAAGTTGAGAAGCAACCATGCTCATCTCATTGAAGATGGATTTGAAGATTATGTTCATCGAGATCATCATATCATTCAGGATACTATCAATTAAGGTGGTGGTAATGATGTCTTCATTGTGGTGATTACCCATAGATGGATTATCTTTACTACTAAAGTAATCAATGTGTCTTAGGTGCATTATAAACTTCAAGCATTTGTTAATTTTAGTGATTAACAACATATTTGAAGGGTTTAGGGGATCTTCTTTAGTTTCCTCCTGAGATTATGGGAATTACCTAAAATTAATACTTTATTTAAAGGGTTTAGGGGATCTTCTTTAGTTTCCTCCTAAGTTGATAAGGTTACAAATATAAGGTTGTTAATGGACGGTGTTACTTCATTTTTTGATGCATTTATGGAGTGGTAGCAAGGTATGTCACACCAGGTTTCCCACTTTATGGTCATGTAGGAAAGGTAATACTACTATGCTTGACAATTCAATAAAGTGTTAGTTGGTATGTATAGAAAGAGTACATTTGTAGAAAACCCACATTAGCTTCAATTTCTACAAGCTCACCCTTATGACCCTTATATGTGATATGAATCGATATTAGATGATGATGATGATGATGATGATGTGGAGGAGGAGGAGGGGGATAAGCAGCAGGAGGAGGACGATGGTTTTGATTGATAGTGCTTGTTGAATTTATTTTTCTTTTCTTTTTTTTTTTTAACTTTATTTGCATGAGAGAGAGAAAGAGGAGAAGTTGATAGTTTACGTTGTATTTTGTTGTTTCTTATTTACTTTATATTTACCATTTTTTCTTGGGGAGGTTAATGTAGTAGTTGTGGTGGTGTAGTTCCTGAAATGTTTATTGCATGATGAACTAGTTATTATATTTGATGCATTCTGATAAGAGAGAGTGATTTATTGAAAGATGCATATTGTACCATCTATAATTTTATTAGAAAAGACATGATTCGTTTCCTTTACAAAACTTATTATTTATTTTTTATTATTTGTGTAGTTTACAATATTATTATTTATTGGGCTTTGTAAATTTAAATTAACTTCAAATTTCCTACATTACTTAATTATTGAAATGTCCTCCACAAATTGCACTTTGATAGCTAAGCTAACCAAAATGAATTTAATAATTAAAAACTAATTAAAATTAAGAATAATACAAAGCTATAAGTGCTAAATATAATGAACAAATAATAATAATTTCTAATTTGAAAATTATAATAATCAACTAAGTAAATTATCTGAGTTAGTACTTCATTGTTAAACGTAAATGGTATAGCTCCTAAGCACTAACTATTGATTGTAACATTGATTAACTAAGTATAGAGAAAGGAGGAACATTGATTAATTTATTTAACTTTTTATAAACTCAAGTATGGAAATGGTAAATTTTTCCCTTATTGTGCGGTTTCCAGTGAGAGAATCTCCTATTTTCTTAAAAATCTTTTCCATCTTGCTTATTTTGTTGTTTCTTTGGTGGATGGCGGAGGACTCGATGGTGACTGCTTCCATTCATCGGATCTCTTCCGTTCAGTCACCTCTCAATGCTGATGTTGCTGATTTTATTAGATTTTTAAAATAAATGTCTCAAAGATAGCCCTCTGGTTATTAGAGAACTTACTGCTGCTATTTAGAAGAAGGTTTTCTCTATAATTCAAATAGGAAAAGAAGCTAAATGTCCAGTCTCAAGCTGCCTCGAACCTCTATTTTTAGCCCATCGCTGAACAAACATAATAATTATGAAGCTTCGTCTTTATCAAATATGAAACTCTTTGTAAATAGATTTTGTAATTTAAATAATAATGTTAATTCTTTTGTTGACAAGGTTGTTGATGATTAATCAAATGAATGTAGTATTGTCCAAATGAAGGTATATGTGGACAGTGCTTCTTTGCTTAATCAGAAGGTTAGGCGATGAAGTTGCTAATGTGAATGTTGTTAATCCATGGAATAAATGGCCTGATGTTAGGATTAGTTTTAACATGGATGATTCTATTTTATATGAGGATGGTTTGACCATTAGGTTGCATGAACCTAGTGTCAAAGCTGATTCTGAGAAGTTAAAAATCTCTATGGTTGTGAAGGTTTTTGGGGAAAACATTCCAGTTCAAGTGATTGCAGATGAGTTAAGACATCAGTGGATGTATTGGAAAGTTTTACCTAACTGCTTTGGGTTTAGGTTGGGCTTTATGTTCGTTTATTTAAATGAAACCATGGAAAATGTCTTGGCAGGAGGTCCATGGTATCTAAGAGGACGTATAATGGAATTGGAGAAGTGGTCACCAGATTACTTTCTCATAGTATAAAAAGTGATTTATTAAAGAAAAAATGTGGTGGGGCTAATCCTACCTTCAATGGTAAATGATTTCCATATTTTTTTGGAATTATAGATGGGCTAGAAAGTTGGAAGCCAAATAGTATTTGAAAGAGATTATGAAGGATCATGATTATTTATTTGTTGGACTAGTTGAAACAAAGACTTCGTCCATGGATAGATTTGAATTTTAGAAGTTTATTGATAATAAGTGGGATTTCTTTCTTTATCTTGCTGAGGGTTTATCTGGTGGTATTATGGTGTGTTCAAGATCAAATATTGCATCTTTTTCAGTCCTTAATGCTTTTTTGTCAAAATACATGGTGGAGACAGAGAGAAAAAGTGCAATGGATGAAGAAGGAGACATGAATTCAACGTTTTTCCATTCTTATGCTAAGGCTAGAAGGAATGGGAAATGGATTAATCAGGTTAAAGAAAGTAATGGTATTTTTTTTGAAGATCATGATAAAATTGAAGTATTTTCTTCAAATTATATAAAGATAAATGGAGGGATTTTAAATGCAATATGGGAGGTTGGCCTTCTTCGATGTCAATACTTGATGTTGCTGATTGATTGTTGCTTGATAAAGATTTTTCCAATGAAGAATTAGAGATAGTGATTAATCAATTGGAGTCTAATAAAGCACCAGGTAATGATGGAATTACTTAAATTAAAGTTTATTGGTCTTTTATCAAAAGATGATGTTTGGTTGGCTATTTCATCAAACTTTATTTCTGGAAAAATTTGTCCTTAGTGGAAGGTGATTAATGTGGTTTTGATTTCAAAGGTAAAAAATCCTTTAACACTTTCAAATTACCATCCTACAAGTCTTTACAAATCTATTTATAAAATTATGGTAAGAATTTTACTTAATAGGATGTACCTTCTTTTTCCAAACATCATATCAGAGGCCTAATATGCTTTATTAAGGGATGTTCTATGTCTGATCAGATTTAATTAGCACAAGAGTTATTTCATAAGTTTATATTTTCAAAATCTAAGGGATGTTGGCAATAAAAATTTACATGGAGCAAGCTTATGATAGTATTAATTGGGCTACTCTTTATCAAGTGCTTGACTATTTTAGCTTTCCAAGTAAATTCTCTAATATGATAATTGAATGTGTGGTTGAACCAAAGTTCTCTATTAGCATAAATGCTTTTAACTCTGATTGGATTGTAGCTAAAGTGGATTCAGGTAAGGATGTTTGTTATCCCCTTACCTATTTACTTTTTGTATTCAATTACTTACTGATGCATTTGCTCAAAAAGCCAAGAGTGCTGGAATTAAGGCTGCTTCTAATGCTCCAAAGGTTTCTCATTTAATGTATACGGACAACATTCTTATTTTCTCTGAAGCTAACCATAAGTGAAAGAAAAAAATCATGGGTATTTTTTACAAATACTGTAGTTGGATAGGTCAGAAGATAAACATACTAAAGTCTTCTATTATTGTTTGGAAGTTGGTGAAGAGAAGGAAAATAAGATCTCTTCCTAAGGTGATGGGTCTTAAGGTGGTTAATGAAATGGAGTATTTCAATGTTAAAATTGCTTTGAGTAGAATTGTTTATTTAGATTTCCAAAATCTGATAGAAAAGGCTTCATATAGATTGAATGTACAGGGAAATAAGTTTGTTTCATTTGCTAGAAAGTTTCTACTTATTAATTCTTCATTTTTTTTCTCTTCCTATCTCATTCAATAGTTCCTTTGGGGGTATTGAATGAACGTGATAAGATGAGTAGAAGTTTAATTTGGCATAAGAATGATGGTATTAATGGACTTCATTAAGTTACTTGGGAGGTTTTATGTAAACAGAGAAATAAAAGAAGTAGTGGCTTATAATCTATTGTGGAGATAGTTAGTCCTTTGATATCCAAATTAGCTTGGAATTTTATCTCTAATCCTAGTTCTCTTCTCAACAGAACCTTGATATCTAAGTATGGCATGGATGTATGAGACTTTCAACGTAAAAGTAATATTTCAGCTACTTGGAAAATTGTTTTGAATGGAGCAAAATTTCTTAAGCCTACTGTTCTATGAATGATTTATAATGGTGATGATATCAATATTATAAAAGATACTTAGATTTTGGATAAGAGTATTGATAAATGGCCTACTTTTGTTGCTAATGTGGATGAAGGCCCTACTATTATTTCAGAATTTATTTTTGATGGAGCCTAAGATGTTTTCAAATTGAAGTAGTTTTTTGATTCATCTTTGGTGGATGTAATCAAGTCTATTTAGATTAACTCACAATGGGATAGAGACCGGTTGGAGCTGCCTTATAAGTGCTCGAGAAAATCTTTTTCAGCCTTAGCTTTGGAGAGATCTTATGAAGATGTGGTGTAAGATACTAATTAGAGCTAGATGAAGAATCTTTGTTTAAGACCTTGGGTTGAGATGTTTTGGTTACATTTATGTAAAAATGCTATTCCTTCTAATCAATTCCTGGTTTATAGAAGATTATTTGATTTTGCTATTTATCCGAGAAGATGTGACTCTGATGAAGATGCTGAACATATTGTGGTGAACTATATTAGAATTCAACAAGTTTTTCATTGTCTTGCTAAATGGTGATTTTCTATTCCAGAGATTAAGTCTCTTGAAGGTTGTATTATTTCATTAAAACAACTAGCTTATTCTAATCCTTTTTATGGGAATCTACATTGTTCTATAATCTTTTTGTTCTGGAAGGGTTGAAGCAAGATTATTCATGGAGGAGTGGATGATTCTTTAGCTTATATAGCAACTACTTCATTCAATCTTGTGGTTTCTTCATTTCAGGTTAATCTTATTTGTGAGAACTATGATGCTAATCAGATGAACAAGTTGTCTTGATCTTCTTGGCATCCCCCACCTTTTGGATGGATTATGGTAAATGTTGATGCATCCTAGCTTCGTATGAACAAAGCTGGTATAGGGGGCATTTTTGGAGATTGTAAATGAAGATTCTTAAGTGCTTCTGAATATAGTTGTCTCCATTGAGATTGTTCTCAAGTTGAACTATTATCTGTGCTCTCTTTGAGGAAGTTTATTAATGACTTGATGTTTGAGGTCGATGGGATTATAATAGAAAGTGACAACAATATCATTATCACTTTTTTTTAGAGATTATTGAATAAAGCTGATAACAAGGAAGAAGCCTTCAATCCAAAGGATTTAGTTTTTCTTAATGATTTTAAGCAAGCACTTCTTCTTTTTTCTAAGAGGGATTGTAATAAGTAAGCAAAATTTTGTGCTAACTTAGCCCTTTCTTTAGATTTTTATTCGGATGATGTTAGTGACAATAAAGTTCCTCCTTTTGAATATGATTGTAATTAGTTTCTTATTTTATTAAATTACTTTATGCATTTTCTTTAAAAAAACTATGGAAATGGTAAACTTTTATAACCCTTATATAATTCCAATTTTGGGTCTCTTCAAAGAAGAAATTTAATTAGATATTCAAAATCATTATTTTAGTACACATGTGCATTAAAAGAAAGAATCAAAATACAAGAAGATTAAAAGAATGAAATGACCAATGAAAAATGAATCCTATAAAATAAAAATGTATATCTGATGATGACTGGATTCCTATAAGTATTTTAATACTTAGATTGTAAGTTTGTTATGCATATGAAAGTATATAAGTGAATTTCAAAATAAACAACTGTAAAATGAATTCCTAAAGTTAAACAATTCAATTTATACATGTTGTCAATTGTGCATTGACAAATGTACTGAATTAGTTAAATTTGGATATTAATATAGGTGATTCCTAAGGATGCTTTTTCATGATTGTTTAAAATAAAAACTATCCCACTTTGATTATTACAATTTAAATTAATAAAGCTGTGAATTCCTTTAACAGAATTGGGTGGGGGTAATTTCAATATAACATGAATCTTTGTTATGTCTACCTCTAATCCTCACTTAGAAATTTTATGCCCTAAGACAATCACTTTGATCATCATAAATAGAAAATTTTCCTTATTTAGCAAGAAATTTATTCTATTTATATATTTTCAACACAAAGTTAATTTCACAAGATAAGAATCAAAAGTAGTGCCAAAAAAAAAATCATTCATGAAGATTTCAATGCCTTACTCAATTAAGTTTTAAAATTTTGACATCATGCATCTTTAAGAGTAGAGAGAGTATTTCAAAGACAAAAATGCATTCTTCTAAAGGAAAAAATGCCACATAAGGACTAGTTAAAGTACTTTTATCCTGGTCCTTATATGCTATAAGAATCTGGTGATATTGCAATATCTATCTAGAAAATAGTAGAGAGAGTGTCCTACCAACCTATCTAAGGTCAAGGAAAGGCAAAGGAAAATGTTCTTTTCTAGTGACCTTATTCACCATTCCAATATTTGTACAAATTATGCAACAAGATAAAATCCTAGTAGGGATAAGTTCATTGCATTCATTTAATAATGTAACCAAACCACCCTTCTTAGGAGCACAAAGAATGGGACTCACCCAAGAACTATCTAAGATGGGATAAACAATTCTAACATCTAGTTATTTAAGT
The DNA here is from genome assembly GCA_016618105.1 of Dendrobium huoshanense. Classification (NCBI taxonomy): domain Eukaryota; kingdom Viridiplantae; phylum Streptophyta; class Magnoliopsida; order Asparagales; family Orchidaceae; genus Dendrobium; species Dendrobium huoshanense. The sequence goes on along the minus strand of CM028357.1, from coordinate 1,703,390 downwards.
ATCTCCTTTTTATAACGACTTTCAAGGATGGGTTTAATCTTCTGTTAGGTTCATCTTTTAGCATAGAATTAGCCTCCATTAAACTCCTATGCATATGGAGTGTGAGGATAATTCCATTAACATCAATAATAAACCATCCAAAATCTTTATTATAATATATTAAGACACTAATCAACTTGCCTTCCTTTTTGTTTTTCAAATTTACCGAAGTTACCATAACCAAAGTTTAATTTTAACCTACAAAGGAATACATAAGATGGATGGGTAAAACCTTAAGATTTAATGGCCTTATAATGGCCTTAAAGTTACAGACATAGATGAAAAATCCAAAGTCTTAAACATCCTCCTAAACATTCCAGTAGTATCTCCAATAGATTGAACTAATTCCCATATATCATCACAATTTTCTTCAAATTCTTCTTCCAATAATTTTTTTCCTAACAAATCCTCCTAGAAGCACTCCATTATAATTTTATCCAAGTTAATTTTAAAATAGTCTCTATTCTCTTTACCAGTGAATTTCATGGATTTACGAACATCAATGTTCACTTCTTGATCTTTAACCCTCACAGTTAATTCCCTTTTGTGAATATCGATCAAAACTTTCCTTGTTACTAAGAAAGATGTTCCCAAGATAATAGATATCTACCTAAATTTTTTAATATCTAGGACAATAAAACAAATAGGTAAAATAAACTTTTTTTTTTTTTTTTGAAATTGCAAATTGCATTAAACTAAGTAAGGAAAACCTCTACTACAATCTACTAAGTGATAGGAATTCTATCACAATCCTCCTTTAATAATAACAAGAAATTAGGAGGAACATTATTTGAACAAATATCTTCCCAAATAAAATCACCCAACAACTCCAAGTTAGCACAACAATCGGCTAACTTATTACATTCTCAATCTACCCAATTAAATAAGAAATAATCAAACTTTTTGAGGAATGAGAAATCTTCATACCTTGTATCATGGATCGGAAAAGGTTCCTTAACTGTAGCCTTTAGAAGTTTCACAACATTGCAACTATCACTCTGAAGTATAATACCTTTTGAATCCATCATCCAGTCATTGATAACCTCATTTAAAGTTTGATATGCCAACAACTCCAGAGTTCCATTGTCCCAATGTGTACATTTGATTCCAAAATCAAGAAGAAATCTACCTTTATTGTCTCTAAAAACTCCACCAATCCCATCTTCATTAGATCTCAACAACGTTGCATCTATGTTAAATTTAATCCACTCAGGGGGAGGGGGGTGCCAAGTATTTGACAACAGTTTTAACAACCGATTAGCACCCAATGATCCCGAATTGATCTAAAATTCAGAGCAATAGAAGTAGTACTGATGGCATTAGATACTACAGATGTTAGCCAAATCTCTTTCCCTTCATGAATCACCTTATTTCTACTCTTCCAAGAGAAGAAAGCTAACATGCAATATAAATTCGTAGAAAACATATTTACCTTCAACATGTATTTCAGCTTTAGCATACATTTTGTCCAAGAACTGAGCGTAGGAATTAAGAAACCACATCTATTTTCCAAATTAATTGCTTGTTTCAGTTTTCCATATTTAACTGCTAAATTCTTTGAATTCTCCACTGAATCACATCCTCTAGGACAAAGATTATCTTTTTCTAATCTCCTGTACATAAGGAAGTCTTTTGATGGAATTGCATTCCTCCACAAGCGCCACCAGAACCATTATACCCGTGGAATCAATTTAATTTTCTTAAACCAGCTTCAGGAATCTGAATTATCATCTACATAAGACCTGGCTAATGCATCTATAGTCTTACTAGAAAAAGATTTAACAAGTTCCATTTCATCATCAGGCTCTTCTAGATACAATTTAATTTGTAAAATTATATCAACCAACTCTTTCCCAAAGAATTTTAGCAATTCAACTTTATTCCAACTACCATTCAGGATAAAATTCTCCAGGTTTGGAAACTCACATTCAACTGTTACAATGAAAGTAGTCCATAGCTCCAATCTTCTATCCCATATCTAGCAAGTCTTTTAGAATATTCATAGTGTTTCCTCTAGTAATTTTGAATCTGACAACCGGTTCTAAAGATTGAGCTTCACATATTAAATTCTTCCATGTAGGAGAATTGAATCTCTTAACATCAACATGCATTACATTCCTTCCATATTTTGTTGATAAGGATTTATTAAGTAATGATTCTGGTTTCTTGAAGAAATGCCAAGTGAACTTAGCTCTTAAAGGTCCTACAGACTGAACTGCTGAATGGACCCCTCTTCCTCCATCACAAATTAGTTTACAGAGATCTTCCCAGGCTACATAATGCAAGCTCGGATTACCATCATCCATCCTCCATAAAAAATCTCCACACAATCTATCTAATTCCTTTAAAATAATTAAAGGAACTAAAGTATGTACCGAGAAGAAACCTTGTATAGAAAGAATCGCAGACTTGATTAGAGTTAATTTTCCTGGAGATGAAATATACTTTTTTCCCCAAACCTCCAATTTAGATAATACCTTATCCAATATATGAAGGATTTCAATCTCCTCAATGCTATTTTAACTCCCAGATACTGCAGCTCCTTCACCTCCTTGATCTCTAATATATTCCTGACACATCTTCTCCATTTTCTACTCACTAATTTCCCAAATATAACTACAGATTTCTCCCTATTAACATGTTGTCCCATCCAACAAAATAGCCTTTCAAAATTTGCTGAATCAACTTCACATCCCCATCATTTGCTTCAAAGAAACTTAGGATATCATCAGCATACATAAGATGGCTGATTTTTGGAGCCAATGGAGCAACTCTAATTCCCAACTTACTTCCATTCAATTTAAAGGCATTAGTTAGTAGTTGAGAACATAAGATGAAAAGGTAAGGAAAAAGTGGATCCAATTAGAACCAATTCCATTAATCATAATTGAAAAATAGGGATCTTTCACATATTCCATCAAAAGTTCAGAAAACTTCGTAGGAAAACCAAAATAGTAAAGAACTTGATTAAGTGTTTCTCAAGCCATACTATTGTACGCTTGCTCCATATCTACCTTGATAGAAACCAAACCTTTTTTAGATTTATAGAATCTAAACTTGTGGAAGATTACTTGAGCAAGGAGGATGTGATCTGATAAAGATCTACCTTTGATGAAAGCCGATTGAACATCCATCACCAATGAGTTTTCATCAATCTATTCAACAAGACTTTTGCAACAATCTTATAAATTGACATACAAAGAATTATATGCCTAAAGTTGGAAGGAAAAAGAGGGTTGCTAACTTTAGGAATGAGCACCAAAGTTTCTTTCCACTTGGAACACATCCTACCAGATGTTAAGAAGAGATAAATTGCTTGCCAAACATCTTCACCTATCACTTTCTAATAGGCTTTAATAAATGAGAAAGAAATCCTATCCTTCCTGGGAGAGATATTATTCCCAATACTTTTAACAACAACTTCCACCTCCTCAAAAGTTAATTCCTTATCAAGAAGCTTACATTCATCACTGTTTAAAACTTTAGATGGATTTGGACATCCATCCAAACAACACTCCCTTTGTCTCCATTTGTTCCCAAAATATTTGAAGAAAACCTCTTTAATGGCTGATAGATCCTCCATTAGATATCCTTCCTCTTTTTTAATTTTATTGATGATATTTCCATTTCTTTTCCCATTAGGAAATGCATGAAAAAAAAATATGAGTTTATATCTCCGTCCTTGAGCCATTTAACATTGGCCATTCGTCTCTACCAAGTGTTAAATCTTGCTAGAGTCACATTCAATTCATTTATTTTTGATCTCATCAAACTGAGATCTTCTTCCAGGAAGCAGCTGCCATTAGCTTCCAAAATTTGTAAATCATCAATTTCCTTTTTCAAACTTTCCTTGAGCTCCAAAAGATTTTTGTGTTTGGCTTTACTCCAAAAAAAACAAAGCTCTTAGGGACCTATAGAATTTTTTGTTAAGGCATTCCATAGCATCCCTACCTATAGCCTAACTCCAAAAAAATTTAACAACAGTTGAAGATGCCGGATAAGATAACCAAATATCTTCAAATCTCAAAGTTTTGTTATGAACAATCCCAATATCAAAAATCTTCTATACAATGGGACAATGGTAAGAGGCGACCCTGTGTAAGTGTCTCACCGAGGACTGATAAACCAATTCCAACGCCTTATAATTGAGCAAGCATCTATCCAGTCTCTCTAGAATCCTTGCATTACCCTTCTTGTTGTTGCACCAACTGAACCTTGGACTAATAATCCCAATATTATGCAAATCATTTTTGGTCATACAATTCTTCATTTCTATAGGCCCTTGGGAAAATTTAAATTTCTTCCCACCCCTTTTCTCCTCTTGGGATAGGATACAATTGAAGTCTCCTCCAACAACTAAAGGCAATTCTAAAGAAGAATGCTTTCCCACTAGCTCCCATAATTTCCTCCTCTTGTAAAGGTCTTGGATGCCATAAATAGTGGACACAATCCACACTCCTTCATTGCCAATTTTCAACTCCCCCTTTATCCCTTGATTCGAAGCTTCCAGAAGAGTAAAAGAAGAAAAATCAGTCTTCCAAATAACTATAATTCCTCCTAAATACCTACTGAAGGAACCATGAAAAAAGCCCAATCAACTCCCACGAACCTTTTGAATTCACTTCTACTAAGATTAGAAATCTTTGTTTCCACTATACCCATAAAGAAAATAACCCATTCTTTCATAAAGTCCTTCAAATATAAGGAGACCTCTCTCTTATTTTCCCCCATATAGTTCCAAAAAGCTAAAGAACTCATCTAACCCTAATTGGGGGAAGAACCCCCGCTTCTCTTCTTATTCATCCGCTTCTTCATCTTAGAAGAGGAGTTCATAGGTCCTAAAGACCTCAGCTCCTTCAAAAATTTTGGATTATTACCTTCATTAGCCAGATCAGATCCTCCTTGATCCTTCAAAATGACATTTACTTTAGCTAGCTCCTACTTCAACTGTTCCAGACAGATTACCATATCTTCAGTTTCCACTACATTAACTTGAACAACATCCCCTTCCTCAACTTCTGCCTATGCTTCTGCTCTAATTGCTCTAGATTTACCACCCATAGTATCCTCTTCATCTTCCAGAGATGCCAGGATATTAAAGCTATTGCCATCCTTCATAACATAATCACTGGAATGGATAGAATTTTTCTTCTCAACTGAAACATCTTGAACAGAGTTAACCTCTATCATCAGTTGATCATGTACAACTCGATCAAACATTCCATTAGTTTTGGCTGCAGGATCCTTAATTAATCTTTCATGAATTTCCTCATGAGGTGGAATCAATACTTCTGGTTCTTTCTTCCTTAAAACATGTCCTGACTTTGGAACAATCCCTGGTTTCTGAGAATTCACCATCTTCTGATAACCCTTATTAAATAAGTTTCTTCTTCTCCTATTAACCAACATCTAGGGACCATAATTTACCTCTTTCATATTAGAGGTTAACTGAACACTAGCTTGTACATTTATTGAAGAATTAAGCCCCTCCTTCATATTGATTTTTCCCACATCCTTCTTAAGATCACAAACATTATTTAGATGGCCCAACTTCCCACATTCAAAACAAATAGTAGAAACTTTCTCATACTCCACTTTCTGAAAGAAATGCCAATTCAATCCTTCCACCCATACTCCCAAGGGTAATTTTTTATCAAGTTCAATTCCCACACACACCCTTGCAATCCCTTCATCCCCATTGAAACATGTCATCATCGATGAACAAAGGATCTCCAATCAAAGAAGCAATCCTTGCCACGTTAACTTCATCCCAATAGTAAAGCGGTAGACTGGGTAATCTCACCCAAATAGGAGAAGACAAGCCTTTCATTGACTCCGGGGAGAATTTTGGGCTTCATTTGTCTATACCCACAATGTGTTCATTCGCGAACCAAGGACCCCCTTTTAATACATTCTCCATTGCTTTGTTAGGGTTAAAAGAACACATGAACCAATCGGATCTCAGAACCATTTGATGAAATTTGCCAAAAATAGACCATTGCCGACGTAGTTCATCAGCCACCATTTGAATTAAACTGAATTGAATTTGCCAAATACCTTAACCACCATCAATAATTGAAGCTTTTTTGAATTTATGTCCACATTTGGCTCAAATAATTTCACCTCCAAACCATCTTCAGATAAGAATTGTTCTTCCTTTGATAAATTGACCTTAATGTAAGGTCGTTTTCTCTATGGATTATTCAGGACCTTATCTCCCATTCTCGGATCTTCAATTATAGTGATTCCTAGAGCATTCCCATCAATCGCATTCGCTGGAGCAATAATAAAAACATCTGAATGCTTCAATTCCTTAGATTGGACTGAAGTAGCTCCCTCCAAATTAACGTCAGATTTAGGAATGTTGCCAAACCATTTGACCAGTAATTTCATATACGACGATGAAGATCCAATTTTATTTGATTTCAACACCTCACTCTTCAAAGGAGAAACATTTTGAATCAGTTTCTCCTTACCCTTTCCCAGAACTGGAAGGGGCGAATTAAAAGCAAATTCCTTTGGTTCCCTTATGACTAAAGGACCATTAACACAACCAGGCCTTAGAAAATCCTCATCCCACAGTGAAGAAGACAACTTGGAATAGATACAGGAGGAATTTGGTTGAGCAGTCAAATCTTTTCGGTCATCAGAACTTGCCTACGGCCACCCATCCATCCCGTGCAAAAAACCCACCAACGGGCTGAACACATGGAAATTTGAAAATTGTTGTTACAAAACGGGAGTCTCTCTCTCTAGCTTAGTAAAAGGTAAAATAAACTTATCTACCTTAAAAAGGATATCTTATACCACCCTCTTAGGATAAGTAAAGGATCTATTAACAACCTGAAGGGTCAGAGAGATGTGTTGAATCTCTGCTACATCTAATCTTCCAAAAATGGATAAGGGCATAAAATTAATGATAAATCCTAAATAACATGAAGGCCTACCACAAAATTTATCTCCCATGATCATTGGAATAATTAAGCTACCAGGACCTTTCAATTTTTTAAATTTTTTTTTTTTTTAATTACACCACTACACTTTTTAGTTAAGGTTATAGTTTCAAATTCTCATAACCTCCTTTTCTTATTTAAAACATCCTTCATGAAGTTAACATAGGTGTGTATCTACTCTAAGGCTTTAGATAATGGAATTTTGATGGTTAACTTTTTAAACACTTATAACAATATGGAGAATTACGTATCAAAATTTTAAATGATTAACTTCTAAGGAAAAAGTTGGTGGTGGTCTCTCAATAACCTTCCTAATGGGTTTCTCTATTTTGTTTGATGGGTTTATGTTTTTGAGTAGGAAGTTTAGCTTCTCTAGGTTCTTCTATACCACTTTCCCCTTTAGGTTGATCTGTATTCTAAAAAGGTTCTCCCAAATCTTTTGCACTCCTAAGCTAGATATTATTGCATTGCTCCTCCAATTTCTGATTGCTCGTCAAACTAATAAGTTGTCCTCTTTTGTTTTATATTTTTATTAGAAAGTTATATTAAACCTATTATTAAATTACCATTTTTATTACTACCCCTTTTAACATTGTCTTGTTATTCCCAAATGGATTGATTTGATTAAAACCTATGGGGTAACACTACTGTGTTATGATTTTGGCCACTTCAGTGTGCACACTTCTAGGATCTTTTATAAGATTGGTGTAAATATTATGCATATGTGATCAAGCTCTAATTTCAATAGTATCTAATTTCTTAGATATAGCAGTTACCTAACCAATCAAAATAAATAAATTATTTGAATCATAAACTTCTATTTTTCTCTTAGAATTCACCCTGTTAGAATGTTATTGGAAATTAATTATAGCCATTTCCTTAATTAATTCATAGGCTTCCTTAAATGGATTAGATAATAAAGATCCTCAAGTTATTGCATCTATGACTGACATAAGGAATCCTACCAGTCCTTTATAAAAGGCTTGGATAACCAACCAATAGGGTAAATCATGATGACAACATTTCAAAGGCATTTATCTAAGTCTCTCCATATTTCATAATTTTACTCTTCTTCAAACTACGCAAAAGATGTGATATAATTTAGAAGCCTAGTAGTTTTGGAAGGAGAGAAATACTTAGCTAGGAATTTGTGTGATAACGCATTCTAATTGGTTATAGAGCTTGGGGGAGTGGAATTTAGCCACATGTTAGCTTTATCCCTTAGAGAAGATGGAAACAAATGAACTCTAATAATATATTCACTAACATCATTATACTTGAATGTTATATAAATTTCTAAGAAGCTAGCAAAGTAAAGGTTGAGATCCTAAATACGAGTTCCCCCAAACTGGGAATTTTTAACCATCAAAATTCTGGCAGGTTTTAGCTCGAATTTATTAGTCTAAATAGTTGGTTTATTAATACACTAATGGATTCCATTTATTATGGTAATGGAAAAATCTCAAGGAGGTCTGAGATGGATTTAATCTTTCACTAATTCAGGCATCTCTAAAGTAAAAATATTTTTTGTTTTTTGTTTTTTTTTTTATAGGGGTCCTTTCAATTTGAGAATTAAACATGAAGGGCGCCTTACTAAATCTACAACATATACAGTAATGATGCACAAAAAAAGAGAAGAAAAGAATAAAACAAATAATAAGTTTTCTTTTTTTAGTAGATTTAATATGAACTACAAATAAATATACATGATACAAGTAAGTCAAAATATGCAACTAGTTTAACAATATAGTCTAAAATTGCATTACGCACATTTAAGCCCCAATAATAATGAAAAAAACTTGAGTGGGTGTATGCATTAGTACAGATATCTAAATTCATGTTTCAAATAAAATATGTCTTTCGGGAAAATAATGCTTAGTTTTTTTATATAAATTGTGCACTACATAAACAAAGTATATGTGTCGATCAAATAATCAAGTGATTGAGAGAGTGTCAATCCCAAGAGGAAGTGTTCTGTTACATTAGAATTAAACTACCACTATCCACTATAGATCCATGATTTATCCCACTAAATGAACAATAAGGATTTTGAGTTTTTTTTTTTTTTTCAATTTCATAGAATGTAACTAAAAATGACATACTATTATATAAAATCTTTTTTTGGAGTAATTCTTGTAAATAAAAATGTTTTCCAAATGATTCTCTTAAAAATTGATGTGAATTAGAGCATAAGCATCCCTGAATCTCTGTCAAGCTTGTAGGGGTGAAAAGGGAGGGCTCTGGCCTTCTTAGTATTCTAAATTCTCCATATGACAAAAAACTTTAAACAACCTATGTCTCAATATACTTATATTATATTTCAAAACACATATTTATTCAAATATTCCTTCATCGATCGAGGTAATATATAACATTAGGTATTAACTAACATAAATCTTCATACCTGGCGAAGAGGCTTGAAAATCATTTGGCCTCTCGTTCAAATCTTCACCAAAGGATGGACGAGGAGTCTTTAAACCCAATACATTACATTCTCAACTTTTTTTCCTTTACCAATCACAGGGGAACTTGCTTTCAAAGAAACAGATGATGGTTCTCTTATTACTAGAGGAGCATTTTTGAAGCACTTCTTATTAGCAGCCACGAGACCTTCAAAACTATCGACATTTGCACTAATCAAAATACAGAATGTATTTGGGCGTTCCACTAGAGGGTTCCGACGACCGGAGGTGGCTGCCAAAGACTCCGCAGCCATGGCCGAAAGAACCCTAAACCCTAAAAGTGATTGATTAATTTTTTAATTAAAACTTCAATAATTTAAAATTATTTTTTAGTAAATTGCCTGAATTTGTTGATATTTTTACAATGAACTAGGTCCAAATAATGAGAGGTCCAAAAAACTATATTTTAATAATCAACTTTTAAAATCAAAGTACCGGCCTTAAATTACATGTTTGACTCTCAAGGATGTAAATAAGTTTTCTCGGTGACATTATTTCCTTTTAAATTTTAATTGGTCTCTGGTATTTTCTAATCTAATCATTTGGGATAGATCTCCGGCTTGAATATTCTTAAATCTATTTACTTGACAAAGAACTCTTATTTCACTACAGAAAAATTGTGCATTACTGATGCATTTTTTGGTGGCTTTTCAACAAACTATTTTCTTCTAAATTTCCCATTGACAATGATAAAATATTTTCAACTAATTTTTTGAAAGATTTCTTGCAGATATATGACGAAATTTTGGTGGATTTGTTTCCGGCAACTTTTTCGGCGAATTTTTTGACTGATTTTAATAATTTTTGCAAAAATTAAATTTTTGTCATTTAATTAATTAATGATTTTATAGATCATTCTTATTAAATATTTTTGTCATTTAATCAATTAATTTTTGCAAAAATTAAATTTTTGTCATTTAATCAATTAATTTTTGCATTTTTTTTTTTTATAAATATTTCTTCTAGTTGTTTTTTTCCTCTGGACAGGTGCCAAAAAAAATTTTCAACAAAATTTAAACATTTTTCATGTTGCTTTTTTGTGATGGAAATTTTTTGCAACGCTCCTTTTACCCGGCGAAAAACTTTCCAATGAAAAACTTTTAAAACTGCTAGAAAATCTGCCCGCAATACGTGATTCTCCTGAAGTATTTGATCATTCTTAAATATGCTTGTTCGGAACTAACCTTCCATTCATGTCTATATATCTTGCTCACTATTTCATATGATTATTAGAGTAATAAATCTTTCTTCTTTACTATTTTTATATGGCCAGGAGAACGATGGATTTTTTTAAATCTTTGGTCATGTAATTTTGATATGGCTAAGAGGACATTAAATAATTTTAAAATTTTGGCTCGCTATTTCATAGAATGTAATTTTGATATGTCTAAATATCTCCTCTTTCTCTGTTTTAATATTGTCAAGGAAATATTGGATTTCTTAAAAATTTTATCTCATTGTTCCAATATGATCAAGCGGACATTAATCCTTCTTAAACTCTCACTCAATAATTCAATATGATAAGGTGATCGAGTATTAAATCTTTCTCTTTTGCTATTTTGATATGATTAGGAAAATATTTGATTTTCAAAAATCTTTCATCTCCCTATTTTGGTATGATTAGACGGACATTAAATATTTCTAAATCACTTTCTCACTATTTTGATATGTTCAGATGAGCATTCTTTTATCATCCTTTGTTGTTTTGATATGGTTAGGTGCATGGTTGAATATTTCTTCCATCCATTTAAAAAATATTTGTTAGGGATAGATTTCCCTTTCAAATATCTTCCCAATAAAAGTTCCTCTCTCTCTCCCTGTTTCTCTTTCTCATTTTCTAGTAAATTTTAGCATAGTGTTCAACTCTTTGAATTAAATTCAACTAGTAAATTCAAAAAAATCAATAAACTAAAAAAAACAATTAAAAGAAATATAAAATTTCAACTCAAATGAAAAAAATTTCAACTTAAATAAATAAAAGATAATAATTAAAAATTAAATAAAATTCAAATAAATAAAAAATTGAGAATTATAAATAAAAATAAATTGATTCAAATGAAATAAACCTTAATAATAAAAAAATTAAATTATCTAAAAAAGTAAAAAAAAAAAAAATTAAAACTAATGAATTAAACTTAAATAAACACATAATTAAAACAAAGGTTATTTACCCTTGCTTTATGAGGTCGACTTATATATTGACTAATTGCTTCACGTGCTTTGAAGTGATAAATTAATATGGATCTTTAAAATCTAAAATAAATAAAGTATTTCATTAAAATAAAGACTTCATTTGCTTGCTTTATCCTCAAGATTAAAATAAATGCATTGATTCATAAGCCTAGGGCTCGAATATTAATACTTTAAACCCCAGCTCGGAGTTATTTAAAACCTAAACCTATAGAACAAAAAACATTCAAATAACACATAGAATACTAAATCATCAAAACAAAATTTAAAAAAAATATCTATTGACCAAAAAATAAACAAGTTTAATTCATATACAATATCATTCACTAATTAATCAACATATGATATATCGAAACAACACAACATAGTACACAATTTAGAATTACTAGATAGAATAACCTACTTTAGCCTAAGTTAGGATGGATTCTTTACTTTCGTATATTTGATGTGGTTTGATATTGTTCTAGTAGATGTGTGATGATGTGATTATATATTTTAATTGCATTCTACGATGTCATGTATATGATTATTGATACGGCATCGCAAAATCATCTTGATCGGGCACGAATCTCGAGGCAAAACCTAGTTGGAAACTTCAAAAATTGATTTCGGGAGCATATGAACTCCGATTTCAGCGAGCTTACAATCAAACTGAGCGTCTCGGAAATACAAACCCAACGACACCAAGATCAATCCAATCCGAGCCCAAATGAGTCCGAATCAAAGGTTCGAAGCGCTGTTGGAAGGTTTAAACCGCAATTTGAGTTACCAAACGGTCTCCGATTTTGACGAGCTTATACTCGAATCGAGCGGCTCAACGACACGAATCCAACGAGCCCAAGATCATCAAATTCCGACATCATTAAGGCCATCAAATATCCAACAAACGGTGCATGATCAAAAGATTCGATATCGACCGTCCATTCAAACCACTCCCTGTTCGCCCTTGATCTCACGCCTATTTACGGGCTATGCCACTCCATAAAAACTATAAATAGAGCCCTCATTCTACACCAAGAGGCTCAAGTGAAGAGAGAGAAGAAGAAGAGGAGAAAGGGGAAAAGGAGATTCCTCACCTCCTCGACCACCGCCGGAGCTCTTCCTGCCGCCTAAAGACGCCGGAACTCTGCCGGATTTTCAGGAAACGCAGGAATTCTGCACAACTTCCATGAGATGCTGAAATTCTTCCCAATTTACAAGAGAGTTCCCTCCTGACGCCGAAACTCCGCCCAAGTGAAGACGGAGTTCTCCTCTGCCACCAACGACGTCGGACTTCTACCCGACGTCGGACCTTCACTCTTCGCCAAGTCTCTACCCGATGCCAGACTTCTACCGGTTATCGGACTTCAATGGACATCTATGCGAAGATGCATTTCTTTTCATTGCTGGACTTCTACCTGACGCTGTCCTACTGATCTTCGTTGTCAGACTACAGTCCTTCCGACCCCCGTCGCCAGCCGACTACGGTCCTCCTGACTTACGTCGCCCGCCGACTACAGTCTTTCCGACATCCGTCGCCCGTCGACTACGGTCCTCCTGACTTACGTCGCCCGCCGACTACAGTCTTTCCGACATCCGTCGCCCGTCGACTACGGTCCTCCTGACTTATGTCGCCCGCCGATTACAGTCCTCCGTCGCCAGCTGACTACGGTCCTTCTGACCTACGTCGCCCGCCGACTGCAGTCCTTCTAACAAAGTGAACATGTCAATAGTGATCCTTTGTATTTACATCATGTAATGTACTCCATAAGATGTACATCAAGCTAAGGCCTTCCACCAAGGAAGGACCTCATTTGTAATCGACTGCAATACTAGTGGATTCATTAAAACTGGGCTAGGCCCCGTGGTTTTTCCCCCTTTTCAGGGGTTTTCCACGTAAAAATCTTGGTGTCTCATAAATGCTAGACCCTCTCTCACTTATCTGATTGCGTGCCGGATTTTCGTACAACGCTAAGACGTTAAATCTTATATTTCTCTACCGCCGCGAATACTCCTGGACGCAACAATTATATATATACAATGCATACTATTTTTGTATATTAACCCTTGTAGAAGTAGTGTCATTATCTTTTTGTAAATATAAATATAAATATAAATGCAAAATTATAAATGTAAATATGTAAAATGTCAGGAGTTATGAATGTCTAAGTGCAAATTGTTATATTATAGAAGTTCAAAAGAATGTTCTCCCATTGAAGTTCATTTCTCTTTAAATTTTATATCCTATTTATACATGGAGTGAGAAGATTGAAGACCAAAAGATATTAAATAAGTAATTTACATTTGTAAAAAAACTTGAATCATTATATAGGTGCAGAAATCCAAGCTACTTAAATTTTTTTAAGCAAACCCTTGCTTGTACTTTTTTTTATATATATTTATGCATTCATTGTTACACACTCATATATTCATAAATTATAAATTATTTTGATTATAAATTTCATGCTTTTTCTATGTTTTTTTGGCATTATATGTACTTTAGCCTTGACATATATGTTATGCTCCTAGGATGGTGTTTTTTATGTACTTTTACACCCCAACTCGTTAACCCTAAATTGCATGAATGGCTTACATTTACTTTTTTGATGCATACACAAACCAATGTACACTAGCTACGACAAGCTAGCGAAAGTGTAAGTGATGGAGTCGAGTCTATTATTCCCTAGTGGTATAAGGCTGTTATGCTAGTAATATTTTCTTAGAAAGTAGATATTGTAGTGTACATTAGTAGAATTTTAAAATATTAAAATTCTAGGGAAAAATTATTTCTAATTACATTAGTTAGGTGCATTTGAACCACAAACATCTTCAAATTCTTTATTTTAATAGCTGTTTATCGTATATACTTTAGAACTTAAAATCATGATTTTTTAACAATTTACTTAGGTGGTTAGTTGGCTGTCCACTTCAGGCAGATGTAAGTCAAGATTTACTTACACTTTCTACACTTCCTCTCGAGAGAATTATCTCAATCATCTAATAAATTATAAACTTAAACTCCATTCTGAGCTAAATTATAAAAATCCCAACCTTAGAAAAGGTTAGATGTATTTCTGATTTTCAGAATCTTAAGCATCTCTACCATTTGTTATTTGACTCTATAAAGAAATGTTGGTTGGTTAAATTTAAAATTATTGATCTAAATTTGTAAATCTAAACAAGTATAGTCACCACTTTAATTAAATTTTTTTTCAAAATCTGTCTTGGGATGTAATTAACCATAGATGTTTGCTACTATAGGGAACCTGGAACCTAAAACCTAGTAAAAATAAATTAACCCAATTTTTAGTTCACTAGAGTAGGGGAAAATTCTCTACATGTACATTAAAGGTTTATTTTGATTTAATTTTAATTTCTAAAAAATAGGTTAATATCACTTTATCTTTGGGGATGAATAGTATATTCTAAATGTTGAATTTGATTATGTAAATAAAAAACACATTATTTTTATTTTCAAAATAATATTCAAATATCAATCTGTCTTTCGAGATTGTATGTTGTTAGCAATGCCAATTTGATTATATAAATATATATCAAAATTGTTGGCATAATATAATTGCCTACAAGCATAAAGTAGGGGTGTCAATTCGGGTCAGCGGGTCGGGTTTGGGTGGAACCAGGAACTAACCTGGCACTGTTCGTGTCAACCCGAACCCGACCCGATTCGTGTCCGGGTCAATCCGACCCAACACGAATGACCCGATGTTGACCTAAAATTGCTAATTTTCGGGTCAAAAATCGGGTCAATATTCGATTTTCGGGTAAAAAATCGTGTCAATATTGGATTTTCAGGTCAAAATCGGGTCAAAAACGGGTCAATCTCGGATTTTCGGGTCAAATATGAGTTTTCGTGTCACTTTCGGGTCAATTTCGGGTTGCTGGGTTAACCCTAACCCAACCCGATTTTTAAAACGGGTTGATTTGTTCAACCCGAACCCGACCGGTTTCGAGTTCGGGTTGACTCGAACCCGGATTTTTCCGGGTTTCGGGTTGTCTAAAAAATTGACACCCATAGTATAAAGCTTAGAAATGGTGATGTTTGCTGAAGATAGAAGTGATGAGAGGGATTGATCTAGTAAGCTAATGGCATGAATAGTAAATTATCAAGATGTGGGCGGCGATGGGGGAAGAATAGTGATTTTATGGGAATGGAGTGCATGATAGATATTTTAGGCCTTGTGCGATCTTGTGCAATCTTGATCAAAGGTTAAGGATAGAAGAAAAAAATTGAGGAAGGAAGGAAGGAAGGGGATGGTATGGTGAAATCTTTAAGGTGCGGTAAAATCAGTGATGATGCATGGATCACATAAAGAACACCAATAACACTAACTTGATACTATTGAGAGCAATTTGAGCTTGATCAGGCTCCCAAAAGAAAGAACAAAAGAGAATAAGCTAGAGGAAGGGTGAACATTAGGCCTGCAAATATTTGATACCACCCGAAAACTCGAAGCGAACCATTGTGAAATGTCAATGACCCAAACCCGAAGCGGATCGGGTTGGGTCCAGCATAAGGACCCGTTTAAAAAAAATGGGTCTGGTTCGGGTTGACCCGTATGGACCCAGGTCAGTTTTGGGTCGGACCCGAACTCGACACATAACCCGGTTTTGACAACCCTAATATAAACATTATTCATTTATATGTTTATTCTCATTCTCCCTAATTAGGGGTATTCCAGGATTATATCACAATAAACTATTTACTCTCACTTGTTAATCCACTGTTAACAATAAAATGACTTCCAGATTTAAGTGACAACAGAATAGTTCAAGAACAGACCATCGAATTGATAAATTTAAAAACAAATAAAGTGGTTCAATAAGACGTAAAACCAGCTAGTTTTGAATCTCTAAAACAGTTTGCGTTCTGATCTGGACTTCTTGAGCTATTTTCGATGATACAAAACGTTAACAAAGCTGAACTGCAATTTGTTCAACAACCGGCGAAGGCCGTTTCCACTGTCCAAGCAGACCAACCTAAATTGTCCAGTTCCGTGAAAGCAGCCCGTCCGAATACATCTCAACAATTAAATAACCCAATCAGTACAAATATGAAGAGATTAAAATATTATTATCATTGTTTAATATTTTAACCTAATATATCTCAGAATATAATATAAAATTTGCCTTGGACTACAATAATCAATCCCTAATACAAGAGGGATAATTTCATATAAATGAAACTTTGAGGCCCAAAGCAAACAACCATGATATGTCAAATTATATATTTTTTGCTACTGATAAAGCTAAATTGTGCTTATTATTTTTGTTGCGAAATAAATTGATGAAATGATTTGCTAATAGACACTCGACATCTGACCGCGCATGTATCTAGTATTTGGATCATTGGCTCTTAGAATTTTCTTTTCTATTTTGATTTGTTGCATCCTAGAATATTTGCGTCAGTAGAGAAGAAGTCACTTAAATCCACCAAGGATATTTCACTTTTCCAAAGTTGTATGTCAGAGTATTGCTCGATGATGTTAACCTATATGGAAGAAGTTGAGAGAATACATAAAGGACGTAAGTCCTATCCGAGGTCATATGTCAAAGCCTTTGCTCGATGACGTTAACCAATTTGGAAGAGGTCGAGATAATCCATCAAGAATGTAAGACCTATCCGAGGTTGTATGTCAGAACACTTTACTCGATTATCTTAACCTTTGTGGAAGAGGTTGAGAGAATCCACCAATGATGTATGACCTATCTGAAGTTGTATGTCAGAGCGCTTTGCTCGATGAAGTTAACCTGTATGGGAGAGGTTGAGAGAATCCACTAAGGATGTAAGATGTATCCAAGGTTATATGTCGGAGTACTGCTCGATGACGTTAACTTGTGTGGAAGAGGTCGAGAGAATCCACCAAGGATGTAAGACCTATTCGAGGTTATATGTCAAAGCACTGCTATATGACGTTAACCTGTATGGAAGAGGTCGAGAGAATCTATCAAGGTTGTAAGATCTATCCGAGGTTATATGTCAGAGCCTTTGCTCGATGATGTTAACCTATTTGAAAGAAGTTGAGAGAATATATCAAGGATGTAAGACCTAACCGAGGTTGTATGTCAGAGCACTGCTCGATAACATTAACCTGTATGAAAGAGGATGAGAGAATCCACCAATGATGTAAGACCTATCCGAGATTATATGTCTGAGCGCTTTGCTCGATGGCGTTAACCTATGTGGAAGAGGTCGAATCGAATCCCCCTGGGATTGATTTTGTCTTGATTGGGAGGGGGCGAACGCCGCGTGTATCCCGAATCAAAGGTGAAGAATGATCTATCTTTAGACCGTTACTGCCTTTTCGAGGTCGAGATTAAAATATTGCCCAAGGAGTAAAAGTCCAACAAGGGACTTAATAAAGCTTGTAATTGATTAGAAGTATTCTTGCATTTGCTAGGATTTTCCAGAAATAACATCTTGATGTCGAAAGAATTGGACGATCTTTTTGACCATGGATGGAGTCAAAGTTTCCTCCCAGTCAGCATCTGATTCTTATGAGATTTGATGCAGCAATGACTAATGTCATGAAGAAATATTTTGAGATTGGAGCAATAGTTGCCTCCCAGTTGGGAACGATGTTCCCACAGACGATGCTAAACTATTACGTCCTAGAATATTCGTGATAGTAGAGAAATATATAGTTTAACATCTTAGCATTGTACGAAAATCCAGCACACACACAGATAAAAAGAGAGGGAGCATCATTTACTAGAGACACCAAGATTTTTATGTGGAAAACCCTTGAAATAGGAAAAAAAACTACGGGACCTTGCCCAGTTTGAATGAATCCACTAGTGTTACAATTGATTACAAATGAGGCCCTTCCTTAGGGGAAGGCCTTAGCTTGATATACATCTTATACAGTACATTACATGATGAGAATACAAAGAATCACTACTGATGTGTTTGTTTGGTCTGAAGGACTATAGTCGACGGGTTGAAAGATCATTAGGAATTTTAGGCCCTATGAATTGGCCCAAAGCTAATTATGAGGGATAGGTGAATTGGTAAAAACTAATACAAAACTCAACCAATATCACCACAATAAAAACCAAAGTGCGGAAATTAAATGCGGAAGTAATAAAGAAAGAACACACCAGATTTATAGTGGTTTGGTTAAACCTTGACCTACGTCCACTCCTTAGAGGCACCCTCCAAGTATTGCACTATAAAAGTGTCTCTCCTTTAGCCCCCACAGCTTGGCGGAGATGCCCTTACAAAATCACTTCCACCTTCCCCAGTGCGGCGGAGTCGCTAGGTCCTTTTATACCAAAGAGATCTTCTTCTTTGGTGAACTTCCCTCGAGACAAGCCTTGAATTCGACGATATTCAGGTGCGAGCTTGTCGGAGCAACCGCGTGGAACCCCCTCCACACTCCCTTGAGTCCCCCCTTACAGGATCTTCTCCCTCTCTCAAACTCCACCATTTCCTCACTCCCTTACAAGCTCTCCCTTCAAGTTTCCCCCAAAAGAATGAAGCTACAATGTCTGCCAAAGACACTTTACAAAGTGTCTTGACATCTCCTAAATAGAAGAGCTAAAAATGAGCTCATTAATGCAAGTTGCCGACTTTATCGTCCAGGCCAAAAGGCATATCGTCCTAGCCGATTAGTTCAAATATGAGGAAAATTGTTCTAAACATCGCCCTGAAATGAAGCTAGACGATGTCCAATTGGTCCAGCCGATGTGATCATGCAAATCACAATTATTTGCTTTCCTTAATTGCCAAATTTATTTAAGAAATCTTGCTCTGGATCGGCCAGGCCGATCCTAATAGGCCAAGCCGATCCATTGGGACGATGTCCAAAAATAAGTATTTCCTAAGTAGATCTGGCGGCAGATTCTTTCTGAATTGAGACTATCATCCTGACCGATACAAAATCATCTAGGACGATGTGTTTTGCATAATGACGGCTGCTTTAATGAGGATGCCCTAATTAGGGTTTCTGCTTTTGAATAAATCATCCAGACCGATATAAATATCGTCCCAGATGATGTTACCAAAAACAGAAATCTTTAGGGAACAACAGAAAATCTTCCAAGTTACAAATCATCAGGAGCCACACCAAATACAATAGACTCAAGAAAGAAAAAAGTGTATAAATTGACTCAGTCCTAATCTACCCAAGCTCTAGCTAGTTCCAAATTGCAGTCTGATTGTTGACCTGAACTGTCAGTATATAGAGCAGTCATAGAGAAATACGAGTGTTTGCTATCATCAAAATCATAAACCATAAAAATAGATCCGCAATAATCTTGCCCTTTTTGATGATGACAAATATTACAATTTGAATTTTTCAAAAAAGAAATTTTCTCCTAATCTCCCACTCACTAGAATAACACTTTAAAAATAGGAGAGATAAAAATATTTTTGTTGATTTTAAATTTTTTGAAAGAAAACCAGCACTACAAAAATTCAACAATACATCAACAGTACAAAAATTCAACAATACGTTCTCCCCTTTTGACATTATCAAAAAGAGAAGGGGCACAAATAATAACAACATAATGATTAAAAAAATGATCCCTGATCTAGTAAACAAAACAAACATTCTTAAAATGAGAAAGTTACCTCTAATTTTAATAAAAAACTTAGTAGAATTGGATTAACAACGCATAGGCCAGAAAAGGTTAGAAATTCAGAATTTGATAATCCAAACTCAAGTTCTTTAAAAAGGATTTAAAACTTTTTAATTCAATATCTAAATCATGAAATAAATTAGAGATAGAAGCAATCACTTTTCAAAATTCCTTCCATAAAATATATCTGTTAGAAGATTAATGCACAAATTATTGAATAAGGAATCAAGATTTCAAAATCAAGTATAAAAAATATCAAGGGTTTTCTTAAGCTTTGAATAAAATAGAAAAAGTAAGCATACTCTTTGTGGGCTAATTTTATGCCTCTTATCAGGTTTTTAGCATACTTTACGCATCTTTTTCTTTTGATACACTTTGTGTATTTTGCTCAATTTGGCGTCATTGCACATCTTTTGATTTGACATCATTGGCCACTTTTTTTTTGATTTGACGTCATTGGCCATTTTTTTAAAGTATGCTATCTTTCTGAAATTTTAAAAACAAAAGTAAACCCATTCTATTGACACAATAAACTACTTGATTTGAAAAATTATGAGATAGATTCAACAATCTTGCAAAAGATTCTTATGCGATAGATAAAATATAGGGAGATGAAAAAAGTTCAGTTTCAAAATCTAATTTAAAATATGATGAAGATTTTAAATCAAAAGTAGAATAACCTCTGTAAGGAAATAGAGATTGAGAGTCAAAATTATGAGTTTCCTTCCTTTGACTGTTTTTAGAGAAGTCAAACACATTCTTCATAAGAATTAAAAAAAAAACAAGAGGTAGGTTTTTCATTTTTAGAAAGGTGATGTGTGTGTTTAACAGAGAAAAGGCACATAAAAATTTAACGAAAAAGAAAATTAAGAAAAATATAATAAAAAAATAGAAAATCACAAAAACAAAAGGACAAACAAAATATGTAAGCATAAAAACAAACAAAAGTTTAAGCCTCATCTTGCTCATAGTCCGATACTTCAGAGACTAGGTCTGCCCAAGAGAATTTTTGCTTTTTATTATTTCCCCAGTTTAAAATTTGATTCGCTTTGCCCTTTTTCTTTTGTAGGAAGAATTTTTAAATTAGGGCACTGATTTTTCATATGTCCAGGCTTCCTACATCGAAAGCAAATAACGTTAGAAGAAATATTAACATCCTTACCATTTTTATCTTTCTTCCATTTTTATTGATGCTTATGCTTTGGTGAGCTTTTTAATTTTCCTGTCATGTCATTGCTTTTGTCACCAACTAAGCTATCTTTTTTTGTATCTTCAGCTTTTAGAACAAACGTTTCACCTGCATCCAAAAGTCTTTGACCCAAACATTGCTCGTAGGCAATGAGTGAGCCAATCAAATTATTAATAGAATAATCATTCAAATTTTTTGATTCACAAATAATAATAATTTTAGCATCAAACTTATCTAACAGACAATGAAGAATTTTGTTAACTTTTTCAAAATTTGAAAATTCTTTTCCTAAAACATGCAATGATGTCAAAATTTGTATAAACCTAGTATACATGTGTAAAATGGTCTCATAAGGTTTTATTGAAAATATTTCATAATCATGCATTAACACATTCAACTTGGATTGCTTGATTTCACTAGTGCCTTCGTATATGGTGTGTAGTTTATCCCAAATTTCCTTACCAGTAGTGCACGTGGATACTAAAATAAAATCTTCAGAATTTAAAGCACAGAAAAAGCAATTTAAAGATTTTGCATTCAATTGAACATCGATTCGTTCATCTATATTCCATTGACTAAAAGAAATGTCAGTTTTAATTCCATCTAAAATACGTGACGGTGATGAATAACCAGTTAAAATTATATGCCACATACAAAAATCAATCGGTTGCAAAAAAATAGTCATGCAAATTTTTCAAAAATTAAATGTAATATTTTTAAACAAAGGTGGTCTGGTGTTTGAATAACCTTCTGCAATATTATGATTTGAAAAATTAGCCATTGATCAAAAATTCAAAAGTTTTTAAAAACTTATTTTATGAATATTACTCTGATACCACCTGAAAGTGCTCAGATGACACTAAAAAGTGCTCTGATATCACTTGAAAGATCATTAGGGATATTAGGCCCTATGAACTGGTCCAAAGCTAATTAAGAGAGATAGGTGAATTGGTAAAAACTAATACAAAACTCAAACCAATATCACCACAATAAAAACCAAAGTGCAGAAATTAAACGCGAAAGTAATAAAGAAAGAACACACCGGATTTATAGTAGTTCGATTAAACCTTGACATACATCCACTCCTTGGAGGCACCCTCCAAGTATTGCACTATAAAAGTGTCTCTCCTTTAGTCCCCCCATAGCTAGGCGGAGAAGCCCTTACCAAATCACTTCCACCTTCCCCGGTGCGGCGGAGTTGCCGGGTCCTTTGGTACCAAAGAGATCTTCTTTTTTGGTGAACTTCCCTCGAGATAAGCCTTGAATCCGACGGTATTCAGGTGCGAGCTTGCCGGAGCAACCGTATGGAACCCCCTCCACACTCCCTTGAGTCCCCCCTAACAGGATCTTCTCCCTCTCTCAAACTTCACCCTTTCCTCACTCCCTTTTAAGCTCTCCCTTCAAGTTTTTTCCAAAAGAATGAAGTTACAATGGCTGCCAAAGACACTTTACAAACTGCCTTGACATCTCTTAAATAGAAGACCTAAAAACGAGCTCATTAATGCAAGTTGCCGACTTTATCGTCCAGGTCGATAGGCATATCGTCCTTGCCGATTAGTTCAGATATGAGGAAAATCATCGTGAACATCGCCCTGAAATGAAGCTGGATGATGTCCAATCGGCCCAGATAATCTTTCGATCAGCCCGGCCGATGTGATCATGCAAATCATCATTATTTGCTTTCCTTAATTGCCAGATTTATTTAAGAAAAATTGCTCTTGATCGGCTAGGCCGATCCTGATAGGCCAGGCCGATCCATTGGGATGATATCCAAAAATAAGTATTTTCTAAGTACATATGGTGACAGATTCTTTCTGAATTGAGCCTATCGTCCTGAAATAAAGTTGGACGATGTCCAATCGGCCCGGCTGATGTGATCATGAAAATCACCATTATTTGCTTTCCTTAATTACCGTATTTATTTAAGAAAAATTGCTCTGGATCGGCTAGGCCGATCTTGATAGGCCAAGCTGATCCATTGGGACTATGTCCAAAAATAAGTATTTCCTAAGTAGATCTGGCAGCAAATTCTTTCTGAATTGAGCCTATCATCCTGACCGATACAAAATTGTCTAGGATGATGTGTTTTGCATAATGATAGCTGCTTTAATGAGGATGCCCTAATTAGGGTCTCTGCTTTTGAACAGATCATCTTGGCTGATAAAAATATCATCCCAGATGATGTTACCAAAAACAAAAATCTTTAGGGAACAATAAAAAATCTTCCAAGTTACAAATCATCAGGAGCCACACCAAATACAATGGACTCAAGAAAAGAAAAAGTGTACAAACTGACTCAGTCCTAGTCTACCCAAGCTTGAGCTGGTTCTAAATTGTAGTCTGATCGTGTGGACCTTAAATATCAGTAGATAGAGCAATCATAGAGAAATATGAGTGTTTGTTGTCATCAAAATCATAAACCATGAAAACAGATCCGCAACACGGGCGACGTAAGTCAGAAGGACCATATTTGGTGGGCGACGAAGGTCAAAAGGACTTTAGTCAGTGAGCGACATAATTCAGAAAGACCATAGTCAGCGGGCGATGGTGGTCGGATGGACTGTATTCGGTGGGTGGCGTTAGTCAGAAGGACCATAGTTGGCAAACAACAGAGGTAGGAAGGATCAATGTCGGTGGGCGACGGAGGTTGGAAGGATTGTAGTTGGTGGGTGACGTAAGTCAGAAGGACCTTAGTAGGTGGGCGATGGAGGTCAGAAGGACCGTTGTCGGTGGGTAATTGAGGTCGGAAGGACTGTAGTCGACAGGCGACGTAAGTCAGCAGGACCGTTGTTTGATGATGAAGGTAATAAGGATGGCGTTAGGTAGAAATCCAGTAATGGACATAAATCCAGTATCAGATAGATGTCCGCTGAAGGTTCGATAATAGATAGAAGTTTGGCATAGGGTATAAACTTGGCAACGAGCAAAGGTCCAGCATCGGGTAGAGGTCCAACGTTAGTTGGAGGCCGAGGAGAACTTTGGCGTTAGATGGTATTTGGGCAGAACTTTGGCGTCACTTGGAGGTCGGGCGGAATTCTGGCGTCACTTTGAGGTCGGGCGAAATTCTAGCATCACTTGGGTGGAGTTTCGGCGTCAGGCGGAACTCTGGCGGTGGTCGAGGAGGAGTTTCTTCATTCCTATCCTTCTCTTCTTCTTATCTTGCTTCTTGCTTCTCCCCTCTCATGAGAAATGAGGAGTCTATTTATAGACATTCTGGAGTGGCATGACCCGTATATAGATGAGAGATCATGGGAAAATATGGAGTGATTTGAATGGACGGTCGATATTGAATCCTTTGATTGTGGAGCATTTATCATACATTTGAAGGTCTTAATGTTGTCAAAATTCGGTGATCTTGGGCTCATTGGAATTTTCTCGTCGAGCCCCTCGATTCGACTATAAACATGTCACGTTTAAAAACAGTTTGTGATAAAATCAGAATAGACAGGATCATATCAATAAGTAACTCACCAAAACATATTTTCAATTTACCAATATCCCAACTGCCATTTGTGATAAAATCAGAAACTTGGCTGAATTCTGTTTAAAATAGATACAAAGGTAGGCCATTTATCTAAAGATTTGTCTAGAATCCATATATCTTTGAAAGTATCAACATACTCCCCATTTGAAATATTCCATCTCAGCACCGAAAATAAAAAATCAGCACCATTTTGAATTATCTTCCAAGTCGAAGAGGAGCTGCTGCGATGGATACCATTCCACAGTACATCCCCATATCTAGCTCTTAAAACTCTATTTAAAAGAGTATTTGGCTTCATAATGAAATTGAGAGCATGTTTAGATCTCAACGGTCCTAACTTCTCAACTAAAGACTGCACTCCATACCCTCCTTTGTCTTTAGGCTTACACATATTCTTCCATGAAACAAAATGCATTCCATGACTACCATCACTTTTATTCCATAGAAATTCTCTATACATACTTTCCACTTTGTATAAAATACTCAAAGGAATCAAAGGGTGGCTGGCTTGATAAGTAGCTAACGAAAGAACATAAGATTTGATCAGAGTGATTTTGCCCGCAAGAGAAATAAACTTTCAACCGCTTTGACTAATCTCCTAAGAGCAATTTTTACTCCTAGGTAATCCAATTCTTTCACCATCTTCATTTTGGTAATCCTGAGTAAAGCTCTACAATCTCTTCTTTTACAGATTTGCTGAAAATAACCGCAGATGTTTTGAAGTTTATCTTCTGTCCAGTCCAAGCACAGTAATTGTTTAAGATTTTGTTAACCTTTTTCAAACTAGTCTTGTTTGCTCTTGAAAAAATCACAATTTCATGGCATACATTAAATGAGAAACTAAAGGACCATTTGGACTAACTTTAATACCAATTTTTTTTCCCTGTATTGCCGAATTCTTCACTCAAGAGTTGAGAGCACATAATAAAGAGGAAAGGTGACAAGGGACACCCTTGTCTAAATCCACAATTGGCTTCAATCCACTTAGAACTTTCTCCATTAATTAAAATAGAGAACTTAGGATTAATCACACATTCCAAAATGATTTTAGAAAAGGAATTAGGAAACGCAAACCAATTCATCACATTTTCCAATGAAGCCCAACGCATGCTGTCATAGGCTTGCTCTATTTTGATAGCAACCAACCCTTTTTTAGCTTTAGAATGTCTAAATTTATTAAACAATTCTTGAGCTAGAAGCACTTGATCCGCCATAGAGCTTCCTTTGATAAAAGCACTTTGTTCAGCCGAAATGATTTTAGGAAAAATAAAACTCATTCTATTCAAGATCATCTTTGCAACAATCTTGTATATAGTGTTACACAAGCTAATAGGATGAAAATTTTCAGGAGATAATGGAGACACCACTTTGGGATTCAAAATAACACTGGTTTCCTTCCAACCAGGACACAGAACACCAGAATGGAAAAATTCTTTTATAGCTGACCAAACTTCATTCTTAATAATAGCCCAATATGATTTAATAAAAGAATATGTTATACCATCAATACCTGGTAATATGTTAGAACTCAAGTTAGAAATGACCTCCTCTAGCTCTTTAAAAGTGAAATCTTTACTGAGAATATTGCAATCTTCTTCATTCAGTTTATATGTAGGATCCGGCCAACCATTCAAGTTGCAATGCCTGAATTTCCATTGGTTGTTGAAGTATTTGAAAAACGTGTCTTCAATAATTTGCTTGTCTTCACTGAAGATCCATTCCTCATTTTTTATACCATTAATTCTGTTAGAATTTCTCCTGGACGATGCATAAGCATGAAAGAATTTTGAATTGGTGTCTCCTTCATTCATCCAATGAATTTTATCCCTTTGTCTCTACCACATACTAAGCCTTCCCAAAGTATTGTTGAATTCAGCAATTTTTGTTCTTAAGATGCAAAGTTTGAGATCAGATAAACCACCCAAATTGATTTCTTCACATTGTAAATCCAGAATTTCCATTTTCAATTTTAGTTTCAATTTCAACAAATTTTTATGTTTTTCTTTATTCCAAAAGAAAAGAGACCTCAACGCTCTCTTGAATTTGGAGTTTAAAATGTTGGAAGCCGAGCCATTCAATTTTTTGTTCCAAGCAGCTGATACAATAGAGTAGGAAGCTTTATAGGATAACCAAGTGTCTTCAAAAACAAATTTCTTACTTTTTGTAATTTTGGATTCCAAAATCTTAATAGCAATAGGACAATGGTCCGATGCTATCCTAGCTAGATGCTTAACCACCGTTGATTGGAGGAGATTTAGAGCAGCACTGTTGATAAGGCACCGATCAAGCCTCTCCAATATTCTACCTCAACCATCTTTATTGTTACACCAAGTATATTTAGGACCCAAATATCCAACTTCATGTAAGTCTCCTCTATTCATGAATGAGATCATATCAAGTGATCCTTGAGAATGAACAAATTTCCTGCCACCTCTTTTGTCATCTTGAGAGATTATACAATTAAAATCTCCCCCAATAATCCAAGGAAAATCTTCATTGAAATAATTTTCCAAATCATGCCAAAGCTCTCTTCTTTTATTGCAATTCCTACTTCCATAGATCTAAGCAATCATCCAAGTAGGATGGTTTTTTATTTTCAGTTTTCCAACCACCATCTGCTCGTTAGCTTCCGTAACTTCAAAAACAGCCAAGTCTTGTCTCCAACATACTAAGATTCCCCCTGATAAGCCGGATGCCGGATATAGGAAGAAATCCCACCATTCCCCAATAAACTTTTTGATTTCCATAGGTTCCATAGAGGAAACTTTAGTTTTCATGATTCCCACAAACAAAGCCTCATTTTCCTTCACCACTTCTTTTAAATACCTAGAGGCCACCACTTTCCTAGCCCCCCTACAATTCCAAAAAATAAGAGAACTCATTTTTTCTTTGAAGTGGGATTGGACCCACTACAAAAATTTTTTGAATCACCTTTCCTTGTTTTTGATTTTAAAGAAACATTCATTCTTTTATATCAATGCATTATTTTTATTATTATAAATTCAAGCTCATCCCACGTATTTATTTACATTGATAACGCATGCAATTATTTAAAAAAAAATTACGAAAAGGAAGTTTTTGTTGTTTTTTATTTAAATTAGAATGCTTAAAATTTAACAAAAAGCTGACATACAGAACTTTTCAAAAAAACAAGTGATTGATGAATTTTTTTCGATTTCCTCAATGTGAATATTTCTTGAGATGCACGACGTCAACAAGAAAAATTGTTCGTATCGCCCTCGCCCAGTTTAGTTGGAGCGACACAGTATTATAATAACTTTTTAATTTATAGCTCTCGGAATTATTTTACATAAAATAGAGAAGATCCACCAGCTAAATTAATAAGCTATTTAAACGTTTATGCTCTATAATAAATATGTTAAGTGGGTTGAATGGCTATTCAACAGGAAGCCAAATTAATGAGCAAGAGAAAGCAGAGAGCCAGTTACAACGTACGTGGAGCTCCCTCCTTGCACGTTTAACTGTATTTAAAGCCATTCAAGATATCTTAGTTCCCAACACTACTTCCTCTCTTTTTCCAGTTCTCTCTCCCCTACCCCGCAGCCTTCATTTGACGGCAACGATCGATGTTGAGCACCAATGCTATACGCAACATTATCGGGATCGTTGGTATATTTTTCGCATAAAATTTCCTTAAAAAATACATGCATTAAGGACGCCTAATGCTTGTTTTTTACATTAGAAGTGCTTTATAAAATCAATTCTGATATCATATTGCGAATATGATTTGCTAGCAGGTAATGTTATTTCCTTCGGACTATTCCTCTCGCCAGCGCCAACATTGGTGAAAATATATAAGATGAAAGCTGTGGAGCAGTTCTCTCCAATCCCGTACCTAACGATACTGGTCAATTGCATGTTGTGGGTATTCTACGGACTACCCATAGTCAAACCCAACACAATTCTCGTCTCCACCATCAATGGAGTGGGGGTTTTAATAGTTAGCAGCTACCTCATAATTTTCTTCTTCTTTTCACCTAAGAAGATGAGGGTTAGATTGATGTATTTAAAGTAATAATTTTTAATATGATTTTGGTTTATTGAAGTGCAAACAAATTAAAGGCTTTGGGTTTTCTTCGGGCAGATAAAAGTGTTAAACATATTGGCGGGGGAGTTGGTTTTCATGACGATTGTTGTTACTTTGGTGCTCATAACACTACACACGCATGACTCGAGGTCTCGCACTGTTGGAATTATCGCAATAATCTTCTGTATCAGCATGTATGCCTCACCCCTCTCCGTCATGGTATGCCTTAATCATTTTTACTTCTTTCCTATTGGGATATGCTCCATCACCAATCATTGTACACCAAATAAATGTTAAGAAATTAGTTCTTGATTTACTTGAATGTGGGGAATTGGAATCACACACTTTACCATGATAATGATCTATCATGTTTTTTTTTTTTTTTTTATTTACAAGCTCTAATAGCTTGTTGCCTTTTACGAAAAGATGAAATTGCAAGTGGTTTTAAAGATTTCCTTAATAGAAGTTTTGAACAAATTGAATCATAAACATATAGGCATGTATGTAAAAAACCTCAAACGTGTGACCTCAGCTTGGTTGATAGCCTAAGCTCCTAACTAAAATATTTAGGTGGGCTGTATCATTATATTAAGTAGGCATAAGAATAATGACATACATAGTTTGCATTGGTAGTGAATTCATAAATGAGTTTGCTTCTCTTGACAATACAAGCTGCTAATGCCTCAGACCATGACATAAGTAATCAACACTTAAATAAGGATTCTACATTACTAATTTTAGTGAAGAACAATTACCATTACGATAAGTACACACATTACTCTCCATTAGAGATAAACACTAAGATGTTTCTTACCTTAACATCCTAGTCTCCTTCTATCTATCAAATAAAATAATTCAATAGTAGATAAAATATTGGGATGGGGCCAATCGATGCATTCATGTTAGACATATCTGATGAGAAGCTTTACTTTTTGTTGGATAAGAACCATCAAACATCTAATATAGTAAACATCTGGGGAAAAGCGAATAAATACATAAATGCAAGAGATTTTTACCATAGATCTTATTTGTTTAACTCAAGAATCTCCCTGTATGTTGACCACAATAGAGAGGCACTAAAGAAACTCCTACATATTCCTTTGGCTAGCTAACATTTGAGGCCTCAAAGAAGAGCTCACTATTTTCTATAATAAACTCTATAACTACAACTTTTATGTCTAGTATAATTATTGTGACTATAAAAAACATATTGTTTGGTTCCTCTTAAAAATTTGGCTATTAATGAGTGGAAGAGAAAAAAATGATCATAATGCACTTAACACAAAAGGAACGATATAATGACACAAATGATTGGTGGATTCTCAAGAACAAACTTAAATCCGAGTTTGAGAAAAAAGAGAAATGAGAATCTGATATGTGAATCATATACAAAATATTTAAACACATCAAAATATATATATATATATATATATATATATATATATATATATATATATATATATATATATATATATATATATATATATATATATATATATATATATATATATATATATATATATATATATATATATATATATATATATATATTCTAGTTTCTTTTCTATTTCATTGGCTCGCTTCAAGAACATTAATATCATCTTTATAGTCACCATATTGATAGAAATAAAATTCATAGCTTAATGTAAGGTCTTTTGGATCAAGAACTTTTGCTTAAAACATAGTCAGCTCCTATTAGGAATTCGTATAGTAGAACTATTATAATAAAGACATTATTTTTACTTCACTATAGTAATTACTTTTCATTAACATTGAGGGTTTGATTAAAATGATCATTTACTAAAGACTTAACATGACAAACTTTGATGTTAATACCCTATAACCTACGATGGGGTATATGCACTTTTTAACAAATGATTATCATTTAGTTTATGATATCATTATGTTATCAATAATAATAATTAATTATGAGAGTTTTCAAAACCTTAAGATATCATAGGCTTAAAGGATTATCTTTTATCATCCACTGTTCCACCATAAGCAACAGTGTCCAGTAACCATCTAATAAATCAAAATCTATGTCAGTGATAGTTCATATTTATCCAATAAATTTTCATAATTACAGTTAAAGGTAGACTACTCTTAAACCCTTGAGCTTTCCAAGATTTTCCTTAAAAAGATTGAGAACATATATGCTAAAGAGAAAAAATTTAGAGATTCACAAAATGAAAAAGATAATTCAATGATATATTTGAGTAATATCCTTTAAAATTTAAGAGGTTTTATCAAGGAGATTCTTTTTGTTCTCTTAAAAAGAAAAATGCACAGGTAGTTGCAACTACAACCTATTATTCTCTAATTTATAATAAAGTTATTTGAAAGATCAACATTAGAGCATTTGATTTGAAGATTATAAAGCTGTTTAATGATAACTAGCATTGACATTATTGTGGTAGTCTTTTCATTGTGTTGCATAACATGGGCATAATAATTTCTCATGATGACTAAACCAACTCACTCTTCAAAACATGTCTCCTTACTATTATACTTCATAATTAGTGTGAGATTAAAAAATCCTTAAAAGATTTCTCTTGCCATTAGAATAATGGTTAGTGGGTAGCAAAGATGATCAACCCCTAATATAACTTTTGAGAGTTAATGTAAACAAAGAATTAGTCTATATCTTTGAGATTTTTATAACTAATGTGGAAGATAAAATATGATTTATTCCAATTTTATGAGAATAGGATTTCCCATTAACATAAGCCTTAATTTTTAAATGCATCTTAAATATGATGTCTTAGAAAGCTTGATTAAATATAGTACAAATGTAGATAAAAAACTAGGTGATGGTGGTGGATAGCCTTATGGTGGCATTGATGGATGAAATATCTTGGATAATTAGTTTATGATGGTTTGTAATCTAAAGTATATGGTTTAATGGTAAGGACATTTGTGAGGTGTAGACATAGGACAACCAAGACTATGTTTGGGCTATTTTAGTTTTGTTCCACACGAAATTAGTTTGTTGTTGAAATACTTAAAAGGAATGAATGCAGAGTATTAACTTTGAATATGATGGTATTATATGATGATTTTGGTGGAGTTTTATAAAATTTAAGGGCTTCTGGTAAGATGGAGACAAGACTACGTGCAAGACTAGTTTAAGTTGGGAGCTTAAAATTATAAAACTTTTTTTGGTTTTGATTACTTGGATTATGCTGCATTATTGTGTCTATATCTTTTATGGGATCAAAGAATCAACAAAATGAAACATAAAATAATTAGTGTAGTGTGAATTGTAATACATAAAATTTAAATTTTGTAAATTTAATATTTTATTAAAATATGTTAATAAACATGATATATTTCTAATTGCTTATGTTTGAAATCCTATTCCTTAGAATGTTTCTTATATAACATTTTCTGGTACAAAGAGACCTAAATTAATATTTTATATGCACAAAAGTACATTTAGTTAACAATTTTTTTTTGTTTTTTTACTAAAGTTTGAAGAAAAGGATATAAGATTTTATAATTTCTTACTAATGACGAAAAATTGAATTTTCATTGCACAATATAGCTGATTTTTTGTACATGTAAACACTTTTTTATCTCCTTGGTTCGATGTAAAAGATGTGATGGGTTAATATATAAGTACTAGCTTAAATGAAATAAATTCTGAAAAAGAATGATAAAAATTTTCAAATCCCTTAAATGTAATCTATGCTATTATTGTCAAACTTTCTAAGCTAAACATGGCATTTTGGATTTGAGTAGAAGCTTGTAATCAAGACAAAGAGTGTGAAATACATGCCATTTTGGCTTTCCTTCACTGGCTTTCTAAATGGAATATGTTGGACCTCATATGCACTCATCAAAATCGACATATATTTATTGGTAACCATTCTTCCCGATATCCTAGCTTACTATTCTCTTGAGTTTTTCAGCTTCATCATGATTCATATTAATTATATTTGATGGCTATTTTAAATATAATTAAATATCATTTTAAGCAGATACCAAATGGATTAGGAGCAATCTTGGGCCTTCTCCAGCTATTATTGTATGCATTCTACTATAATCACAATACCATTGAAGGGCATGAAAACAAAGAGGAGAATGTAGAAATGGTTGTGTAGCATCAGGAGCACACGATAGTAGAAAGCATTCAACTACAAAGGTTCAATCTAAAACTTTGCAACCGAGCATGAAAGAACCATCACGTGAAGCAAATTGATGACTATAACCTAGGAATTTTTTTTTTATTTTCTTATTTAAATGTTATGTGAAAATTATGTATTTGCTTAACCTTATGTAGTGTATGTGTTTGTTGGTGTCTGTAAGCATTAAATTTTATCTTGCTTATATGTGACTTGGGTGGCTTCAAAAAATTTTATCAGTTTAAAATTTAATTTTTAATTTAATAGAAAGCTTGTTTGCAAAACTTTAATTTGTTATTTTATGATTAGAGCAAACAAACAAGGAAAAAAGTAAAGTGCAAGAAAGAAAAGAAAGGACACAAGAAACTTGTTTATGTGGTTTTGCCAAAACTAAAAAATGAGCCTATGTCCATGCCTTGCCACCCATGACTAGGAATTCACTAAGCAATTCAAGCTTACACCAACTTTTGTGCTCTCTTACATCGAGAAGCACAACCCCAAACAATGTACTTTCCAACACCGGGCAAGTACAACCTGAAACAAATAATTACAAGATAATAAACAAAAGAATCAAATAAAAAACTACAACCCATCTCTAGCTCCCAATTTAAATTTATTTGTGCCCTCATTGCACAAAAGGAACCAACAATACGAATAGAATTGCTTACAAAGGACTTTATTTTAATTAATCGCAATCACAAACTTGAATGTAAATGATATGGAAATGTAAAGTTGGTATATACAAAATCAATCCCGAAATGAAACAATGAAATTAAAAAAAAAAACTTTCAAATTAGATTTGAAAATACAATTCACTACTTTGAACAAACTCACCAAAGATTATCTCCTTTGAGTAAAAGATGAAGATGTTTGATAGGGAGAGTCTTTGGAATCTTTATAAGAATGCAAAAAATGAAAATCTCATCCAAGTAACTTTAGTATAGAAGGTTTAGTAAGTGAGATGAAATTTCGACTGAGTGTCAACGTGGTAAGGAGCAAGCACACACACATAGCTAACCCCCTTATTTATCAGGACAAATTTGGCCAGATAAATAGGAGATTGGAGGGAGATTATTTAGGAAATAATTTAAACTAATAAACAATTTTAGAATACGTAGATCAACCTACACAAAGGCACTAAAAATAGGAAAGAAATCTTGTAAATTTTACCCAAGAGAGCTCATTTGGTACGGCATTTGGTTTGTATTTATGCAAGAGGATTTTTTCCAAGACCTAATGGAATCTTAACCATTAGATTTAATTATCACATCATCAATCCAAGAGGTGAATGAACTAACCATTGGAACAAGATCATGAGGATTAAAAAAATTGGAGCACACGGCAATTTGGCTAAGCCATTTTTAAGTATTTTGAACCAAAATTTAAAAAGATTTGATCACCGATTCAATCAAATTAAATTATGATATTTTGTGGTAAATTTTTAGGTTTGATTTGAAATGTATTCCAGTACTAAAATTAAAAAAAAATATATTCTTAATCCCTTTATGGAGGAGAGGTTAAAGTTTAACATAAATAGAGATTTTTTTTTAGGGAATTATTTTGTAGGGAGTTTAATTTTGAATAAATAAATAAATAATTTAAAAAAAATTAATGTGTTATTAAGCCATTAAAGAGTGCTCAACTAAACAAAAATTTAAAAAAAATTTAATGTGTTATTAAGCCATTAAAGTTACATTAAAAAATAATGAAATATTCCTATAATAATGTAGGATTAAAATTATTTTATCTTGCAAGAAGTATTCCAACATTATTCACAAGTGTATCATTAATTAATATAAATTTTTTTATTCATTTTATGTTAATTAATATAGAAAGAATTTAGCCTTAAAATACGCATGTGTGGCAATGTATGATATGATAAGATAAAATAATAAGAATAATACTAGGAGAGAGAAAATGAATAATTTTGATAATTGGATTAACATTTAAATTTCAAGACTATAATTGATAGTATGCAGAAGATTAATTGCTTTTTGGGGAATTACTTGATAGATTAAATAATCTTAAAAAAAAAGAAATGCAAGTTATGATGCATTGAAATATAAGGCAGTGAACTTTCTAAAAATGGCCAAAGTTTTGATCATGCATGAAATAGTTATGATGAATAATTTAAAAAAGCTATGAACTTATGACAATAATGTATTTTATCTTTTTTCTTCATTTGTGAGGTATATTTATTTGAATTATTATGCCAAACTAAAGGAAAACCACCCCTCTTCAGTTCCAAGCAGATTTGATTTAAATACGCTGATGATAGGATTATCCTTTTTGATTTCTTGACAAAGTTAAATAGCAAACATTAATACCTTCCAATCATTCATTTGTTATCATCAAATATCATATTTATATAATGGAGCTCATGAGGATAATAATCTACCCTTTTTGATAATGACAAACCTATCTTGGAAGTGTTTAGGGATGAAGGTGCAAAATGACCTTACATCAACTTTTTTCATAGAAGAATTTAAGTACTAATAAAAAAAAATATCAAGGTGAAATAAGTAAGCTCCCCTTGAATTCATGCATATATTAAAAAAAAATAAGTAACCAACATACCTTTCTTCTCCACCTTTTGAGAACATTAAAAAGTATCAAGACATGAAATATTTAAATAGAAGGATCCAACATGCCAAGCATGTCTTAAAATACAAAAGCATTCTTCTGGTAAGGGATTAGTAAAAATATCAACAAGATAAAATTAAGTAGAAATAAATTCAATGTCGACATCACCTTTATATACATAATCCATAATGAAATGGTGTCTAATTTCTATATGCTTGGTTTGTGAGTGCTAAATTAGGTTCTTAGTCAAACAAATAGCACTAGTGTTATTACATCCAGTAGGTATGCATTCTAAGTTAATTCTAAAGTCTTCTAAATATTATTTCAAGCAAATAATTTGAGAATGAAAGTTCGATGGGGATGTTAAGCCCTTATGAACTTATTCCCAAAGCTAATTAAAAGAGAGGTGATTTGGAAAATAAGAATATTTTAAACAAAGACAAAAACTTAAACCAAAATCACCACAAAAAGTGCGGAAGAAAAATAAATGCGGAAGCGATAATAAGAAAAGAACACACCGGATTTATAGTGGTTCGGTCAAACCTTGACCTACGTCCACTCCTTGGAGGCACCCTCCAAGTATTGCACTAACACAAGTGTCTCTCCTTTAGCCCCCACAGCTAGGCGGAGAAGCCCTTACACAATCACTTCCACCTCTCCCGGTGCGGCGGAGTTGCCGGGTCCTTTGACACCAAAGAGACTTCTTCTTTGGTGAACTTTCCTCGAGACAAGCCTTGAATCCGATGGTACTAAGGTGCGAGTTCGCCGGAGCAACCGTGTGGAACCCCCTCCACACTCCCTTGAGTCCCCCCTCACAGGATCTTCTCCCTCTCTCAAACTCCACCCTTTCCTCTCTCCCTTTCAAGCTTTCTCTTCAAGTTTCCCCCACAAGAACGAAGCTACAATGGCTGCCAAAGACACTTACAAAGTGCCTTGCCATAGCTTAAATAGAGGCTCTCAAAACGAGCTCATTAATGCAAGTTGCCGCCATTATCGTCCAGGACGATATCCAAATCGTCCTGGCCGATTAGCACAAATATGAGGAAAATCATCCTGAAAATCGCCCTGAAATGAAGATGGACGATGTCTAATCGTCCCGGACGATCTTGCGATCGGCCTGGACGAAATCCCCATTAATTGCTTTCCAAAACTGCCTGAGAAATTTTGGAAAAATTGACCTGGATCGGCCAGGCCGATATTTTATAGTCCAGGCCGATAACCAGGACGATATCCAAAAATAAGATTTTCCTAAGTAGATATGGCGGCAGATTCT
Source organism: Dendrobium huoshanense (assembly GCA_016618105.1). NCBI lineage: Eukaryota > Viridiplantae > Streptophyta > Magnoliopsida > Asparagales > Orchidaceae > Dendrobium > Dendrobium huoshanense. Next base: position 1,666,465 of record CM028357.1, on the reverse strand, counting down.
TGCTGAATTGAGCCGATCGTCCTGGCCGATACAAAATCGTCCAGGACGATGTGTTTTGCAAAAAGACGGCTGCTTTAATGAGAATGCCCTAATTAGGATTTCTACTTTTGTCAGATCGTCCAGGACGATATAAATATCGTCCCGGACGATGTTACCAAAAATAGAAATCTTTTAGGGTACAACAGAAAATCTTCTAAGTTACAAATCATCAGATACCACACCAAATACAACAGACTCAAGAAAGGAAAAAGATTACAAACTGACACAGACCTAGTCTACCCAATCTTGAGCTGGTTTCAGATTGCAGTCTGATCATGTGGACCTGAAACGTTAGCACATAAGGCAATCATAGAGAAATAAGGAATGTTTGCTATCATCAAAATCATAGATCCGCAACAATCTCCCCCTTTTTGATGATGGCAAAACATTTCAATTTAAATTTTCATAAAAGTAAATCCTCCTAATCTCCCCCTCACTAGAATAAATCTTTTTTTAAAAAAAATAGGGGAGATGAAAATATTTTTGTTGTTTTAAAATTTTTGAAAAGATACAACGTTCTCCCCCTTTGACATTATCAAAAAGAGAGGAGGCACAAACAAAAAACAAAACGAACAAAAAAACATTCCCTGATCAAGTGAAAAAAAATGTTCTTAAAATGAGAAAGTTACCTCTGGGTTTTAATCAAAAAACTTAGTAGAATTGGATTGACAACACATAGCCCAGTAAAGGTTAGAAAATCAAGAATTGATAATCCAAACTCAAGTTCTTTAAAAAGGCTAAAAAACTTTTTAATTCAATTTCTAAATCAAGGAATAAATTAGAGAATGAAACAGTAATTTTTCAAAACTCCTTTCATAAAATATATCTAATAGAAGATTAATGCACGATTTGAATCATGAATCAAGATTTTCAAACTCAAACATCGAAAAATCAAGGGTTTTCTTAAGCTTTAAGAAGTATAAGAATGGTAAGCATTAAAATTTAGTGGGCTCATTTTATGCCTCTTGACAATTGGTTGGCGCACTGCGCATCTTTTGATACACTTTGTGTATTCTATATTTTTCAATTTTGGCGCTTTGCGCTTCTTTTATTTTTGGCATCATTGGCCAATTTTTTTGATTATGCTACCTTTCTGAAATCTTAAATACCAAAAGTAAACCCATACTATTGATAAATCGAATTTCTTGATTAAGAAAATTTTGAATTAGATTCAACAACTTGCAAAAGATTCCTATGCGATAAATAAAATATAGGGAGATAAAAAATTTAGTTTCAAAAACCAATTTAAAAGATGAAAAAGATTTAAAATCAAAAGTAGAAAAACCTCTTTAAGGAAAAAGAGATTGAAAGTCAAAAACATGAGTTTCCTTCCTTTGATTGTTTTTAGAGAAGTCAATCACAACTTACTAAAGATTTCAAGAAAAATTAGGAAGTAAATTTTTCATTTCTAGAAAAGTGAATGTGTGTGTAGATCAGAGAAAAATTTTTACGAAAAAAAAAATTTCAAAGAATAAACAAAACAAAAACGTAAAATAAAAATGAAAAAACATAAAAACAAAAACACAACAAAAAAGAAACACAAAAACACAACACAAAAAAATACGAAAGGCTCTTAACCATTATCTCTCTCCTGGTCTGATGCTTTAGAGACCAGATCTGCCCATGAGATTTTTTGCTTTTCATTATTTCCCCAGTTTAAATTTAACTTTGCCTTACCCTTTTCTTTTGCAGGGAGAATTCTTAAATTAGGGCACTCATTTTTCATATGTCCAGGTTTCCTGCATTTAAAACAAATAACGTCAGAGGAAATATTTGTTGCGGATCTATGATTTTGATGATAGCAAACATTCCTTATTTCTCTACGATTGCCTTATGTGCTAACGTTTCAGGTCCACACGATCAGACTGCAATCTGGAACCAGCTCAAGATTGGGTAGACTAGGTCTGTGTCAGTTTGTAATCTTTTTTCTTTCTTGAGTCTGTTGTATTTGGTGTGGTATCTGATGATTTGTAACTTGGAAGATTTTCTGTTGTGCCCTAAAAGATTTCTATTTTTGGTAACATCGTCCGGGACGATATTTATATCGTCCTGGATGATCTGACAAAAGTAGAAATCCTAATTAGGGCATTCTCATTAAAGCAGCCGTCTTTTTGCAAAACACATCGTCCTGGACGATTTTGTATCGGCCAGGACGATCGGCTCAATTCAGCAAGAATCTGCCTCCATATCTACTTAGGAAAATCTTATTTTTGGATATCGTCCTGGTTATCGGCCTGGACTATAAAATATCGGCCTGGCCGATCCAGGTCAATTTTTCCAAAATTTCTCAGGCAGTTTTGGAAAGCAATTAATGAGGATTTCGTCCAGGCCGATCGCAAGATCGTCCGGGACGATTAGACATCGTCCAGCTTCATTTCAGGGCGATTTTCAGGACGATTTGGCTATCGTCCTGGACGATAATGGCGGCAACTTGCATTAATGAGCTCGTTTTGAGAGCCTCTATTTAAGCTATGGCAAGGCACTTTGTAAGTGTCTTTGGCAGCCATTGTAGCTTCGTTCTTGTGGGGGAAACTAGAAGAGAGAGCTTGAAAGGGAGAGAGGAAAGGGTGGAGTTTGAGAGAGGGAGAAGATCCTGTGAGGGGGGACTCAAGAGAGTGTGGAGGGGGTTCCACACGGTTGCTCCGGCGAACTCGCACCTTAGTACCATCGGATTCAAGGCTTGTCTCGAGGTAAGTTCACCAAAGAAGAAGTCTCTTTGGTGTCAAAGGACCTGGCGACTCCGCCGCACCGGGGGAGGTGGAAGTGATTTTGTAAGGGCTTCTCCGCCTAGCTGTGGGGGCTAAAGGAGAGTCACTTTGTGTTAGTGCAATACTTGGAGGGTGCCTCCAAGGAGTGGACGTAGGTCAAGGTTTGACCGAACCACTATAAATCCGGTGTGTTCTTTTCTTATTATCGCTTCCGCATTTATTTTTCTTCCGCACTTTTTGTGGTGATTTTTGGTTTAAGTTTTTTTTCTTTGTTTAAAAGATTCTTCTTTTCCAAATCACCTCTCTTTTAATTAGCTTTGGGAATAAGTTCATAAGGGCTTAACATCCCCATCGAACTTTCAAGTGGTATCAGAGCGGTGTTCATAAAATAAGTTTTTAAAAGCTTTTGAATTTCGATCCATGGCTAATATTTCTAATCGTATTTTTGCGGAAGGATATTCAATCACTAGACCACCATTGTTTGAAAATATTACATTTGATTTTTGGAAAATTCGCATGTCTACTTTTTTGCAATCGATTGATTTTCGTATGTGGCATATGATTTTAACTGGTTATTTATCACCATCACGTATTGTTAATGGAATTAAAACTGATATTCCTTTTAATCAATGGAATAGAGATGAACGAATAGATGCTCAATTAAATGCAAAGTCTTTAAATTGTTTTTTCTGTGCTTTAAGTTCTGATGATTTTATGTTAATCTCCACGTGCACTACCGGCAAGGAAGTTTGGGATAAATTGCACACCATATACGAAGGCACTAGTGAAATCAAACAATCCAAGTTGAATATTTTAATGCATGATTTTGAAATGTTTTCTATGAAACCTTTTGAAACGATTTTAGACATGTATACAAGGTTCATTCAAATTACTACATCATTGCATGCTTTAGGAAAAGATTTTTCAAATTTTGAAAAAGTTAACAAAATTCTTCGTTGTTTACTTGAAAAATTCGATGCTAAAGTTGTTGCTATTTGTGAATCAAAAGATTTGAATGATTATTCTATTGATAATTTGATTGGCTCACTCATTGCCTACGAGCAAGGGTTGAGTCAAAGACTTTTGGATGCAGGTGAGACGATCGTTCTAAAAGCCGAAGATACGGAAAGAGGAAGCTTAGTTGGTGACGATAGCAATGAATTGTCAAGCAAATCACAAAGCTCACCAATGCTTAAACAGAAGAAGAAGAAAGGTAAAATTGGTAAGGATGTTAATATTTCATCTGACGTTATTTGTTTTAAATGCAGGAAACCTGGACATATGAAAAATGAGTGCCCTAATTTAAGAATTCTCCCTGCAAAAGAAAAGGGTAAGGCAAAGTTAAATTTAAACTGGGGAAATAATGAAAAGCAAAAAATCTCATGGGCAGATCTGGTCTCTGAAGCATCAGACCAGGAGAGAGATAATGGTTAAGAGCCTTTCGTATTTTTTTTGTGTTGTGTTTCTTTTTTGTTGTGTTTTTGTTTTTATGTTTTTTCATTTTTATTTTACGTTTTTGTTTTGTTTATTCTTTGAAATTTTTTTTCTCGTAAAAATTTTTCTCTGATCTACACACACATTCACTTTTCTAGAAATGAAAAATTTACTTCCTAATTTTTCTTGAAATCTTTAGTAAGTTGTGATTGACTGCTCTAAAAACAATCAAAGGAAGGAAACTCATGTTTTTGACTTTCAATCTCTGTTTCCTAAAAGAGGTTTTTCTACTTTTGATTTAAAATCTTTTTCATCTTTTAAATTGGTTTTTGAAACTAAATTTTTTATCTCCCTATATTTTATTTATCGCATAGGAATCTTTTGCAAGTTGTTGAATCTAATTCAAAATTTTCTTAATCAAGAAATTCGCTTTATCAATAGTATGGGTTTACTTTTTGTATTTAAGATTTCAGAAAGGTAGCATAATCAAAAAAAAAATTGGCCAATGATGCCAAAAATAAAAGAAGCGCAAAGCGCTAAAATTGAAAAATATAGAATACACAAAGTGTATCAAAAGATGCGCAGTGCGCCAACCAATTGTCAAGAGGCATAAAATGAGCCCACTAAATTTTAATGCTTACCATTCTTATACTTCTTAAAGCTTAAGAAAACCCTTGATTTTTCGATGCTTGAGTTTGAAAATCTTGACTCATGATTCAACAAATCCTGCATTAATCTTCTATTAGATATATTTTATGAAAGGAGTTTTGAAAAATTACTGTTTCTTTCTCTAATTTATTTCTTGATTTAGATATTGAATTAAAAAGTTTTTGAGCCTTTTTAAAGAACTTGAGTTTGGATTATCAATTCTTGATTTTCTAACCTTTACTGGGCTATGTGTTGTCAATCCAATTCTACTAAGTTTTTTGATTAAAACCCAGAGGTAACTTTCTCATTGTAAGAACATTTGTTTTTTCACTTGATCAGGGAATGTTTTTTGTTCGTTTTGTTTTTTGTTTGTGCCTCCTCTCTTTTTGATAATGTCAAAGGGGGAGAACGTTGTATCTTTTTTCTTTTCAAAAATTTTAAAACAATAAAAATATTTTCATCTCCCCTATTTTTGTTAAAAGGATTTATTCTAGTGAGGGGGAGATTAGGAGGATTTACTTTTATGAAAATTCAAATTGAAATGTTTTGCCATCATCAAAAAGGGGGAGATTGTTGCGGATCTATGATTTTGATGATAGCAAACATTCCTTATTTCTCTACGATTGCCTTATGTGCTAACGTTTCAGGTCCACACGATCAGACTGCAATCTGGAACCAGCTCAAGATTGGGTAGACTAGGTCTGTGTCAGTTTGTAATCTTTTTTCTTTCTTGAGTCTGTTGTATTTGGTGTGGTATCTGATGATTTGTAACTTGGAAGATTTTCTGTTGTGCCCTAAAAGATTTCTATTTTTGGTAACATCGTCCGGGACGATATTTATATCGTCCTGGACGATCTGACAAAAGTAGAAATCCTAATTAGGGCATTCTCATTAAAGCAGCCGTCTTTTTGCAAAACACATCGTCCTGGACGATTTTGTATCGGCCAGGACGATCGGCTCAATTCAGCAAGAATCTGCCTCCATATCTACTTAGGAAAATCTTATTTTTGGATATCGTCCTGGTTATCGGCCTGGACTATAAAATATCGGCCTGGCCGATCCAGGTCAATTTTTCCAAAATTTCTCAGGCAGTTTTGGAAAGCAATTAATGAGGATTTCATCCAGGCCGATCGCAAGATCGTCCGGGACGATTAGACATCGTCCAGCTTCATTTCAGGGCGATTTTCAGGACGATTTTCCTCAGATTTGTGCTAATCGGCCAGGACGATTTGTCTATCGTCCTGGACGATAATGGCGGCAACTTGCATTAATGAGCTCGTTTTGAGAGCCTCTATTTAAGCTATGGCAAGGCACTTTGTAAGTGTCTTTGGCAGCCATTGTAGCTTCGTTCTTGTGGGGGAAACTAGAAGAGAGAGCTTGAAAGGGAGAGAGGAAAGGGTGGAGTTTGAGAGAGGGAGAAGATCCTGTGAGGGGGGACTCAAGGGAGTGTGGAGGGGGTTCCACACGGTTGCTCCGGCGAACTCGCACCTTAGTACCATCGGATTCAAGGCTTGTCTCGAGGTAAGTTCACCAAAGAAGAAGTCTCTTTGGTGTCAAAGGACCTGGCGACTCCGCCGCACCGGGGGAGGTGGAAGTGATTTTGTAAGGGCTTCTCCGCCTAGCTGTGGGGGCTAAAGGAGAGTCACTTTGTGTTAGTGCAATACTTGGAGGGTGCCTCCAAGGAGTGGACGTAGGTCAAGGTTTGACCGAACCACTATAAATCCGGTGTGTTCTTTTCTTATTATCGCTTCCGCATTTATTTTTCTTCCGCACTTTTTGTGGTGATTTTTGGTTTAAGTTTTTTTTCTTTGTTTAAAAGATTCTTCTTTTCCAAATCACCTCTCTTTTAATTAGCTTTGGGAATAAGTTCATAAGGGCTTAACATCCCCATCGAACTTTCAATATTAACATCCTTACCAATTTTACCTTTTTTCCACTTCTGCTTATGCATTCGTGAGCTTTGTGATTTGCTTGACAATTCCTTTCTGTCGTCACCAACTAAGCTTCCTCTTTCGGTATCTTCGGCTTTTAGAACGATCGTCTCACCTGCATCCAAAAGTCTTTGACTCAACCCTTGCTCGTAGGCAATGAGTGAGCCAATCAAATTATCAATAGAATAATCATTCAAATCTTTAGACTCATAAATAGCAACAACTTTAGAATCAAATTTATCCAGTAGACATCGAAGAATTTTGTTAACTTTTTCAAAATTTGAAAAATCTTTTCCTAAGGCATGCAATGATGTAGTAATTTGAATGAACCTTGTATACATGTCTAAAATCATTTCAAAAGGTTTCATAGAAAACATTTCAAAATCATGCATTAAAATATTCAACTTGGATTGCTTGATTTCACTAGTGCCTTCGTATATGGTGTGCAATTTATCCCAAACTTCCTTACCGGTAGTGCACGTGGATATTAACATAAAATCATCAGAATTTAAAGCACAGAAAAAACAATTTAAAGACTTTGCATTTAATTGAGCATCCATTCGTTCATCTCTATTCCATTGATTAAAAGGAATATCAGTTTTAATTCCATTAACAATACGTGATGGTGATAAATAACCAGTTAAAATCATATGCCACATACGAAAATCAATCAATTGCAAAAAAATAGACATGCGAATTTTTCAAAATTCAAATGTAATATTTTCAAACAATGGTGGTCTAGTGATTGAATATCCTTCCGCAAAAGTACGATTAGCCATGGATCAAAATTCAAAAGCTTTTAAAAACTTATTTTATGAAAACCGCTCTGATACCACTTAAAAGTTCGATGGGGATGTTAAGCCCTTATGAACTTATTCCCAAAGCTAATTAAGAGAGAGGTGATTTGGAAAAGAAGAATCTTTTAAACAAAGACAAAAACCTAAACCAAAATAACCACAAAAAGCGCGGAAGAAAAATAAATGCGGAAGCAATAATAAGAAAAGAACACACCTGATTTATAGTGGTTCGGTCAAACCTTGACCTACGTCCACTCCTTGGAGGCACCCTCCAAGTATTGCACTAACACAAAGTGACTCTCCTTTAGCCCCCACAGCTAGGCGGAGAAGCCCTTACACAATCACTTCCACCTCTCCCGGTGCGGCGGAGTTGCCGGGTCCTTTGACACCAAAGAGACTTCTTCTTTGGTGAACTTACCTCGAGACAAGCCTTGAATCCGATGGTACTAAGGTGCGAGTTCGCCGGAGCAACCGTGTGGAACCCCCTCCACACTCCCTTGAGTCCCCCCTCACAGGATCTTCTCCCTCTCTCAAACTCCACCCTTTCCTCTCTCCCTTTCAAGCTTTCTCTTCAAGTTTCCCCCACAAGAACGAAGCTACAATGGCTGCCAAAGACACTTACAAAGTGCCTTGCCATAGCTTAAATAGAGGCTCTCAAAACGAGCTCATTAATGCAAGTTGCCGCCATTATCGTCCAGGACGATATCCAAATCGTCCTGGCCGATTAGCACAAATATGAGGAAAATCATCCTGAAAATCGCCCTGAAATGAAGCTAGACGATGTCTAATCGTCCCGGACGATCTTGCGATCGGCCTGGACGAAATCCCCATTAATTGCTTTCCAAAACTGCCTGAGAAATTTTGGAAAAATTGACCTGGATCGGCCAGGCCGATATTTTATAGTCCAGGCCGATAACCAGGACGATATCCAAAAATAAGATTTTCCTAAGTAGATATGGCGGCAGATTCTTGCTGAATTGAGCCGATCGTCCTGGCCGATACATGTGTTTTGCAAAAAGACGGCTGCTTTAATGAGAATGCCCTAATTAGGATTTCTACTTTTGTCAGATCGTCCCGGACGATGTTACCAAAAATAGAAATCTTTTAGGGCACAACAGAAAATCTTCCAAGTTACAAATCATCAGATACCACACCAAATACAACAGACTCAAGAAAGGAAAAAGATTACAAACTGACACAGACCTAGTCTACCCAATCTTGAGCTTGTTTCAGATTGCAGTCTGATCGTGTGGACCTGAAACGTTAGCACATAAGGCAATCATAGAGAAATAAGGAATGTTTGCTATCATCAAAATCATAGATCCGCAACAGAGAACATAGCCACCATCATCTATGTACTTAGTTTTAGTATTGGAGAGAGCAACATAGTTTGTCTTTCCAGAGAACAAAGACACTAGTGATAATCCTAAAAATTGACATGTACCGATGATCTTTTCTATCTATTTTGCATCCTACAAAATCAACATTAGAAAAAGCTACCAGCTCACATGATAAAAGAATTTAAGGATATTACAAGCCAAACCTAGTTGTGCCTATAAAATACCAAAATATGAGCTTGACTGTCATTAAATAAGATTCTTTTGGAGCAACCTGATAATGTGCACATAAAGATACAATAAATATTATATCATGCCTACAAGCAACAAATCATAGAAGTGAACATTTCATACTCTTATAAAGCTTTTGGTCAATGGGCTTACTTGGTTTGTTTAAGCATAATTTAATGGAGGGGCTCATGGGTGTTTTACAAGATTAAAATATTGTCATGTCAAAATTTCCAATCAATTCATTGGTTTACTTGGTTTGATAAATAAAAATTCCATTTTCTTATTCCTTTAATTGTAGACCTAAGAAAAAGTTGAATTCTACTATCATACTCATTTCAAATTTTTTAGACATCATATATAGATGAGTAGTCATGACATAAAGATTTATTTGTACATCCAAATAAAGTATAACCTGAAAGTTCAAATAGGTTGTTAGACCTATTAAATTTTTCCTAAGGCTAACCAAGAGGGGGGTGAATTGGTAAATAAAGCAAAAAACTCTTGATAAATTTTAGAAATCCAATTTTACAGTTTTTAAGCACAATAAAATTTTTAAAACTAATTTTTTTGAACCACAAAGTTAAATTGTAGAAAGTAAAAGAAGGTAAAAAGTAAAGATAGAAAAATACAAAATTAATAACACATAAAAATATAATACATTCTTCCCATTTGTCATTATCAAAAAGAAGAGATAAAATAACACATAAAAATAATAACATAATAAAGAAACAAAAAATATAAAATTATGCTTAAAATATAATAAAATATGATAAAAAATAAAAAAGAATAAAAATTAAACACATAAAATAGATAAATAAACACATAAAAATACATAAACAAAACACACAAATAAACCTTAACATACATATACCTCATCGTCTTGCTCTTATTCTGGTGATTCAAAAGTTAAGTCTGCACATGAGATTTTTTGCATTTTATCTTTTTTCCCATTTTATAATTGATTTATTTTTACTCATTTCCCTTGCACGAAGATTTTTTATGTTGGGGTATTCATGCTTCAAATATCCGGGTTTCTTACACCCAAAGAAAATAATATCAGTTGAAATCTTAGTATTCTTATCATTTTACCTTTGTTCCACTTTTGCTGATGCTTTTGTTTGTGCTTTAGTAGGCTTTCTAATTTTCTTGTTAAGTCATTTTTTTCATCTTAAGTTAAACCACTTTTCTCCATATTCTCAATTTTTAGCACTATTATTTCACCTGCATCCAAAATCATTTGACTCAAACTTTACTCATAGGCAATGAGTGAACCAATCAAATTATCAAATAGAATAGTCATTCAAATTCTTTGATTCACAAATAGTAACAACTTTGGCATCAAACCTATCAAGTAGACAACATAGAATTTTATTGACTTTTTCAAAATTAAAAAATTCTTTATCCAAAGCATGTAATGATGTCACAATTTGAATAAACCTAGTGTATATATCTAATATCATCTCATAAGATTTCATACAAAATAGTTCCTAATCATGTATTAAAATGTTCAACTTGGATTACTTTATTTCTCTAGTGCCTTCATATATAGTGTGTAATTTATCTCAAATTTCCTTACCAGCAGTGCATGTGGATACTAACATATAATTTTTAAATTTTAAAGCATAAAAAAATAGTTTAATGATTTAGCATTCAATTGAGCTTTGATGTATTTTACCCTACTCCATTGATTAAAAGGAATACTAATTTTAATTCCATCTATAACACGTGACAATACAGAATAACTAGTTAAAATCATTTGCCATATTTGATAATTAATTAATTGCAAAGAAAGTAGATATGGGAATTTTCTAAAAATTATAAGAAATATTTTTAAATAAAGGTGATTACGTGATTTAATAGCCTTCTGTAATGTTACGATTTCCAAAATATGTCATGATCATCTTTCTCAAGGTTTTCTAAAATAGTATTTTTGAGATCCCGCTATGATACCAATTGAAAGTACGAGATACGCCAAGGGGGGGGGGGGAGGGGGTGAATTGGATATTTAAAAAATTCTTTAATGAAAAGAAATATCTTTTTATAACTTTATGTGAAACCAAATTAAATTTCTAATAAAAAGATAGATTATCAATTTTACCACACAGTTAATCGCAATAAAGGCAAATATAGAAATAAAGTGTGAAAATAATAAAGGAATAAACACACTAGATTTATAGTGGTTTGGTTAAAACTTGACCTGCATCCACTCTTTGGAGGCACCCTCAGAGAATTGCACTAAACCTTTAGTGACTCTCTTTTAGCCCCCACAACTATGCAGAGAAGCCCTTACAAAGTTACTGTTGAAACTTGTTAAATATGAATTAGGTTGTTAGACCTAAACTTATATCAGAAACGGCTAACCAAAGGAGGGGGGGGGGGGGTGAATTGGTAATTTAAAAATTTACCTCTTTTTAAACGAATTAAAATTTTGTGAAATTTTAAAATAATTTTTCAACCATAGATAAATAAAATAGTAAAGTGAAAAATAGTGGAAAATAAAAGACACAAGATTTATAGTGATTAGGTCAAACATGACCTACATCCACTCCTTGAAGTCTCCCACTTCAAGTATTATACTATTACCGTAAGTTTCTCTCCTTTTGCCCCCACAGCAAGGTGGAGAAGCTTTCACAAAAACTCTCTTCCACCACTACTCGGTGCGACAGAGAACCGTCTCCTTTTACACCCTCCAAGTGTTGGCAAAGAACCGTCAGCTGTTCACACTCTCTAAGTGTACGAAGAGAATCTTCATCCTTTCACACTTCTCCAAGTGTAGGCAGAGAACCCTTCAGCTGTTCACACTCCTTGAGTGTTGACAGAGAATCAGATCTCCTTGAAAGATCTTTTCACGAGAAATCTAGAAAGACAAGAAAAGAGAGTGAAGTAATCACAATTCATAAATGGAGATCCTTACCTTTGAGTACTTAGTAAACCCTTCACACTTCAGTAGTAAAAACTCTCCTTCAAACACTCTCTCCTTTAATCTCCCCTCAGTTTGCATGAAGACTAATATATAGGAAAAAAGATTGCATGACAGTCTTAAGTCGACCTTTTATATGAAAGACACGAAAAACGTCCAAAAACTGCAATTATTCAAATCTGTGTGTTCATGATCGTCCCGTATGATCCAATTTCGTATGTACGAACAATGTAAAAACTGTTGCGTATGATCTCAATATACATGGGTACGAACTGCCTTCATACCCGATCATTATCTTGTACGATTATGGTTCGTTCGGTATGAACAATTATTTCTAAGGTTCGTTGAGATGAAAAAGCAGGACGGATCACAAGTTCAAAGAACAGAGAACATCATCCAGGGATAAAGGGGACAATTCGTCTGGATGAATAGTTCAAAGTGAGAGTCCAGAGGACATCATCAAGGGATGAACATAGAAAATTGTTTGGACGAAGAGTTCAAAGTGAAATTCTAGAGGAGATTGTCCAGGGATGAATGGGATATTTTGTCTGGATGAATAGTTCAAAGTGAAAATCTAGGGGAGATCGTCCAGGGACGAATTGGATATTTCATCTAGACGAACAGTTCAAAATGAAAAATTCCAGAGGACATCTTCCAGAAATGAACATGGAAAATTGTCTGGATGAATAGTTTAAAGTGAGAGTCTAGAGGATATCGTCCAAGGACGAGCTAGTTAATTCGTTAGGATGATTAGGACTTAGAAAAAATTTTCTCACCCTCTGTTTGTTCCATTTCTCTCTAAGGAGTATAACTGATCTGATCATCCCGTACGAACATAGTTCATCCTATATTATCAGCATATTAAAATTGTGAATTTTAAAACTCTTTCCGGATGTGTGTGCTAAGTCACTTAATTATAATAACACTTTCTTAGACTTAGGTAAAAGAAAAGTACAGACTCCAAGTTATAAAATATTATAAGAAAATTTTGATTTGAAGTCTTCAATAATCTCGAGTATGATTTCCATGAAATATTAGTACATACAAGAGCAAAAAAATATTCTTTCCAAAATGTGTTAGGAGAAAATCATAATCAAAACAATAATATTTGGAATTATCAAAATATACATGTTGCAAGAATGTAAAACATGCAAAGCTAAGTAGCAACTCTTTCAACAAACTCCCCCCTTTTGATGATGGCAAAATAATTATTATTTGTATAAATTTGAAAGTCCTAAGTTTCCCCTAAACTCGTCCTGAATGAATAAACATGAGATAATAAGGGGCATTATTGTTGAATTTTTTGTATTTTTTAATTTTATGTTTTTTATGCACATAAAAAATACGAACAACACACTGAAATATCAAAAATGAAAAATACAAAAAATATGAATCATCAAAAACAAAAAATATGAGAAAATACAAATAAATGTCAAATAATATTTTTCCCCCTTTTTGACAACAACAAAAATAGAAGAAAAAAATGAACAAATATAGAAGTGTAAGAAGTCATATGAAGAGTCTTTGATAATTGATCCTTTAAAGAGATTAAGTTATATTTACAAATAAAATTAAATGTCATTAGAGGAATACAAAGATTCATATGATTTAAGTATATATATAACATAGACAAGAAAAAAAAATCAAAATCATGAATCAATTTAGACAATGAGATAAGCAAAATCATTACAAAGTAGATGAATGAAAAATTTATATATTTCAAATTTTAATACTCAATGAAATTGCACTGAAGATTAATTTGAATTTAAAGATTAAAAGATTGGGGAAAGAGCATGTACTTGTGGCGCTTTGCTCATCTTTATAATTTATTTGTGGCACACTTTGTGCATCTTTTATTTATGGGCTAATTTTTGTGCCACTTTTTCAATTTGCGAACCATTACGCATTCTTTTAATTTTTATATATTTATACATTTCCAAGTGTTTACTTGATCTTTCTATAATCAATAATCTAAAATCTCAAATTTCTCTAGGTACAAAAATATTTATTTTGAAAAGAGAAATAAAAATAAGAAAATATCATAATTAGAATAATTATATTTAAAATTTTGTCAGTCTAACAAGAGACATAAGATTGATATCTTTAACTAGATCGAGTTATAACATAACTTAAAATTTTTAAAAGTTAGATTTTCAAATGAATTTAATTTTGTATTGCATTTCAATATATAGCACTTAGTTAGATCAGAATTTTAAGGTTTATCATATATGCTAACACACATTTTTGAAAGAGATAAAAAAATCTGAAACAAGATAGGATAACTTTTATTGATATCAAGGGTAAAAGATAGTATATTGAGCATGAATGATATCAATTCAAAGATATTCATAACACATAAAATATAAGAACTAACACTCACGAAACATCATATCACATTACATAAAATATAAAAAATATTAAAGCTAACAATCACATCACAGGTAGAGAGAAGCATGAGAGAAGTACAATCATCACTCTAAAGGGCCCTTATCTAGAGGAGGAGGTTGGTTGAATAAATTAAAATAGCTATTCATCATAGCTATATTCGTGTTGACCGATTCAAACTGACCTCTAACCCAACCCATATCCTCCTGATATTGATAGTCTTGCTGCTGAAGATGAGTTTCAATCTGATCAAAATGTTGATCAAAATGACTCTCAAGATGATCAAATCGCTGGACCATATCTTGAAAGCTTTATCTACCAGTAGCTGCACGTGCAAGTGTAGCTCTTCTCCTTTCCTCCTCAGAGTCACTACTTAATACATGTGCATTTCTATAAAATATTGCTCCGAATGATCCATCATTGTAGTAGACATGCTCCTCTAGATTTTGAACGGGGTGAACTAGTTCATACTTCTTTTCCAAAATATAGGTCACAAGATATCCTAAGTGTAGAGAGAGTTTATATTTGCATGTTTTACATTCTTGCAACTTGTATAGTTTTGATGATTTCAAATATTATTATTTTATATATCTCCTAACACTTTTTGGAAGATTTGTTTTTGCTCTAGTGTGTACTAACATTTCTGGAAAATCAACTCCAAGCGATGAAGACTTCAAATTATTCATTTGTAAATTACAAGTTTTGAAATGAGAGGGAGTGATTCTCATTGAGTGAAAAATCATAACACACACTCTTAGGGGACAATTTTTTTTTAAATTGATCGTACGGGACGAACCTGGTTCGTACGGGATGATCATGTCAATTAATCCTCAAAAGAGCAATGGATCGAACAGGCGAGTAGAAAATTTTCTAAGTCCTAATCATCCAGGATGAATTTAATATTCGTCCTGGGATGAACGTCTCTGGATTCTCACCTTGCACTGTTAGTTCAGATGAAAAAAATGGTTCGTACCAGGATGAATCTCTCTGTACGAAATCGTACAGTTAGAAATAAATTTTCATCCCTGGACGAAACTCTCTGTATGAGATCGTACAGGATGAAATTAATTTTCTTCCCTGGACGAAACTCTCTGTATAACATTGTCCCAGGACGAAACTTGTTCGTCCCAGGACAAACTGAACCGACTTACGTCAGTTGGTTACGTCCTATAAAATTTTGGGAACCGACCTATATAATAACCGTTTCGTACCGGACGAACTTAGTTCGTACGGGATGATGAGCGTGTACGAACATAATTCGTACCAAAATACATTAGGATCATTTCCGACACTTTAAGTAAAATTGTCCAGGATGATCCACGATCGTACGGGATGATCTACTGCGTACAAAATTGAAAACTTATAGTTTTTGGGCAATTTTTCTTGTCTTTGTATATATAGCCCAAATTAGACTGCCACCCAATCTTTTTGCTCATTGATGTTCGTGCCTATTAGAAGAAGAGTAAAGGAGAGAGTGAGAGAAAGCATTCAAAGAAGGATTTCTACCACTGGAGCGTGAAAGCTTTGCATGGTGTTCAAAGGTAAGATTTCCTACTTATGATTTGAGATTACTTCACTCTTTTTCTTTCTTCCTTCTAGATTTCTTGGGAAGAGATTTGTCAAGGAGATCCGGTTCTCTACGGACACTTAGAAAGTATGAAAGGATGAAGGGTTCTCTGCTCACACTGGGAGTGTGTGAAAGGACGAAGGGTTCTCTGCCCACACTAGGAGAGTGTAAAAGGATGAAGGGTTCTCTGCCCACACTAAAAGAGTATGAAAGGACAAAGGGTTCTCTGCCCACACTAGGAGAGTGTAAAAGGACGAAGGGTTCTCTGCCCACACTAGGAGAGTGTAAAAGGATTACGGTTCTCTGCCAACACTGGGGAAAGTGTAAAAGGACGATGGTTCTCTGCCGCACCGGGAAGTGGTGAAAAGAGTGTTTGTAAAGGCTTCTCCGCCTTGCTATGGGTGCAAAAGGAGAGACACTATTGGTATTAGTGCAATACTCAGAGGGTGCCTCTATGTAGTGGATGTAGGTCTGGTTTAGACCGAACCACTATAAATCGTGTATCTTTTTATTTTACACCTATTTATTTTTTGCTTTTAATTTTGTGTTTTAAAAATTTGTGGTTGAAAAATTTTTTATAAAAAAATTCATTAAAGTTTAATTTCGGTTAAATTTATCAAAAGAGGGCAATTTTTTAAATACCAATTCACCCCCCCTCTTAGTAGCCTTGGGACATTAACTTAGGTTTAACAACCTATTCACTAGACCCAACAAGTGGTATCAGAGCTTTGTTTCAAATTCATAAGTTTAAACTACTTTTTGATTAACGTAAATGGCTACATTTGGAAACCGAAATACACCTGAGGGTTACTCTATTACTAGACCTCCACTGTTTGACAATATACCTTTTGATTCTTGAAAAACACGCATGTCTACTTTGTTACAGTCACTTGATTATCGTATGTGGATCTTAGTCCAGGAAGGTTTTACAAAACCAACTAGATTAGTTGATGGAGTTAGGGTAGAAACACCTTTTGTAGATTGGACTATAGAAGAACGTGACTTAGCTCAACTAAATTCTAAATATTTAAATAGCTTCTTTTGTGCTTTAAAATCTGAAGACTATATGCGGGTTTCCACTTTCAAAAGTGGAAAGGATATATGGGATAGACTTTGTATAACTTATGAGGGGACTAATGAGGTTAAGCAATCAAGACTTAATATTTTGTTACATGATTATGAATTATTTCGCATGAAATCAAATGAATCCATTTCTGATATGTACACAAGATTCACACAAATTGTCACCTCTTTGCATGCACTTGGTAGGGAACTAATGAATGCTGAAATGGTTAATAAGATTCTTCGTTATTTACCTACTGCTTATGATGCAAAAATTACTATAATTACAAAGTCTAAAGATATAAATATTTATTCTATCGACAATATTCTTGGTTCACTCATTACTTACGAGCAAGGGGTTAGTCAAAGAAAGATTGATGTAGGTGAACCACAAAAAGACAAGAATATAGCACTAAAAGTGGAAGAGTCCGAGAGTGAGCACTCACAACCTGAGGATGAAGATGATATTGCTTTGATGACTAGACAATTCAGAAGCTTTCTGAAGAGGAAGCAGAAGAGACGCCAGCAATAGAATAGAGGTAAATTTAACAGAAATGACAAGGTTTCTAATGAAGTGATTTGTTATGAATGTAGGAAACCAAGTCATATCAAGACTGATTGCCCAAAACTCAAAGCCACTCCTAGCAAGGAGAAGGTAGAGGAGAAACCAACTGTAAAGAAAGTCAAAAAGAAATTTCATTGAGCTTTTTGGGCGGACTCACCTTCAGGTTCATCATAGACTAAAATGGAAGAAGAAGTCACCAATCTTTGCTTGATGACAGATAGTCTTGATCAATCAGATCAAGAAGAGGTATGTGACTTAAGTTATGATGAATTATTTGAAGTTTCTGAACACATGCATAATACATATAGGAAAATGAAAAAGATGCATGCTAGTGTAAGTCTAGAATTGGAAGAACTGAAGAAAGAACATTAAATCCTTAGAAAAGATCATGCTTTAATAGATGACAACCACATGAAATTACTTGATGAATAAGATGACTTGAATAAAAATCATGAGATTTTAAAATCATCCTATGCTGATCATGAAAAAGAATTTAAAAAATTTAAGGATGAGTTAGAGAGCAAAACATATCGAATCAATTATGCAAATCAAATCTTGGAAGATATGAATTCATTTTATAAGCTGAAAATAAAAGCTCTCGAGGATAATTGGATACCCCCCAAACTTGAAGATTTTACAAATCCTAAATTTTATCATAAATATATGGAATCCCTTAGAAGACAAACAAATAGTAAAAGACTTAGGAATACTTTTCCTAATGTCAAATGTAATAATTGTGGATTATTTGGACATATAGCACACACTTGTACTTTGAAGATGAAATCTGATTTGGTGTGGAGACCTAAGATGCTTAAACCTAGACATATCATACATGCATCTGATTATAAATTGCTAAAAGGTGAACCCAAACTTGTTTGGGTTCCCAGGTCTAACATTTGATGTTTTTACAGGGTCGCTCTCACACAAGACCTCGTGGGAGCATATGGTACCTGGACAGCAGATGTTCAAAGTATATGACTGGAGATACTGCTCAATTCATAACGTTGGAAGCCAGGAGTGGAGGCAAGGTAACACTTGGAGATAACACCACAAAGAAGGTGATTGGATCAGGTATGATTGAAAACTTGAAAAACTTTTTTATTGACAATGTGTTGTTGGTTGAAGGATTAAAGTATAATTTGTTAAGTATAAGTCAGCTATGTGATAAGGGTTATAGTGTAAAATTTTTTCCTACTAGCTGCATATTAAGCATAAATGGTAAAGATGTGTTAAATGGAAAGAGGATAAACAATATTTATATGCTAGATTTAAATTGCATTCATACTCCTACTGCCTTTTGTTTAAAAACTATTTTTGATGAGTCAAGGCTTTGGCATAGGAGACTTTATCATTCTAGCTTGAAAAACCTTAGAAAGATTACCCAAAAAAACTTAGTAAGAGATATACCAAAACTAGACTTTAATAAGGACCACTTTTGTGATACATGTCAATTAGGTAAGCAAGTGAAGTTCTCTTTTCAATCCAATAAGGATCTTAGAACTAGTAAACCTTTGAAAATCTTACACATGGATTTTTTTGGACTAGTTGGAACTGTAAGTCTATGAGGGAAGGTATATGGATTTGTTATAGTGGATGATTACTCAAGCTTCACTTGGGTTAGATTTCTATTTCATAAGAGTGAATCATTTGAGGAATTTAGAAATTTTTTGACTTAGATTCAAAGGAAATTAGGGTATGAAATTATTTCTATACAAAGTGATCAAGGAGGAGAATTTGAGAATGAAAGATTTGAAAACTTTTGTAAAGAGAAAGGAATTGATCACAATTTTTCTGCATCTAGAACTCCTCAGCAAAATGGGGTAGTCGAAAGGAAAAATAGAATATTAATAGAAGCCGCCCGAGAAATATTGGTAGAATACTCACTTCCTAGATGTTTTTGGGTTGAGGCGGTTAGTACTGCATATTATGTTCTGAATAGGGTGAATGTGAGATCCAATTTAAGTAAAACACCCTATGAATTGCTAAAAGGGAGAACAACTAATTTGTCACATTTGCATGTTTTTGGTTGCAAGGTGTTTATTCATAATAATGGGAAATCTGTCTTAGGAAACTTTGATCCAAAATGAGATGAAGGAATTTTTATTCGATATTCAAGTGTTGTAAAATCTTATAGGGTATTCAACAAAAGAACTTTGGTCATTAAAGAGACCACACATGTTATATTTGATGAGTCTAGAAATTTGGAAGAGCCAAATATTGTTGAAGATGAGAATGAGGAAAACTCCCAAAAGATTGATAGAATAAACTTGAAAGAAAATGTGGAAGAGAATTTGGAGATAGAAAACCCTTTGCCTAGAGATTTGAGATATTCTAAAAACCACCCAAGGGAGTTGATTATTGGTGAACCTAGTGAGGGTGTTAGAACCCACTAATATTGATCAAGCACTTTCTGATGAATTTTGGATATTGGCCTTGCAAGAATAGTTGAATCAATTTGTAAGAAATAAAGTTTGGGAATTAACTTCAAGGCCAAAAGATCAAAGCATAGTTGGAACTAAGTGGTATTCAAAAATAAAATGAATGAGTCAGGAATAGTCATTAGAAATAAGGCTAGATTAGTTGATAAGGGCTATAATCAGATTGAAAGAATTGATTTTGAGGAGACTTTTGCCCCTGTAGCTAAACTTGAAGCAATTAGGGTTTTGTTAGCCTTTGCTTGTTTTAAGGGTTTCAAATTATTTCAAATGGATGTGAAAAGTGCCTTTTTAAATGGGGTAATTGAAGAGGATATTTTTGTAGAACAACCTCCAGGTTTTGAAATTTCTAAATACCCAAATCATGTTTTCAAATTGAAAAAAGCATTATATGGATTAAAACAGGCACCTAGGGCTTGGTATGAGAGGTTAAGCACCTTCCTACTTGAAAGATCTTTTGAAAAAGGAAGGGTGGATACGACTCTCTTTTTAAAGAAATTTGGATTGGATATACTCATTGTTCAAATTTATGTGGATGATATCATTTTTGGATCTTCAAATAAAAATCTTTGTGATGATTTTTCTAAAATAATGAGTAGTGAATTTGAAATGAGTATAATGAGAGACTTAAATTACTTTCTAGGCTTTAGCATTAAGCAATTTGAGGAAGGTACATTTCTTAATCAAATTAAATATGTTAAGGACATCATAAAAAAATATAAAATGGACAATGCTAAACCTGTTAGTACACCAATGAGTTCCTCAGTTCAATTGGATAAGAACCTTAAGGGAAAATCTGTTGATCAAAAGAAATTTAGAGGGATTATTGGATCTTTACTTTACTTGACTGCTAGCAGACCAAATATCATATTTAGTGTTTGCTTGTGTGCTAGATTTTAATCTGATCCAAAAGAATCACATTTGACAGCAGTACTGAAAAGGATTTTAAGATACTTACTAGGAACTCAGAACTTAGGAATTTGGTATCCAAAGTTTAGCTCTTCATTTAAAATTATTGGTTATTCAGACTCATATTTTGCAGGCTGTAAGGTGGATAGGAAAAGCACTTCTGGAACATGTCAATTCATTGGAAATTCATTAGTTTCATGGTCTAGTAGAAAATAAAATTCAGTGGTCATATCAACTATAGAAGCAGAATACATTGCACTAGGAAGTTGTGTGGCATAAGTACTTTGGTTAAAATAACAATTGATTGATTTAGGAATAACTATAGGCACTATATCAATTTATTGTGATAATACTAGTGCTATTTGCATTTCAAAAAATCCTATCAACATTTAAGAACCAAACACATTGACATAAGGGATCATGTATCCAAGGGACAAATTGAACTTAACCATGTTTCAACAGAAAATCAACTTGCATACATTTTTACAAAACCTTTAGCCTTTGATACTCTCAGTACATTAAGAAC
Source organism: Dendrobium huoshanense (assembly GCA_016618105.1). Taxonomy (NCBI): domain Eukaryota; kingdom Viridiplantae; phylum Streptophyta; class Magnoliopsida; order Asparagales; family Orchidaceae; genus Dendrobium; species Dendrobium huoshanense. Next base: position 1,644,971 of record CM028357.1, on the reverse strand, counting down.
GAGGCTAGGAGTGATTGATTTAAATGCTTAGATAAAATTATTTTTCTGCAAAATTGATATTTTATTTTTGTTTTTGTTTTGTTTTTGGTTTTGTTGTTTTTATTTATTTTTGGTGTGTATTTAAGTGTGACTTGTTTTTTTTATTCGTTTTTGTTTTGAGTGTGAAAATAAAAATTTGTGGTCATCATCGTCCGGGATGAAATTATTTCAAACGGGACGATGTGTGTAAAATGACAAACTGCGTGATTTCGAACCATCTTAAGAGAAATTTTTAATGCAGTTCGTCTGTACGATCGTCCGGGACAAAATATTTTTCAAACGACGGGACGATTGAATGCAGCAGTTGAATGGATAAGACAATTTTTATTATGAACTTCGTCCGTGCGAACCTTTGGCTCGTCCAGACGAACATATGTCGATTCATGGTGGGGGACGATTTTCAACTGCCATTAAAACAAGTTAAATTTCGGATCGTCCGTACGAACACGTGTTCGTCTGTACGATCGTCTTGGTCAAAAGCCTGTACGAAAGGACGCTTCGAAAATTGTGTGTTTATGAAATTTTGTTCTTTTTTAAACTCATTCGTTCGTCCAAACGAAATATTTTCGTACAGGACGAATCGAATTCGTACGGTACGAACAAAAATTTTTTCTGGTACAAACAGTTGTTCTTCTTTAAATTAACGATAGTTTTTACTGAACAACCACTTTCACACATCTCTTTTAAACCTTTCCACTCTTCAAATCTCTAAATGGAAAGTTCTAGCAAGTGCCAAAAGAGCTTGGCTAAGGGTTCTCCAAGAAATACACCCAAAAACTTCCTTTCTAGAGCCAATGAAGAATCATTTGCTAGGTTTGTGTCTGCAAAAATCACCCCATCTACAGTTCTATTACAGGATCAATTTACCTTTAAGGTAATGCACTTATTTACCTCCACTCAATTTGGTTTGATCCTCACTTTAGTTCACTTCTACAATAGAGAAATCTTTCACTATTTCTTGGCAAACATGTCATTCAACTCCGACCATTCTATCATCAGTTCTTTTGTTTTCAAAAAGAAAGTTGAAATCACCAAGGATGACTTTGGTATTTTTCTAAACTTAAGGACTGAAGGCTTAAGAGCACACACTTTAGCCACCTCAAGTTTTGATTGGACTGAAATTAATCGTGTGATTAGAGATAGGAGAATTAAAGATCATTTTGCCAAAAGTTTCAACCTTAGTGCGTGATGCCCGTATCATCCAGCATATGTTAAGAACTTTCATTATACCTAAAGCTGGTGATAGAGTCAACATCACTCCTCTTCTTTCTACTGTTACCTACTTGATTATGACTAGACAACCTATAGATGAGGCCCAACTCATAATTGACTATATTTATGGTCTCTCTGAAATTGGTCATGTTGATCATAAAAGGAAGAAGAACATTGCCTTAAGACATCTGATTGCTTATATTTTGGAAAAGAAGTATAATTTAATTCATCCTGAACAAGACTTTGAAGAACCTCTCTATTACAATGATGCATCTTTTAGGGCTATCTTCAATAAGGATGAGCCCAGCAGAACTCATGTAGTTCTGAGTGAAACAGAAGAAGAAGCTGGACCTTCACATGCTGCTGAACCAAATTATCAGGATTTGGTTCAAAGATTTGAAATATTAGAGGCTCATTTTGATCGAAGGTTTGATCAAATTAAAACTCACTTGTAGAAGCAAAATTTTCAGCACAATCAGGATATGGGATTTATGCGTGAACAAATAAATGCCATTAATTCAAACATGTTCACGATGAGTAGTTACTTCAACTTCTTTGGTGCAGCACCACCTCCTCTTCAAGATCAGGGTCCATCTGAATGATTTGTTTAGTGTTTGTTCAAGGTTTATTCTGTGTTTCGTTGTAGTTCATGTGTCAGTGATTTTCTTTAGTTTGTTGTTTTGTTCTTGTCTTAGTTGTGTTACTATTGATATCTTAAACTTCAAATTGTAATAGCCTTATCCGATATCAATATATGTTTCAATGTTTTGTCGTTTAATATTTTAGAAATGTGTGTTTGAATTTATGACATTCTTTTTTTTTTATCTTAATAGTGCTTTATTTAATTTGTAAATTAAAATTAATTTCATTAGAAAATATAATTTTTTTAAAAAATTTTAAGAGATGCTTATAACTTGATATTATTAAAATTTTCAATTTCATGTCTCTTATTTAGACTACATTATCTTTAATATTATTATTGCAATTTAGATGTTTTCTTATTTTGTATTTCTCTTTTCAATTAGTATTTATGCGCTTAGAAAAATTTAAAATTCTAGATTATTGATTTTGGAAAGAATTCAAATACTATTGAAAATTGTACAAATGTACAAAAATCAAAAGGATTGTGCAAAAAATTTGCAATGACAAAAAGAGGCACAAAATAAGCCCAAAGTAAAAAAAAAAAAAGATGCACAAAAATGTGCCATAAAAATTAAAAAATACACGTTAAGCGCCACATGTGGTAATTACTTCTTTCCAGACTTTTTTAATCTCTTAATTCAAATTGATCTAATGTTCATTTATAATTTATATTGAAATTTGAAATATAAAATTTTTTATTCATCCTTAGTGCAATGATTCTCTTTATCTTCATGTCTAAATTGAAACATGCCTTTGAAAAATTCTTTTTATTCTCTAAGTTATATCACTTCTTAAATTATATGAAATTTTATGTTTTTCTTATGTTTTTGATTTTATTTGCATACCTTATTTCAATCACTTTCAAGATTAAAATATCAAATGAATTTCATACTTCTGCTTACATTTCTAACATTATTTTCTTCTTCACTTTTTGATGTCAAAAAGGGGGAGAAATTATTTGTTGCGTATGTTTTCGTCTTGTTTATTTTTCGTATGTGTGTTTGATTTTCGTATGTGTATTTGATTGTTTTCTTTGTTTTATCTTATGTGTTGTATAAAATTTTTTGAAAAACAAAATTTTTTTAAGTAATTTTAAATGCCTCCTTATTTTCATGAGTTCATCAATTCAGGGAGAGTTTAGAAGATTCTTAGAACTTGAAATCCTACAAATAATAATTTTTTTGTCATCTTCAAAAAGGGGAAGATTGTAGAGAGAGTTGATATTGGCATGTTTTACATTCTTGCAACTTGTATTCTTTTGATGATTTCAAATATTATTGTTTTATATATCTCCTAACACTTTTTGGAAGATTTGTTTTTACTCTTGTGTGTACTAACATTTCCAAAAAATCAACTCCAAGCGATGAAGACTTCAAATTATTCATTTTTAAATTACAAGTTTTGAAATGAGAGGGAGTGATTATAATTGAGTGAAAAATCACAACACACACTCTTAGGGGACAATTTTTTGTAAATTGATCGTAAGGGACGAACCTGGTTCGTACGGGACGATCATGTAGATTAACCCTCAGAAGAGCAATGGATTGAACAAGCGAGTAGAAATTTTTCTAAGTCCTAATCGTCTAGGACGAATTTAATATTCATCCCAGGACGAACGTCTCTGGATTCTCACCTTGCACTGTTCGTCCAAACGAAAAATATGGTTCGTACCGGGACGAATCACTTTGTATGAAATCGTACAAGACGAAATAAATTTTCTTCCCTGGACGAAACTCTCTGTATAACATCATCCCAGGACAAAACCTATTCGTCCCAGGATGTACTGAACCGACTTACGTCAGTTGGTTACGTCCTGTAAAATTTTGGGAACCAACCTATGTAATAATCGTTTCGTACCTGACGAACCTAGTTCGTACGGGATGATGAGCGTGTATGAACATAATTCATACCAAAATACATTAGGATCGTTTCCGACACTTTAAGTAAATTCGCCCAGGACGATCCACGATTGTACGGTACGATCCACTGCATACAAAATTGAAAACTTGCAGTTTTTGGACAGTTTTTCTTGTCTTTGTATATATAGCCCAAATTAGACTGCCACCCATTCTTTTTGCTCATTGATGTTCGTGTCTATTGAAAGAAGAGTAAAGGAGAGAGTGAGAGAAAGCATTCAAAGAAAGATTTCTACCACTGGAGCGTGAAAGCTTTGCATGGTGTTCAAAGGTAAGATTTCCTACTTGTGATTTGAGATTACTTCACTCTTTTTGTTTCTTCCTTCTAGATTTCTTGGGAAGAGATCTGTCAAGGAGATTCGATTCTCTGCTGACACTTGAAAAGTGTGAAAGGACGAAGGGTTCTCTGCCCACACTAGGATAGTGTAAAAGGACGAATGGTTCTCTGCCCACACTAGGAGAGTGTGAAAGGATGAAGGGTTCTCTGCCACACTAGGAGAGTATAAAAGGACGAAGGGTTCTCTACCCACACTAGGAGAATTTGAAAGGACGAAGGGTTCTCTGCCCACACTAGGAGAGTGTAAAAGGATGACGGTTCTCTTCCAACACTAGGGAAAGTGTAAAAGGACGACGGTTCTCTGCCACACCGAGTAGTGGTGAAAAGTGTGTTTGTTAAGGCTTCTCTGCTTTTCTGTGGGTGCAAAAGGAGCGGCACTATTGGTATTAGTGCAATACTCAGAGGGTGCCTCTGGGAGTGGATGTAGGTCTGGTTTAGACCGAACCACTATAAATCGTGTGTCTTTTTATTTTACAACTTTTTATTCTCTGGTTTTAATTTTGTGTTTTAAAAATTTGTGTTTGAAAAACTTTTATAAAAAAATTCATTAAAGTTTAATTTCTGTTAAATTTATTAAAAGAGGGAAAATTTTTAAATACCAATTCACCCCCCCCCCCCCCCTCCGCTCTTGGTAGCCTTGGGACATTAACATAGGTTTAACAACCTATTCACTAGACTCAACACTAAGGTTATATTCTTCTTTCTCTTATGGGAGACATGGCCAATCTCAAAAAGTTTGTACATATAGTCAATGATCAGTTGGGCATCATCTATAGGTTGTCTAGTCATAATCAGATATGTCACTATCGAAAGAAGAGGAGTAATATTTACTCGATCACTAGCTTTAAGAATAATGGAGGTATAAAGAACATGCTGAATTGCTCAGATATTTTGATTAAGAGTTGACACCTTAGGTAAATGAACTGCCCCTCCAAACCCTTTAATAACATTATTTATTACAGTTCAGTCAAAGTCGGAGGAAGAGTTAAAAGTATGAGCTCTAATCCCTTGAGTCCTTAAGTTTAAAAATATCCCCAAATCTGCTTTTGTTATTTCAACATTCTTCTTATAAACATAAGATCTAATCACACACTGGTCAGAATTAAAAGACAGGTTTACAAGAAAAAAGTGAAATGTTTCCTTGTTATAGAAGTGGACTAGACCCAGAGTAAGAGCAAACTGGGTAGAAGCAAATAGTTCCATCACCTTAAATGTGATTTGTTCTTGGAGAAGAACTCTACAGGGGGTGATTTTTACGGATACAAACCTATGAAAATATTCCTCATTTTCTTTGGATAGAAAGTTATCTCCTAAGTTTCTAGAGGAAGGTCCCCTAGTTAGTTCCTTCGCTTGCCTAACTCTTTTGCTTGAACTAGCCATGAATAAGATCAAGTAGATTTAAAAGATTGAATAGGTTTTTTAAGTGAATGAAGTTTGAGTTCTAAACCTTTCAATTTAAAAAAAAAAATGATCATTCGTACGAACAAAAATAATTTCATCCCGTATGATATTGGATTCGTACGTACAAAATAAAATTTCATATGTACGATTGAATGTGTCAAAAATGTTATAGCTTTTTATAATCATGTAAGTTACGAGTAGTTCTTTAGTATAGACGTTTGACCAAAATGATCGTACAGACGAACAAGAGTTTTTCCAGGATAATTAGATATTTAAGATTGTTTTTATGATGGTTTGAAATGCCCGCCATATTGAATTGCCACATATTCGTATATACAAATTAAACGTTCATACGTACGATCAGAAATAAAGAAATTGATCTTATCCATAAAACCATCTACATGCATACATATGATTGTATACACATCATCCGGATGATCGATGTATTCGTACAGATGAATGGTAATAAAGAAACTAAAAAACAGCATACAAACCGTTTAAATTAACAGTTAATATGTTACACAATTTGTCCCGAATGAACTTAATTTCATATAGATGATTTTCACACAAATTTTCATACATGCTAAACAACAAAAATTTTGATGTGAAAAATAATTTTAACAATCAAAAGAAGAAAATTCAAAACCAAAATATGAACAAAAATTGAATAACACATGAAAAAATTCACAAAATCAGAAAACAAAAAACACTCTAACAAAAATACACATCAATGTTGCAGAAACATTTTAATTAAGCATTCAAATCAATCACATCAAGCTTTGAACTTATTGTACTAAAAGTATCAAAAGCTAGTGATTTTGTAAAAATGTCTGTAAGTTGATTTTCAATTGAAACATGAAAAAGTTCAATTTCTCCTTTGGATACAGGTTCCCTTATGAAATGATGTCTGATGTCTATATGTTTGATTCTTGAATGTTGAATAAGATTTTTAGAAATTCAAATAGCACTATTGTTATCACAATAAATTGGAATGGTTCCTATTGTCAATCCTAAATCAATCAACTATTATTTCAACCAAAGTACTTGTTCCACATAACTTTCTAAGGTAATGTATTCAGATTCAACAATAGATAGGGCTATAGAATTTTGTTTTTTACTAGACTAAAAGACTAAAGAATTTCTAATAAAGAGCTATACTTCAGAAGTGCTCTTTCTATCAACCCTACAACCTGTAAAGTCCGAATCTGAATATTCAATTATTTCAAATAGAGAGATATACTCAGGATACCAAATTCTTAAGTTTTGAGTTCCCAAAAGATACCTTAAAATCCTTTTTACTACTATAAAATGTGATTCTTTTGGATCTGATTGAAATCTAGCACATAAACAAACACTAAACATGATATCTGATCGGCTAGTTGTCAAGTAGAGTAAAGATGCAATTATCCCCCTAAATTCTTTTGATCAATAGATTTTCCCTTAGGGACTTTATCCAATTGAACTAAGGAACTCATAAATTTACTAACATATTTAGCATTTTCCATTTCATACTTTTTGAGGACATTCTTAACATACTTAGACTGACTAAGAAATATACCCTCATCAATTTGCTTAATGCTAAAGTCTATAAAGTAGCTCAAATCTTCCATTAGACTCATCTCAAATTCACTACTCATTATTTTAGAAAAATCATCACAAAAATTTTTATTTATAGATCCAAAGATGATATCATCAACATAAATTTGTACAATGAGTATATCCTCTCCTAATTTGTTCAAAAAGAGAGTTGTGTACACACTTCCTTTTTCAAAAGATCTCTAAAGTAGGAAGGTTCTCAACCTCTCATACCAAGCCCTAGGTGCTTGTTTCAATCCATATAATGCGTTTTTCAATTTGAAAATAAGATTTAGGTGTTTAGAATTTTCAAAGCCTAGAGTTTGTTCCATATAAAAATTCTCTTGAATTAGCATTTAAAAAGACACTTTTAACATCCATTTGATACAATTTAAATCCTCTAAATAGGCAAAGGCTAACAAAACCCTAATTACTTCAAGTCTAACTACAGGGGCAAAAGTCTCCTCAAAATCAATTTCTTCAATCTGACTATACCCCTTAGCCACCAATCTAGCCTTATTTCTAATGACTACTCCTGAGTCATTCATTTTGTTCTTGAATACCCACTTAATTCCAACTACACTTTGATCCTTTAGCCTTGCAATTAATTCCCAAACTTCATTTCCTATAAATTAATTTAATTCATCCTACATTGCCAATATCCAAAATTCATCCAAAAGTGCTTGATCAATATTTGTGGGTTTTATCATTGAAATAAAGGTTGAATGATTGACTTCTTTATTTAGTCCATGCTTAGTCCTAACACCATCACTAGGTTCACCTATAATCAATTCATTTGGGTGATTTTTAGAAAATCTAAAATCTCTAGGCACCGGGTTTTCTATCTCCAAATTTTCATCCAAGTTTATTTCCTCAATCTTTTGGGAGTTAATATCCATCTCATCCTCTTCAACAATCAGCTCTTTCAAAATATCAGATTCATCAAATACAACATATATGGTTTCTTCAATTATCAAAGTTATTTTATTGAATACTCTATAAGATTTTCCAACACTAGAGTATCCTAGAAAAATTCTTTCATCTGATTTTGGATCAAATTTTCCTAAGATAGATTTTCCATTATTATGTATGAACATCTTACATCCGAAGACATGCAAATGTGACAAATTAGGTGTTCTTCCCTTTAATAACTCATAGGGTATTTTATTTAAGTTAGATATAATATTCACCATATTCAGAATATAACATGTTGTGCTAACCTCCTCAGCCCAAAAATATTTAGGAAGTGAATATTCTGCCAACATGGCTCGAGCGACTTCAATTAATATTCTATTTTTCCTTTTGACTACCCCATTCTACTAAAGGGTTCTAGGTATATAAATACTTTGATCAATTCCTTTCTCCTTACAATAATCTTCAAATTTATTATTTTCAAATTATCATCCATGATTACTTTGAATTGTTAAAAATTCACATCCTAGTTTTATTTGAATCCACATAAAAAATTCTCTAAACTCCTCAAATGATTCACTCTTATGATATAGAAATCTAACCCATGTGAATCTAGAGTAATTATCCACTATTATAAATCCGTATAACTTCCATCATAGACTTATAGTTCCAACCTGTCCAAAAGGATCCATATGTAAAATCTCCAATGGATTACTAGTTCTAAGGTCCTTATTGGACTGAAAAGAGGACTTCACCTTTTTTCCTAATTGACATGCATCACAAATGCGATCCTTAGTAAAATCTAGTTTTTGTATACCTCTCACTAAGTTTTTTTTTGGTAATCCTCCTAAGATTTTTCATGCTAGAGTGATAAAGTTTCCTATACTAAAGCCATGACACATTAGAAATAGTTTTTAAACAAAAAGTAGTAGGAGTTTTGATAAAATTCAAGTCTAGCATATACACATTGTTTACCCTTATACTATTTAAAATATTATTACCATTCAGGCTTATTATGCAGCTAGTAGAAAAAAATTTACGTAATAAGCTTTATCACATAGCTGACTAATACTCAGAAGATTATGCTCTAAGCCTTCTACCAACAAAATATTATTTATAAAAAGCTTATCAAGTTTTCAATTATACTTGCCCCTACCACCATCCTTGTGGTGTTATCTCCAAGTGTAACCCTGCCTCCACTCCTAGCTTCTAGCGATATGAATTATGCAGTATCTCCAATCATATACTTTAAGAAACCGCTTTCTAGATACCATATGCTCTCAAGAGGCCTTGTGTGAGAGCTATAATCTACTTGATCTGACTGATCAAGATTATTAGTCATCAAGCACAGATTGGTGACTTCCTCTTTCTTATCAGTCTTTGACGAGTCTGAAGCTGAGTCTGCCTAGAAAGCTCTTTGGAATTTCTTCTTACCATTCTTCATAATTGATTTTTCCTCTACCTTCTCCTTACTATGAGTGGTTTTGCATTTTGGGCAGTCTGACTTAATGTGTCCAGGTTTCCTACATTCATAGAAAATAACATCATTTGAAACCTTGACATTTCTATTAAATTTACCTCAATTCCATTTACGACGTCTCTTTTGCTTCCTTTTTAGAAAACTTATGAACTATCTAGTCATCAAAGCAATGTTGTCCTCATCCTCAGGTATAGATTGATCACTCTCTAATTCATCCACCTTTAGTGCAATATTCTTCTCTTTTTATGGCTCTCCTATATCAATATTTCTTTGACTCACTCCTTGCTCGTAAGCAATTAGTGATCCAAGAAGATTATTAATAGAGTATATATTAAAATCTTTAGACTATGTAATCGCATTTGTTTTAGCATCATAAGTTGTAGGTAAACAACGAAGTATCTTATTAACCATTTCAGCATTCATTAGTTCCCTACCCAATTAATGTAAAGAGGTGACTATTTGTATGAATCTTGTGTACATGTTAGAAATAGATTCATTGGGTTTCATGCAAAATAATTCATAGTCATGCAACAAGATATTAAGTCTGGATTTTTTAACTTCATTAATCCCCTCATAAGTTATACAAAGTTTATCCCATATGTCCTTTCCACTTTTACAAGTAGAAACCTGCATGTAATCTTCAAATTTAAGAGAACAAAAGAAACTATTCAAGCATTTAGCGTTAAGTTATGCTAACTCATGTTCTTCTACTGTCCAGTCCGCAAAGGGAGTTTCAACTCTAACTCAGTCAACTAATTTAGTTATTTTTGTATAACCTTCCTGAACTAATATCCACATATGGTAGTCTAGTGACTGTAAAAATGTAGACATGCGTGTTTTCTTAAAATCAAAAGGAATATTGTCAAATAAGGGAGGTCTAGTTATAGAGTAACCTTCAGGTGTGTTTTGATTTCCAAATATAGCCATGGTCGTTAATCAAAAAGTCATCTAAACTTTTGATTTTAAAACTAAGCTCTGATACCACTTGTTGAAACTTGTTAAATATGAAATGTTGTTAGACCTAAACTTATGTCCCAAACGGCTAACTAAGAGGGGGAGGAGTGAATTGGTAATTTAAAAATCTATCTCTTTTTTAATCGATTAAAATTTTGTGGAATTTTAAAATAATTTTTAACCACAGATAAAAGAAACAGTTAAGTAAAAAATAATGGAAAATAAAAGACACAAGATTTATAGTGATTCGGTCAAACACAACCTACATCCACTCCCTGAAGTCTCCCACTTGAGGTATTTCACTATTACCAAAAGTGTCTCTGCTTTTCCCCCACAGCAAGGCGGAGAAGCCTTCACAAAAACTCTCTTCCACCACTATCCGATGTGGTAGAGAATCATCATCCTTTTACACCCTCCAAGTGTTGGCAGAGAACTGTCGGCTATCCACACTCACTAAGTGTAGGCAGAGAACCTTCATCCTTTCACACTTATCTAAGTGTAGGAAGAGAACCCTTAAGCTGTTCACATTCCTTGATTGTCGACAGAGAATCAAGTGCAAGCTTATCGAAGCAACCCGGTGTTGACCTCATTTTTGTATGAGGTCACTTTGACCACTTTCTAGACTTTTAACCCTAGTAATTCATAGACCTTAGGATCCTTCTAGTCTCTAGACTCCACAATCAATCTATATCTTAGGACACTCCAGATTAAAATCCAAGGCTAAGGGCTTAGGTATTGAAAGCCTTTTTTAGTGCTTTTTCAAATACTTCAAAAATCAATCAGCTGATTCCCAATTTAGAATATATCAATTATATATTGATAAGATATGTCTCTATGGTTAGTCCTCCAAGTTTGAGCTTAATCTGAGGTCCCTAGCTCTAGAAACTAAGTCCATTTACAAAGGCTATCAAACCTTCAAATATTTATGGCTTATGCCATTAGACTAGTCAGCCAGTGGATTCGAACCTTAGAGCTTTCTCCAAAGATTCTAATCTCTTTAAACTGTATTTTAGTGGACCCAATTTGACCCCCAGTTAACTAGGGGTCAAAATGTCCAAAATACCCCTAAAAGGTTTGACTACCTATTTCAAACTAAATGACCTCCAAATTTCTTGGAACTACTTCCAGCAGTTTTCAAATATCAAACCAAATCTGTTGAGTCCAAACCTAGACCCTAGGCCAGCCTAGTTGGCCAAGTCAATCTAGGTTGACCAAATTAATCCATAAACTTTTCTACTTTGAATCAAATCCCTAAATCAAAATCCAAATCCTTAATTTCTCAAACCTATTCCAAAGAATTTCTCAAACATGTTCAAATTTATGCGAGGTTAACCCCCCATTGATTTGACTTTATCAACCTAGTTCTTTAATCTAATCAAACTAGTATCCAATCCATATAAGTCTTTCAAGCCATCTTTATGTCATTAAGCCCTAAGTTTTCTTCAAATTATGGCTCAAACATTTCCAAGTCTATTTTGGGTTGAACTCTAATTGGCTTGACCAAGTCAACTCAACTAAGCTTATTCAAACAATCTCAAACCTCCTTCTAAATATTCAAAATCTAAGCCTTAGCCATCAAACCCTCTCCAACCTCTTCCAAACCAGATTATCAATTTTTTCTCTCATGCCACATCATCCCATTGCCTTTTTTGACTAGTCAAATAGTTAAACTAAGGGATTAGATGGGTTAAACTTTTTTAAAACCCATCTTAAGCATAATCCTTTCTAATCTAAACTTATTCAGCTTTTTTATGGCTGAATGGGACACTTGGTAATACCTTAAAACTTCCCTATCTCTCTAATACTTGTCCTTTTATTTAACTTGAATTTAGTATTTAAAGAAAAAAAAATTAATTAAATAGAATAATTTTAAAATATATAAAATCCCAAATCAATTCTAAACTCTTAAAAACACTCCTATGGGTCATTATTGAACTTTGGAAGTGATTCCATTCAGTTTAGAATAAAGTTTTATCAAAATAATCAAAACCTCAATTAAGAATTAAAAAATAATAATTAATCATCTAAATTTTAAAAAATTAAAATTAATTCAATACAAATTAAAAAATTTAAAATAATATATCAAATTAACTAGAATTCAGTCCATATTCAAATAAAATAAAAAATCACTTTAATTTGACTTCAATGTTGAGGTTATTTTAATTTTAAGTAAAAATCACTATTTAATTATTTTAAATATTTAAAAATAATTTAAATTTATAATAAATTTCTAAACATTTGGGAATCCTTCCTTAGGTCATTCCTAAACTTTAGAAGTGATTTTAAGATGTTTGGAATTCATTTGGAGTCAAATCAAAAAAATATCCTTAATTAAACTAATTTAATAATTCAAATAATTCTAGAAAATTAAGTAATTATATCCATAAAATATTAATTTAACTTTAAAACTAGAAACCAAGTAATATTAATTTAAATTCATTAAATTTCAAACCTTAATCAAATAAAATCACTTAATCATATAGGTTATCTCTAGGTAACCCAGGCCTATGAGGCTATTATATTAGCCCTATGGAAGGTGAAATAAGCTTCATGACCTCGATGAGCAACAAAGTTGGTGATCAATAACACTTTAAAAAATATTTTTAAATTAATTTGAAGTCATTAATACTTAAACCTCAAACTTAAATTATCCTTCAACCTTTAACAAACCTGAACTTTAGACAACTCAAACTAATTACCCAATATAAGAAATATCCAAACCACACAGCCTATTACACACTCTTAAATGGTTTGCTAGGGCACCAATTCTAGATCTAGGCTAGGCCAGTGTTTACTTTTCTATTATGTGCCAGGTTGTTTGACCTTTCACTGCATATTGGTTGTTGAAATTAAATGATTATTATGATTGTTTATTTAATTCCTACGGCTGATTTAAGCATTTAAATTCAGTATATAACTACTTAGAATGATTCAATTTTAATTGTTTAGGATAACCTTATAGGTGTTGAGTCTAGATTTTAATTTTGTATCAAAATGTAATTCAAATTTAATGAGTTGTAATTCAAAGTGACATTCGAAATGGGATATATAACTATTTAACTTAGATTCCAAAGAGGAGAGAATATCCCTTAAGGGAAAGTTCTTCTCGATTTGAAAGGCTAAGTTAGAATAGTTTTCAAATTTCCAAAGGAAAAAAGATAACACCACATTTGAGGGGGTTTATTTTTCATTTAGATATTTAAATTTGAGGATCCAAAGATCCCATAGAAGGACGAATAAAATAGAGATTGGAGAATGAGAAGAATCCCTTTCTCAAAGTTACTCGAGTCTTAGGAATATAATCCAGGTTGTTGTTAGTGTTACCAGGCCCCTTTACTTTTTATAGATCCTAGGTTGTAATATTAAGTGGCACTTATGTACTTTCAATTTGAATATTAATTAAATTTGATTGCTGATTGATGTCTTGATCTATGATGGAGAGTTTTTTAGGAGACTCTGTCTCCCTACGATGTAATTAACTACAAGGACATGCTCATAGGAAATTTAGAATCACACACACTTGATTTTCAAAATTGATCTTCAACGTTTAATTGGATTTCTTTGGGAAGCTTAAAATATTAATGATCGTTATTGTCATATTTGAAGAATTAACATCAATTGATACTTTCTTCCATTGGGGAGATATATATTTTGTTGGTAAAGCTTTGCTATGAACTTAATGATCATCCTTCTTGATTATCATAGTCAGATATTTAGTTGAACCTCATTTTGGCCGTTTGGGGCCATATAAAGTTCTCTTTTAAATTTGGTCATCATATTCAAGATGAGATTCATAATTTTAAATTTGAATCCCATGCTAAAATTTTATTCTCACCTTCTAAGATGGAATACCTTTTTTAATGGGATAATTCAATTTTAAAATTAGAATTTAACTTTAATTTTAAAATTCCTAAAGAAAACTAAGCTTTTCAAAACATATTTTTCAAAATTCCACCAACACCATGTGAAATCCCCTCTAAGGATCTTCTCTATATCTCAAACTCCATCCTTTCCTCTCTCCCTTTGAAGTCCTCTTTTTAGGTTTTCTCTAAAAGAACAAATACACAATGGCTGCCAAAGACTCTTATAATGTCTTATGAGAGTGCTTAAATAGAGGGTTAAAAAAACCTTAAAAAAACTCAGTTCAACTATTATATTCATATAGTATGATATTAGATCATACAGTATAATTTGTTCAAAAATCAAGGGATCATTTGGCATGATGTTCGGGATGATCAAAAATAGCCTCAGTTGTTCGTACAGTATGAACTATATCATGCAGTACAATAACTAATCATAAATTAATCCTTGATTTAATTGACTAATTACGGAGGTTAATTTAAGCAAGTATTAAAAAACTCATACTATTCGGCATGATCGTACAATACGAATAGTTCAAAATTTATGAATTAAGAACTTAATTAAATTAATCTAGCAGTTAGGGCTTCTAATTAAAAATACATCATACAGTATGATTTATTTATAGATAGCCATTGAACCAGAGTGGATCTTACAGTACTATTGAAACTCTTACAGTACGATAGACAAAAGAATTTTTTTTTAAATTTTAAAAACCAACTCTCCCCCTATGTGTGTTCATGGTCACCATTCTAACATACATCATTATAAGACTTGAATTAAGAAATAAAAATTATAGACTCATTTAATATAATAAATTCTATATAATCTTGGCCTTGAATCTTCAAAGAACGGTGTACGGTGTACCTAAAATATTAGTCAACACAAAAATAAATATGCACTACAAATACTAAGAGAAATAAAGGATTAATCAATATTATTTGTTATCATCAAAATTATAAACTCAAAAGCCCGAGTTACAATAACACCCTCTTAGTTTCGGTAGAGTATCATCATCCTTTCACACCCTGTTGGTATCGGTAGAGTACTAGTGCTCCTTTGAAAAATCTTCCTCTAAGAGTCTTCAAGAAAGTAGGGAAGAACTTTGAAGAACAAGCAAGAGATCCTCACCGTACGACAACCTTTTGATTCCCCTCTCAAATCCCTCTTAGGAAATCTCTCACTTCCATTCTAAAGACACTCTTTTAAATACTCTCCATGTGCACTCTCAAAAGAAATTTGTAGTAGGAGTTGTTGATCAGTCAGTTTTTACGATCTTATATAGAAAAGATAAGAAAAAATATCTCAAAAATTGAAAATTTTAATTTGACTATCCTTGATGGTACAATAGGATTATATTTTTTACATATGAACAATTCAAAAATTATTGTACAAACTTGTATGAACCTGTTTTTATACTCTGTTAGTCGTATGTACGAACTGATATCATACTATACGAATAGTTTAAAATGAATAAGTTTGTCAAGTATAATTCTATACGAATGCATTTTGTACTCTAATATGTGTACTGTATGAACTGCATTTTGTATAGTACAATCAATTTAACCAAATCATGCTTCCTTTGGTAAGGGAATGGATGACTCCATTTTGTACTCAGGACATTGTCTATATGAAACCAATTTCATATAGTATGAACAGTTTAAAAAAATTATTTGTTTGTATGGACGAACAGGTACACACCCATTTTGTACTATTGATGTCATCTATACGAAACTATAATCGTATAGTACAATCAATTCAGAAAAAGGTGAGCTCCTTTGGGAATACATAGCCATTTTATACTTTGGACATCATCTATATGAATATAACTTTGTACAATATGAATAGTTCAATCAAAAAATTCTAAGGCATGATTTGATTACCTGCTTTATAGAGGAACACCCAAGTAAAATCGTCTAGTACAATTACAAAAGCGTACAATACAATTAGTTTTAAAATCCTACAAGTTTTGACACTCTCTCTCTCTCTCTCTCTCTCTCTCTCTCTCTCTCTCTCTCTCTCGAGTGTGTGTGTGTGTGTGTGTGTGTGTGTGTGTGTGTGTGTGTGTGTGTGTGTGTGTGTACAGTTAACCTATTATAATCACACTCTCTTAGATTGAAGAAAAATAAAAAAAGTACATACTTCAAATATAATAAACCCTAGTCTAATTTGTCTTGAAGTCTTCAACAGTCTGGAGTATGATTTCCCTGAAATATTATTACACACAAATAACACAAACAAGACTTTTCTAATATGTGTTAGAATAAAATAATAATCAACACAATAATATTTTGGTATCATAACAAAATTACATGATATAAAATTATATATTTAAAAACTAAGTCATATCAATCTCTCCCTTTTTGATGATGACAAAACAATTATTTTTTGAGTATCACTTATGACTATTTGAATGACCAATTAAAAAAAAGGATTCCCTTAAAAATCAAGAAACAAACTAAACAAAAACTATTAAAAAAATTAAAAATAGCAATAAGAATAACACAAAAAAAAAAACACAAACAAAAATTACATACACTAACACAACAAGCACACTTAAAACAAAATATATATGTACACAAAAAATATAAAATAATCACAAACATCAAATAATAACATCAAAAAATATTTAATGACTCCCGCTTTTGACAACAACAAAAAGGATAGTATCTCTTGAAAAGATAAATTTCTATGGATAAATCAAAGTAGTTGATAAAGAAGAAGATTTTAAACTAATTAAAAATACAAAAATAACTTCCTATTGCTAAAAAGAAAAAAAATAAATTTTAAATCAAAGAACAACTAAGATAAAAAAAGTTAACCAGGTTTACTAATCATTCTAGACAAATTAAGTAAAAATTATTATTGTAAAAATGATGAAATATAGATTAATTAATTTCTAACTCAATAGTGAACATGATTGTCGATTATATGGATTTGAAATTAGAGATAGAATGTTAAATGGAAAGAACGAAATGAATTTTTCAATTGGCAATATTTGACATCTTTTCAATTATTTGTGGCACACTTTATATATTTTTTCTACTTGATTAATTTTTTGACTCTTTTCACTTTGCGAACATTGCACAGCTTTTCAATTTTTATATGCTTTGTACATTTTTTTATTCTTTTTTTTGTCTTTCCAATACCAATAATATTAATTCAAAATCTAATAATAATAAAAATAAAATATATTGAAAAAGAAAATAAAATAAATAATATATATATTTTTCAATAATTATAACTAAATAATACTTGTCTATATGAAAATGAAATTGATCTCCTGATCTACTTCTAGTTCTAATTTAATTTAAAATTGAAAGATTAAATTTTGTAAGAAAAATAATTTGTAGAATAAAATAATTCAAAATTATATTCAAGAGATCACCACAAATGATTTGTCTAAAGAAAAATAAACATTTCAAAAAGTAAGATTTCAATGCATGTAAACAAAAAAATTTCATCATTTCATTTATCATTCAAAAGCAAATACAAACACATTTCTCCACTTAACGTAGTCTCAAATAACTTTATCTTAGAAATGCAAAAATAACACATGTAATAACTAACACATGAAATCACTAAAATCACAAGAATACATCACAACAACAAACACATAAACTCATCAGCTACAATACACAGATGTATAACTAATAATCAGAGGGGCCTTGATCTGGAGGAGGTGGTTGGTTGAATATTAAAAAGCAACTACTGATTGTATCTACATTAATGTTAATCCAGTCAAACTACCCTTAGATCTAACCCATATCTTAATTATATCTAGCATCCTGATTATTTAGGTGATTTTTAATTTGATCAAAGTATTGATTAAAATGAATTTCCATTCTATCAAAGTTTTGGACCATTTTTTGGTAAAAATTCTAGTCGGTTCCAAGTGTAGGTGCCGGTGCTAGAGTAGGAGCTCCTTCTTCTTCCTCAGAATAATGTCCCTCAGAACTTTGATCCCGCCTAGAGATTGCCCAAAAATAGGCATCAGTAAAGAAAATAAGAAGTTTTATGGGTGGACAAAGATGGATAAGATTGTACTTCTTCTCTAAGATACATGCAACTAGATGTCCTAAGGCCATAGTTTGCTTCCTCTTATTATGAGGAAGTCTACTATCAGAGAGTTTATAAATATAATCCATGATAAGTTAGGCTTCATCAAAAGGTTTTTCAATAATAATCAAATATATCATCGTAGAGAAGAGAGGAGTCAAGTTTATGTGATCACCATCTTTTAGAATTATGGAGGTTCTCAAAATTTGCTTGATAATTTAGCCCTTTTGATTTAGAGTTTACACATGAAATAGATGACTAACTTGGGAAATACCTCTAAGAGTCATATTTGTTTCTGACCAGTCAAAGTAAGCTCTAGAGGTTAAAGTGTACACTCTAACTCCTTGGGCTCTTAGGTGAAGAAAGTTGCCTAATTCTTCCTTAGTGATTTCTATTTGCTACTTAAAGATGAAGGAAGTAATCCTAGTGTGGTCTTGATTGACTTTCCTGTTTGCAAGAAACATTTGAAAGGTTTTATAGTGGCAGGCATAAATTACGGTAAGGATAAAGAAAAACTGAGTTGAGGCAAATAGGGGCATGACAAAAAAATTGATATCACTCTGAATGAGGAGTCAAGAAGGTGTTTTTTTTGTAGCAAAATACCTATCAAAGGCCTCCTCATTCTATTTTGAAAGAAAGTTATTGTCCCTACCAGATTTAGAGGATGAGCCCTTAGAAGTGTGTGGTCGTTTACTACTAATTGCCATTTCTAAGATTTGGACTTGATAAGGTTTGGAAAGGAACGCGAAAGTGAATAAGAAACTTAACCAAGACCCTTCTATATATATATAAAAAATGATCTATCATATATTACGAAATATTGATTGTACGGGATGAAGCATGTTTCGTACATACAAACAAAAATGGCCAAAATTGAAAAGGCTTTTATTTAAATGCCATTTCTAAGGCATCATTTTGTACAACATCTTTGACCAAATGATCGTATAGATGAACAACTGTTCATCTGAAATGATAAAAAAATTAAAGATTGTTTAATGATGGTTAGGTTCATCTATATAAAAGATTGAAAATGGGATTATAGAGATGAAATCCAATTTCATACGTATAAACAGACAAAATAACTGAACATTTAAAAAACCATCCCAAATCGTATAGACAAAACAACACAGTTTATACAGATGATGGCGACATCATTGCTGCGAAACTATTTTTCAGGGAATATGATTTTAATGATAACATAAACTTCTATTTCTCTACGACTGCCTTGCCTACTAACATTTCAGGTCCACAATGTTAAAACTACAATTTGAACCAGCTCAAGATTGGGTAGACTAGGTCTGAGTCAGTTTGTAATATTTTACCTTTTCTTGAGTCAATTATAAACGACGTGGTTCTTGATGCTAAGTAACCTTGTACACACACTTGAAGAGAATATTTTTTGTCTATTTTATTAGTGTATTCTGTTTGGATCACATCAACCGGGATGATCCAAATATCATCTTAGAAAATCAGTTCAAAGTAGAAACCCTTATTAGGGCATCGAGAGTAAGGTAGCCATCATTAAGCGCATCATTCTATTTAATATTTATATCAGCCGGGATAATAGGCTCAAACCAGAAAGAATCAGCCGCTAGATCTATTTAGATAGCTTTTCTTTTTTTACATCGTCCAGGATATCATTCTGGATGATGCAATGCAATTATGCTTAAATTAATCTAGTAATTAAATAAAGTAATTAAAGTTTTATAGTTTGAATATAACATTCTGGATGATCGCGGGATCCTTCGGGATGATTAGCTCCAAAACCTTAATTATTCAGGGATGATTAAACATTGGGTAGCTCTTATTCTGGGTAATGTTCTAGATGATATGCATGGATTTAAACTAATCATCTAAGACGGTCGTGAGATTGGCCTGGACGATCAAGCTATTTTTCCATCATCCAGACGTCCATTCAGTGTGATCGTCTGGCTGATATTCAGTGACTTGTATTAATCGTACAGAATGATTCACTATCATCCTGGATGAAATGAATAAAAACCTTCTAGTCGTCCCAAATCATCCTAGCTGATTGAGCTAATTTTAATCTAATCGTACAGGATGATAATGTTGCTTTGTTGCAATTAAGAGCTATTCCAAAGCTCTTCTATTTAAGACCAGTTGTTCTACCTAATAGAATATCTTTTATTGCTGCCCTGACATGAGAGAGCCAAGAGGAGAAGGAGAGCAAGGGAGAGAGGATCTTGTGAGGGGGAGTTTGAGAGTGGTTTCATAAAGGTTGCTTTAAGCAAGGTTCCATCATCGCCTTCTTCGGTCGTCATCTCTAGTTCTTTGGGGGTTCTAGAGAGATCTACTTCAACATTTGATTATGGTTCTCTACCTTCTTTAGGATGAACCGAAAGGAGTTGGATTCACTACCTGCTGCTAAAGGAAGCGAAAGGAGTTGGGTTCTCTGCCTCACCTGGGTTGGTGGAAAGGAGGTTTGTACAGGCTTCTCCACCTTGCTGTGGGGGCAAAAGAAGAGATAATGAGTTTAGTGCAATACTCAGAGGGCGCCTTTGAGGAGTGGACATAGGTCGAGTTAACTGAAGCACTATAAATTTTTGTATTCTTTATTTCTGCTTCTGTATTTATTTTTTGCACTTTAATTTTTGTGGTGAATTTTAGTTTTAATTTAAGATTATATTTTTGATTGAATGATTTTTTAAAATACCAATTCACCCCCTTCTTGGTTAGCCTCGGGACTAGTTCATAAGGGATTAACATCCCTAATGAATTTTTAAGTGTTATCAGAACAGGATTCATAAAAATCAAATTTTTGAAAACTTTTGAATTTTGATCAATGGCTAACTTTGGTAATTGTAATACTGCAGAAGGACATTCTCTTACACGACCACCTTTGTTTGACAATATTCCTTTTGATTTTTGGAAAACTCATTTGTGTACTTTTTTATAACCAATTGACTATCGCATGTGGATGCTTGTTAAGGATGTTATACACCTCTATCACGTGAAATTAATGGCATTAAAATTGAACTTCTTTTTAATGAATAGAGTTTTGATGAAAGATATTTAGCACAACTTAATACAAAATGTTTGAACTATTTTTTCTGTGCTTTTAAATCAGAAGATTATATGTGTGTTTTAACTTGTGCCACTGGTAAAGTAACTTAGTATAGATTGTGTATTACTTATTAAGGAACGAATGAAGTTAAACAATCTATGTTGAATATTTTATTGCATGACTATGAACTTTCCATATGAAACATAATGAATAAATTTTTGACATGTATACTAGGTTTACTCAAATTATCACCTTATTGCATACTTTAGGAAGAGAGCTAACTAATTATGAAAGAGTTAATAAGATTTTGAGATTCTTGCCTTCTTCTTTTAATGCTATGATTACTATAATTACTGAATCTAAAGATTTAAATACTTGTTCTGTTGATAACTTACTTGGATCACTCATTGCTTACGAGCAAGGGGTGAATCAAAGAAATCTTAATGCAGGTGAGAGAAAAAAGGAGAAAACTATAAAACTGAAGGCCAACAAAATGGATACAGACTCTTTCAGGTCTAAAAGTGATGATGTTACCTTAATCACAAGGCAATTCAAAAGCTTTCTAAGGAAGAAGCTTAAGAACCATTAGAAGTGGAATAAAAGTAAGGATAGCAAAAATTTTAAAAGTTCTTATGATGTTGTTTGTTTTGAATGAGAAAGCCTGGATATGTTAAAGCTGATTGTCCTACACTTAAGGAGCACCCAAGTAAGGAGAAGGATGAAGAGAAACCCAAGTACCAGAAGGATAAGAAGCGGTTCCAATAGGCATTCTGGGTCAATTTTGCATCTGACTCATCTGAGATAGAAATTGAAGAGGAGATAACAAAATTATGCGTAATGGATGATCATCTTGATAAGTCTGATCAAGAAGAGGTATGTGAACCAACCTATGATCAATTACTTAAAGTTTATGAGAACACTCATGCCTCATATATGAAACTTAAGAAAACTCATGGTAGTCTAAAATTGAAATTTTCAAATTTATAAAAAGAGCATGAAATTTTAAGTAAAGATCACACTCAAATTGATAGCAATCACATGATTTTACTTGATGAGTTTGATGAATTGAATAAAAAGTATTTTGAATTGATTGTTGAGCATGATTCTTTGAAAACATCTTACACCTCAGTTAAATCTAATTTTAAAACTTATATTGAAGAATCTGAGCATAGGGAGCACTATTTGAATATTGATAATGTTATATTAGAAAGTGCTAACTTGAGGTTTAAAGCTGAATTGAATACACTTGAGAGAAATAGGAAGACACCCACACTTGATCCAAAGCTAAAACCTAGGAAGAGGCATTATATCCCGAACAGATTAGTGAATCCTTTTCCTGGAGTTATATGTTTTTCATGTGGCATGCTGGGACACATTTCACACACTTGCTCTGTTTATCGTAGTACATATTGGGTGTGGAAACCCAAATTGCATGGTTCATAGTATAACACACATGCATTGTATTCTTCTTTTTATAAGAAGGGACCCAAACCTAATTGGGACCTAAATATGATATTTGATAAATTTTCAGGCTTGCTCTCATAAAAGGCCTTATGAGATCATGTGGTTCCTGGATAGCAGATACTCACGACATATGACTGGAGATACCGATCAATTCATTTTGCTGTAGACCAGGATAAGAGGCAAGGTTACTTTTGGAGATAACACCACCGGAAAAGTGGTGGGCTCAGGAATAATCAGAAATTCCAAGAACCTTTTAATTGAAAATATTTTTCTTGTAGATAGGCTAAAATAAAACTTGCTTCGCATCAACCAGCTTTGTGATAAGGGGTTTATCTTAAAATTCTTGGCAAACACTTGTATTATAAGCTTAAATAATAACACTATTTTGCAAGTAAAGTGGATCAACAATGTTGACATGCTCTACTTAAATAATATTGAATGTGATGCTTCATTTTACTTAAAAAATATTATTGATGATTCTTAGTTGTGGCACAGGAGATTATGTTATGCCAGTATGAAAAACCTTAAGAGAGTGACCCAAAAAGACCTAGTTAGAGGTGTCCCCAAGCTTAATTTCTCTAAAAACCACCTTTATGATGCCTGTCAACTAGGAAAGCAAGTTAAACCCTATTTTCACTCTATTAAGGACATTAGTACCTTTAGACTTTTAGAAGTCCTTCACATGAATTAATTTGGATCCATTAGTACTGCCAACTTAGGGGGAAAGTCTATGGTTTTGTGATTATTGATAACTACTCAAGGTCTACTTGGATTAGATTTTTATCACATAAAAATGAGACTTTTGATGGGTTTAGATCCTTCTCCCCTTGGATTAAAAAAAAAGTTAGGTTGTGAGATCTTGACCATCCATAGTGACCTTGGGGGAGAGTTTTAAAATGAGAAATTTGGAGACTTTTATGCAGATAACTGGATTAGTCACAACTTCTCAACTCCTAGGTCCCCTCAGCAGAATAGGGTAGCTGAAAGGAAGAACAAAATCTTAGTTGAGGCCGTTAGAGCCATACTTGCTGAGTATTCACTTCCAAAATAATTTTGGGCTGAAGTAGTAAATACAGCTTGTTATGTGTTGAATAGGGTGAATATTAGAGCCAAACTTGATAAGACGCCCTATGAGATCCTTAAGGGTAGGACACCGAACCTTTCACACCTCCATATCTTTGGCTGTAAGGTTTTAATTCATAATAGTGGGAAGTCACACTTAAGAAAATTTGACCCAAATTCTGATGGAGTGTTCTTATGTTATTCAAGTGTTTGGAAATCCTTTAGGGTGTTTAATAAAAGGGCATTAATGGTGGAGGAGACTACTCATGTAGTGTTTGATGAATCTGATCCTAAGAAGACTAGAATTGATGATGAAGATGGTGATAGAGAGATTTCTGAAGGAGTTAAAAATTTGGAGAAGAGAGTAGAGTCCCAAATCACTGAAGGAGTAGGAGAGATTACCCAATAAGTTGAAAATTTAAATCTAAAGGAAAAGGTTGATCCTACACACACTTTGCCTAGAGATTGGAGATATTCTTTGAGTCATCCTAAAGAACTATTCTTACGAGACCCTTCTTAAGGTGTTAGGACTAGGCATAGACTTAGGAAGGAAGTGAACCACTCTGCCTTTATCTCAATGACTGAATCCACCAATATTAATCAAGCCTTATCTGATGAGTTTTGGATCTTAGCCAAGCAAGAGGAATTAAACCAATTTATTATGAATGATGTTTAGGAGCTTGTAGAAAGACCAAAGGGATAAAGTATAGTTGGAATCAAATGGGTCTTTAAGAATTAGATGAATGATTCTGGTATGGTGGTTAGATATAAAGCAAGATTGGTAGCTAAGGGGTACAACCAAATAGATGAGATTGTTTTTGAGGAGACCTTTTCCCTTGTAGCTAGATTGGAAGCCCTTAGAGTGCTACTAACCTTTGCCTTGTTTAAGGGATTTAAGCTTTACCAAACAGATGTGAAGAGTGCCTTTTAAATGGGGTAATAAACGAGGATATTTTTGTTGAACAACCCTTAGGTTTTGAGAGTTTCCAATTTCTAAATCATGTTTTATAATTAAAAAAAAGCCTTATATGGATTAAAATAGCCACAAGAGCTTGGTTTGAGAGGCTTAGCACTTTTTTATTAGAGAGGAATTTTGTTATGGGAAGTGTAGACACCACCCTTTTTTTTGAAGAAAGTAGGAGATTAGTTGCTCATTCTTCAGATCTGTATTGATGACATGCTTTTTGGATCTTTTGATAAAAAGCTATGTGATTTTTTTTCTAAAATAATGAGTAAGGAGTTTGAAATGAGTATGATGCGAGAGTTATCCTACTTTTTGGGATTTAGCATAAGATAATTGGATGATGGAACCTTTATAAGTCAATCAAAGTATGTAAAGGACATCTTAAAGAAATATGAAATGGATAAAGCCAAGCCAATTAATACTCCCATTACCTCCAATGTTCAGTTGGATAAAGACCCAAATGGAAAATTATTTGATCAAAAGAAGTACAGAGGGATGATTGGATCTTTACTTTACTTGACTGCTAGTCGACCTGATATAATGTTTAGTGTTTGTCTTTGTACTAGATTTCACGCTAATCCTAAATAATCCCACCTGACCGTAGTTAAGAGAATTCTTAGATATCTCTTAGGGACTCAAAACATAGGAATCTGTTATCCTAGGTACATCATTTCTTTTGAGTTATTGGTTATTATGATTCTAATTTTGTAGGATGTAAGGTGGATAGAAAGAACACTTATGGGACTTGCCAATTTATAGGATAATCTTTAGTCTCTTGGTACAGTAGAAAGAAAAAATCTGTTGCTCTTTTCTATGTTGAAGCTGAGTATATTGCTTTAGGGAGTTGTGTGGCCCAAGTCCTTTGGTTGAAGCAGCAAGTCTTGGATTTAGGATTACTTGTAGGCATAATTTTGATCCTTTGTGGCAACACTAGTGCCATATGCATTTCTAATAATCCTATCCAACATTCAAGTATCAAGCACATGGACATAAGGCATCACTTTATTAGTAACCATGTGACCAAAGGAGACATTGAATTACACCATGTGACAACTGAGAATCAATTGGCTACATCTTTACTAAACCACTAGCTTTTGACACTTTCAGTATCTTAAGGACCAGATTGGGTGTAATTGGTATAAATTCATAGAATTATTATTTATTGATTTTTAATCTTCTATTTTGTTGCTTTTTTCTATTTTATTTTAGTTTGCTTACTTTACTTTTGACTAGTTTTTATTTCCTTTTTTAGTTATTTTTTTAGTCTTTTCTTTTATGATCACTGCTGAAATGATATTGTATATCATATTTTTTTTTTTTTTTGAAAATTTGTAGTCAATGATTTACATTTCTTAATCTATTAAAGGAAGAAAATACCGTTGATTATTTCTCTTTCTCTAACCTCTTTTAGTGGTGTAATTTTCTTTTCTAAACAAAAGTCTATCTCAAATTAAACACCAGACTTTGTGATTGAGTTCTTTTCTATCTTTTTATAGTAATCTATCTTATATTTATAATGTTCAATGTCTTTATATTACTTCAATATTTCTTGTTATCCTGTCATTGCATTTATCATATGATTTTTATTCTATTTTATAGTTTGTTCTTTCTTATATTAGAGTGTGTCTTTCTTTTCCAAATATCTAGAAGATATACTCACAACTGAGAATTTTTATAAAATTTGAAAAGGTATATAGCTTACAAAACAAAGGCCAATGACGTCAAATCAAAAGATGCGCAAAGTGCGCCTTTAAATTGATAAGAGGCATAAATGAGCCTAGGGCTGACAATATTCGACACGACATGAAACATGACCTAGAAACGACACAAAAAAATCCATGTTCGGGTCGACCTGGGTAGAAAATAGGTCGTGTTTGGGTCTAAGAAAATGCCTATTTTTGTTTTTGAGTCATGTTTGGGTCAACCCGAAAACATGAGGATGAACCGATTTCAACCTATATTAATTTGACTCAGCCTCTCGAGTTTGCCACTATGCCCATAAGCTCACTGGTTTCCTGGTAGGCTGGTTGGTCACTTAGTCATTACTGCATGTCTTTGTTGTTTTGAAAATGCTGGATTTATGAATATTTGGATATTTGAATAGTTGGATGTTGGCATGTTACCTTTTTTGGTGCTGTTCAGTGTTTAGTAACTATTTGGTCGTTTCTATTTATTGTTTTTAATCATATTTTTCAAATGTTTACTTGTTCAATAACTGGTTAGACAGTTGGACTTGTTGCCTTGTTGGGTAATGGGTGTTGTTCACTTGCCGTTGCTATTTGAGTATTTGGTTGTTTCATTTTTATGTTTCCAAATTCTGAACAGAAGCTAAAAGTCTGGCTGGGCGCCTGGGCTGCTGAGTGCTAGCTGCTTATAAATTTATAATGTGACATTTTGAATATATGATTCTTAATGAATTAATCTTTTTGATGAATTTAGAAGAAGGCTAAATGGTATAACTATGAAAGCTCAAGCAATGATGAAAAACCTTCTAAACATAAAGTGATAATTGTTGTGTGTTGGTTAATACTATTGCAACTTTGTGGCATTTGTGTTACCTAAATGACTAAATTCAAGAACAGATACTTTATAAATTCATTAATACTACATTAAATCATTAAGTTTAATGCAAATTGCCGCCTTGGGTGGTAATAGTTAGAAAAATCAAATATGTTCAAGACTAAATACTGGCTATATGTGTTGGAGAATGGATACTTTGAGAATCGAGGGTTTACTTGAGCTAATCAAATAAAGCTTTCTAGTTATACTTATATAATTATGGCATTATGCAATCTGAATATCTCATTATTTGGAATTTTATCATTTCTATTTGTTTATTATTTTTTAGCTTTTAGACTTTTAAATTTTAATGTTTATTGTTTAACCATTTTCATTTTGCTACTAATTCAAATTGAAAACAGGTTCAAGAGACAAGAAGTCAAGAATCAAGATGAAGAGTTGGCACTTGTGACTTGGCGACGTTGGCGTGTCGGTGTAGCCTGTTTAACCGTATAAGAATAAAGAAATGTAATTTGAATTTTGTAAATTATATAGTTTGTAATTTGTAGATTGTAATTTCTAATAAATGTTAAATATAAATTATCAAATTATATTTTTATTATTATCATTAATTATTGTTTAACTGTTCTACTCTAATTATATATATTTTTAAAAATTTTCATGCTTCTTCAAATTTTCCGTGTCGGGTCGTGTTGACTCGAACTTAATTCGGGTTGGGTTCGGGTCTAGAGAATTGACCTGAAACCAGTTTCGGGTCGTGTCCAGGTCAGATCAGGTATAGCCGGGTCAAATTCGGGTCTGACCCGAACATGCCCCGCCCACCCGAATTTACAGCCCTAAATGAGCCCACCAAAAGTATGTTCTTTTCTCTATCAAACTTTTAAAACTTAGAAGAATTCATGTGTCACTTAATATTTTCAAAGGTTTGATTTCGAATTTCATGATTGTGACTAATTACTTCGATACATTATTCTATAAGATATTTTTCTGAAACCTAGTCTTGAATGGATCTCTTTTTCTTATCCAATTGATTTTTTTGAGTTAGGTATTTTTATTTCAAAAGATGATTTTGCCCTAAGAGAAGTCCTAGCTAAAATTAACAGGACCAAATATTCTATCATTTTTCAGATTTTAATAGTGTTAACTCATTGATCTTACAAGTCTTTAAAATCAATCACCTGGAAACTATGTCATATTCATGCTTTGATTAAAAAAAAAACTTTATTTTCGTTCTTCTTTTCTCTACTTTTTTTTTCTTCTTTTCAGATTTTTTTTCCTCCTTTTTTGTAATGTAAAAAGGGGGAGTAGTGTTTGAAATTGTTTTTGTTTTATTTAGTTTTTTATTATTTAATTATTTGTCATCTTCAAAAAGGGGGAGATTATTGCATATCTTATTTTTAGGGAATATGATTTTGATGATAACAAACACTTCTGTTTCTCTACGACTACCTTGCCTACTAATAATTAAGATCCACAAGATTAAAGTTGTAATTTGAACCAGCTCAAGATTAGTTAGGCTAGGTTTGAGTCAGTTTGTAATATTTTACCTTTTCTTAAGTCAATTGTAAATGATGTGGTTCATGATGCTAAGTAACCTTGCACACACACACTTGGAGGGAAAAATTTCTATCTATTTGATTAGAGTTTTTTATTTTGATCACATCATATAGGACAATCCAAATATCATCCTAGACAATCAGTTAAAAATAGAAATCCTAATTAGGGCATCCAAATTAAGGATCCATCATTAAGCGTATCGTCTTGGATGATATTCGTATCGGCCGGGATGATAGGCTCAAACCAAAAAGAATTAGTTGCCAAATCTATTTAGGTAGCTTTTATTTTTGAAAGTCATCCAGGACATCATTTTGGATGATGCAATGCAATTATGCCTAAATTAATATGGTAATTAAGGAAAGCAATTAAGGTTTGATTGCTTGATCATATCATCTTGGATGATCGCAGGATAATCCGGGATGATTAGTTCAAAAACTTTAGTTGTTTCTGGACGATCAAACATCGTACAGCTCTTATTTAGGGCGATGTTTTGGATGATATGCACAGATTTGAACTAATCATCCAGGACAACCGCGAGATCAGCCAGGACGATCAAGCTATTTTTTGATCATCCAGACATCCATTCAGTGTGATGGGCTGGCCAATATTTAGTGACTTGTACTAATCGTATAGGATGATATACTATCTTCCTGGATGATATGAACAAAAACCTTATAATCATCCCAAATCATGCTAACTGCTTGAGCTAATTTTGTACTGATCATACAGGAAGATATTTATATAATATTGGTCGATAATATTAGTTTGATGCAATTAAGAGCTATTCTGAAGCTCTTCTATTTAAGACCAGTTATTCTATCCAATAGAACATCTTTTGTCGCTTTCCTGACCTGAGAGAGCCAAGAGGAGAGGGAGAGCAAGGGAGAGAGAGAGAGAGAGGATGTTGTGAAGGGGAGTTTATGAGGGGTTTCACAAAGGTTTCTCCATGCAAGGATCCATTGTCACCTTCTTTGGTCATCATCCCTAGTACCTTGAGGGTTCTATAGAGGTCTGCTTCAACATCTGATCAAGGTTCTCTGCGTGCTACAAGAGGAAGCAAAAGGATTTGGGTTCTCTGCCTGCTTCTAGAGGAAGCAAAAGGAGTTGGGTTCTCTATCTCACCTGGGTTGGTGGAAAGGAGGTTTGTACAGGCTTCTCCGCCTTGCTGTGGGGGTAAAAGGAGAGACACTGAGTTTAGTTCAATACTTAGTGGACACCTCTGAGGAGTGGATGTAGGTCAGGTTGACCGAACCACTATAAATTTCTGTGTTCTTAATTACTACTTCTGCATTTATTTTTTGTACTTTGATTTCTATGGTGAATCTTGGTTTTAGTTTAACATTATATTTTTGATTGAATAATTTTTTAATATACCAATTCACCCCCTCTTGGTTAGCCTCGGGACTAGTTCATAAGAGCTTAGCATCCCTATCAATCTTTCAATCGTATAATACTAAATTTAATAAAAAAACCTTAGTTTTTTATGCTCAACACAAAAACCTATCATATACATGCTACTAATTTTTTATAATATGAAAACATTTCAAACATTACGAAGAAAGAACTTAGTACTGGACTTGATAAATAGAAAATATTTTCAAACAAATTGACATGTTTCCAATAAAATAAAAAATTAAACAAAAATACTAATCTAAAGAAATAAAAGCAAAAAAAAACCAAAAAAATAATTAAAGAAAATAGACAAACACATAATTACACAACACATCAAGTTTATAGAATTTTCAATTTAATCATTAGGATCAATCTCACCTAATCTGGTTCTAAAAGTGCTAAACGTGTCAAAAGCTAGTGATTTTATGAAATGTCTGCAAGTTAATTCTTAGTAGAAACATGATGTAATTTAATTTCTCCCTTAGATACATGATCTCTGATGAAGTGGTGCCTTATATTAATATAATTTATTCTAGAATATTGATTAATATTCTTTGAAATGCAAATAGCACTAGTATTATCACAAAAAATAGGAATGGTGCAAATTGAAAATCCTAAGTCAATTAGTTTTTATTTTAAGCAAAGAACTTGTGCCAAATAACTACCTAAGTCAATATTTTCTTCTTCAGCAGCAGATAAGGTTACCGAATTATGTTTTCTATTAGACCAAGAAATTAAAGCCAAATTTCTACATTTGCATTTCACAAAAATCTATTACAAACAAGTAAGCCGAATTATTGTAATGCCTCATCAATATCTAATCAATTGATGTTATAAATGCTTCCAAACATAATTATTGTAATAAACCATCTAAAGGCTGACATGCCCTTAAACAAAAAAAGAACTACCACTACCATCCTCAGGAATATCAAAAAATTCTTGAGGAATCCCTTTATTACAACCACCAACATCCCATATAAAAGAACTATCAAGTGCTCTTTGAGCACAGTAATGACCAGCCTTGTTAAACCTTTTGTAAGTATGCACAAAGACCACCTGATGGAACAGCTTCATCCAACTCCATCGATCTCAATCTTCGAACTGCTGTTTCCACATCTCTCTATTTTTAAAATCCTGCATATACTTAATTACACTTGCATTGTCCCCCTTTATAATAACTCCTTTGAGTTCAAACATCCAATCTTCAAGTACCTTATCAATGTACTGAAGAGCTGCCATCTCAACATGTGTAAAGTCCTAATGACAAATGCTCCAACCAGCTGCCACAATCATTTTGCCATAACTATCCCGAATAACAATCCCTATTCCCCCTACATTTGATCTAAGCAAGGCTCCATCCACATTGACCTTAGACCAAGAAACTAAAGAGTTTCCTATAAATTGATAAGTTTCAGAAGTAATTTTTTGATCAACCCTACAACCTTCAAAATCTCAATCAAAATATTCAATAATTTCAAAAGAATAGCTATGTTTAGGATACCAAATCCCTAACTTTTGAGTTCCCAAAATTCTTTTAATTTCTATCAAATATGATTCTTTTTGATCAGATTGAAATCTAGCACATAAAAAATACTAAATATGATATATGATCTGTTAGTAGTCAAGTAAAGTAAAGTAATGATCTAATGATACCTTTAATTTTTTTTTTATCAATAAATTTTTCCTTAGAGTCCTTATCTAACAGTAATGTGGAACTTATTGGTGTAGTCACTAGTTAAGTACTATCCATTTCAGATTTTCTTAGAATGTACCTAAATTTTTTTCATTTTTCTTTATGCTTAAACTAAGAAAATAACTTAAATCTCCCATTGAACTCATATTAAATTCACTACTTATTATTTTTGAAAAATCATCACCAAGGTTTTTTTTTAGATCCAAATAAGATATCATTAATATATATTTAAATAATGAGTATGTCATCTCCTATCCTTTTTAGAAAGAGAGTGGTGTCTACACTTCCTTTAACAAATAATCTTTCTAATAGAAAAGTGCTTAACCTCACATACCAAATCCTAGGTGCATATTTTAGTCCATAAAATACCTTTTTAATTTAAACACATGATTAGGGAATTTAGAATTTTTAAAACTTAGAGCTTGCTCAATATAAATATCATCTTATATTATCCTATTAAGAAAGATACTCTTAACATTCATTTGATACAATTTAAAACCTTTAAAATAGGTAAAATCTAATAAGACCCTGATTGTTTAAAGTCTAGCTATAGGGGCAAAAATTTCTTCAAAATCAATCTTTTCTATTAGATTATACCCCTTGGCTACCAATCTTGCCTTGATTCTAATCACAACAATGAAATCATTCATTTTATTTTTGAACACCCACTTAGTTCCAATAATTCTTTAATCATTAGGTCTTTCAATTAATTTCCAAACATAATTTGTAACAAATTGATTCAATTCTTCCTACATGGCCAAAATCCAAAATGCATCCGTAGTAATTAATTTTTTTAATTGGGTTCAATTATTAATATAAAGGCAAAATGGTTCACTTTTTTGTTAAATCCATGCCAAATTTTAACACGCCCACTAGGTTCACCTAAAATAAATTCCTTAGGATTATTCTTAGAAAATTTCTATTCTCTAGGCCAAGGGTTTTCAGTACCAACCTTCTCTTCCAAATTTATCTTTTTAATTTCTTGGGAGATATTCTTAATATGATCATCTTATATCTATGGCTCTTCCAAAATACCAGATTCTTAAAAAATAATATGTGTAGTCTCCTCAACTACCAAAGTGCTCTTGTTTAAAACTATATCAAATTTGCCAACACTAGAATATCTAAGAAAAATTCATTCATCGGATTTTGGATCAAATTTTCCTAAAAGAGTTTTACCATTATTTTGAATGAACACCTTGCATCCAAAAACATGCAAATGTGAAAGATTAGGTGTACTTTCCTTTAGAAGTTCATAGTGTGTCTTATTCAATTTGCATCTAATCTTCACCCTATTCAGAACATAACAAATTGTATTGATCAATTTAGACAAAAAATATTTTGGAAGTGGGTACTTTGCCAACATGGCTCTAGTTTCTTTTATTAATATTTTTATTCTTTCTTTTAACTACCTCATTCTACTAAGGGGTACTAGGTGCTAAAAAATTATGATCAATTCAATAATATTTATAAAAAGCTTTAAATTTTTCATTTTTGAAGTCTCTTCCATGATCATTTTGAATTGATAAAATCTCATATCCTAGTTTCCTCTAAATACAAGCAAAAAAACTTCTAAACTTATGAAATGATTTACTCTTTTGAAATAAGAATTTAACCCAAATGAATCTAAAAAAATCATCAACTATTAGAAATCCAAAGACTTTGCCTCCTAGACTCATAGTGCTAATTGGTCCAAAAAGATATATATAAAGGATTTCCAACGATTTACTAGTTTTAAGATCCTTAATGGAATGAAATGCTGACTTCACCTATTTTCCTAATTGACATACATTACATAAGTTATTCTTAGTTAAGTTTAGTTTAGGTATTACTCTAATAAAATTTTTTTGAGTAATCTTCCTAAGATTTTTCATGCATGTGAGATAAAGTCTTCTTCTATGTCATAACTATGATTCATCGGTAATTATTTTGAGATGAAAGGCTTTAAAAGATGTAATAAAATTTAAATTAAGCATATACATATTATTTACCCTATTTTCATATAATACACCAATTCCATTTTGGCTTATTATGCAGCTTGTGAGAAACAATTTACACTATAACCTTTATAACATAGCTGACTAATATTCAATAACTTTTACTTTAAACCTTCTACCATTAAAACATTCTCAATGAGAAAATTATTTAAATTCTCAATCATACATGTGCCAACCACTTTTCTAATGGTATTATCTCTCAATGTAACCTTACCTCCATTTTGGCTTCTAGTAATATGAATTCTATTGTATCTCTAGTCATATGCTTCGAACATTCGCTAACCATGTACCAAATGCTCTCACAAGGACTTGTATAAGAGTATTTCTATAGAAAGATTCAATGTTAGACTTAGGAACCAATATAAGTTTGGGTTCTTCTCTTGGAAATAATAATCTAGATGCATATTTGATATGCAATATTTTATGCTTCTTAGGTCTCCACACTATATATGATTTACTATGAATAATACAAGTGTGAGAAATATGGCCAATCATTCTACAAGAAAAATATTTGACTTTTGAAAAAGGATTCACCAATCTATATGTATTATATTTTTTATTCTCCTAGGTTTTAATATTTTAAGATTCTGATAAGGATTGAAAAATTATTCAGGTGTTGGTGGTATCCTATTTTCTTCAAGTGCTTTTAGTTCTGCTTTGAAATATGAGTTAGCATTTTCTAAAATAGCAATATCAACTTTCAAATAATGTTCTCTATGATTAGCTTCATCCATAAATATTTTAAAATTTTTTTCATGTTCAGTATGTGATGATTTCAATAGTTCATGCTTTTTGTTCAAATTATTAAACTCATCCAATAGTTTCATGTTGTTGCTATAAATTAATGTGTGATCATTCCTAAGGATTTTATGCTCTTTTTATAAATTTGAAAATTTTATGTTTAACTTAGCATGCAATTTTTTGAGTTTCCTATATGTAGTATGAATTTTCTCAAAAACTTCAAACAATTCATCATAGGTTAAGTCACATGCCTCTTCTTGATCTGACTAATCATGATTATCAGCCAGTAAATACAAGTTTACGACTTCCTCCTTTGATTTTGTTTCTGAGAAATTTTAAGTTGAATCCACCCAAAATACTCTTTATAATCTCTACTTGCCCTTCCATACATTGGTTTTTTTCTCAACCTTCTCCTTGCTAGGATTAGCTTTTAGATTTGGGCATTTAGATTTGATATGTACTAGCTTTCTACATTCTTAGTAAATTACATCATTAGAAACTTTACCCTTTTTGTGGAACTTACCGTTATTCAACTATTGATGTCTCCTTAGCTTCCTCTAAAGGAAACTTCAAAATTGCCTTATCATTAAGGCAATATCATCTTCATCCTCAGGCTAAGACTAATCACATTTTGAGTCATCTACATTCAATGCAATGCTCTTATCATTTTGCTTGTCACCTATATCAATCTGTCTTTGAGTTACTCGTTACTTAAGTAATTAGTGATCCAAGAAAATTATCATTAGAATAATTAAAATTTTTAATTTAGTTACTATAATTATCTTTACATCATACGTAGTAGGCAAAGATTTTTATTTACTTTTTCAAATATAATTAATTCCCTACCTAAAACGTGCAATGAAGTGACTATCTGTATAAAATGAATGTACATGTCAGTGATTGACTCGTTTAATTTAATACAAAAAAAGTTTGAATTCGTGTAGTAGAATGTTCAATTTAGAATGTTTCACTTCATTAGTTCCATCATAAGTGATAAAAAATCTATCCCAAATTTCTTTTCCAGTTCTACAAGTTTAGACACATATATAATCTTCTAACTTAAGTGCATAGAAAAAGCGTTTAAATATTTAGCATTCAATTGAGCTAATTCTTTTTCCTCCACACTCCAATCAGTAAATAGTATTTCAGCTATAATACCATCTGCAAGTCTAGTTTGTATAGTGTGGCTTTCATGTACTAAAATCCATATGCAATAGTCAAACGATT
The DNA here is from genome assembly GCA_016618105.1 of Dendrobium huoshanense. Lineage (NCBI taxonomy): Eukaryota > Viridiplantae > Streptophyta > Magnoliopsida > Asparagales > Orchidaceae > Dendrobium > Dendrobium huoshanense. Next base: position 1,608,944 of record CM028357.1, on the reverse strand, counting down.
GAAGAAATGCAAACATACAAGCTTTTCAAAAATTGAAAGTGATGTTGTCAAATAATGGTATAGTGATCGAACATCCTTCATGTGTGTTAAAGTTTCCAAAAGTAGCCATGATCATTTTCAAAAAGTTATCTAAATTTTAATTTTTGAAAGTAGGCTCTAATACCACTTAAAAGTCTAAATAAGTTATTAGACCTATTAAATTTATCCCAAGGCTAACCAAGAGAGGGGTGGATTAGTAATTAAAAAAAACTCTTGATAAGTTTTAGGAATCCTATTTTATAGTTTTTAAGCATAATAAAAATTTATCAAAAAAAATTTCTTTTAACCATGAATTAAATTACAAAAAATAAAAATATTATAAGGTAATGAAAGAAAAATACAATATCAAGACACTCTCCCCAAGTGTGTGCCTGTACGGTTACCCAATTAAAATCAAACTCCCTCAGACAAAAAAAAAAAGTATAGACTTCAATTATAATAAACTATAGTATAATCTGTCTTGAAGTATTCAACAGTCTGGAGTATGAATTTCCTGAAACATTTACACACACAAATAACATGAACAAGACCTTTCCAATATGTTTAAGAAGAAAGCAATAATTAACATAATAAAAATTTGGTATCATAAAAAACTTACATGATATAAACTTATAGATTTGAGAACTAAGTCACAACATAACCAACATAGTTCTGCACAATAATCAAATCATCACCTAGGTTTTTAATGAATAAGGCCGTGTGTACTCTACCCTTTATAAACCGATTGTTAATTAGAAATTTACTCAACCTATCACGAGTATCATGCTGAGGAACCCAATATATATATATATATCCGTACTCATCATATATTAGGTAAACCTTTTTTTATTATTAGCTTAAAAAATGGTCATTTGTTAATAATGTTATGGCTTACTAACCTCAAATTATTTGAATCATATGTCACAAACTTCTTTTGGATTATTTTCCTAGAGATATATAGAGTATTAAGCCTGCTCTATATGATATCCTATATCTTATACGCGAGCTGCTTAAACGGATGAAACCTGTACAAAATATTAAGTTGAAAAATGTTATTTAAAAAAAAAATAAATATATAAATACATAAATATATATATATATATATATATATATATATATATATATATATATATATATATATATATATATATAATATATATACACACACACACACACACACACACACACACACACACACACGTAGAATAATAATAATAATAACATTAAGTCTTTGTCCCACTATGTGGGGTCGGCTACATGTATCCTTCATTCATATTGTGTCATGCTAAAAGTTAAATTCTTGTTTAAATCTAATAAATAAATATCATTTCTAATATTTTATAACCAAGTTATTTTAGGGCTACCTCTACCTTTACTAACATTAGTCAAATTCAATACCTTTACTTTCCTAACTGGGTCATCGGAAGGCCACCATTTTATGTTTACAAACCAGCTAAGGCAACACTCTCTAATCTTATCTTCCACTTGAGCTACTCCAAACTTTTCACATATACACTCATTTTATATCCTATCTCTAAGGGTACCCACTCGTCCACCTAAGCATCCTCATCTCTGCAACACTTAACTTAGTATTATGTTTTTCTTTTAAATGGCCGACACTCAGCACCATAAAGCATAACATGTATCACCACCATTTTATTGAATTTTTCCTTAAGTTTGAGAGGGACTTTTCTATCACACAACAAGCCCGACGCCATCCTCCACTTCAACCATCCAAATTGAATTCTACAAATAATGTATTTCACCATCACTCTGATTAATAGATCTAAGATATCTAAAATGTGTACTCTTATTAAAGACTTAATCGCCCAAAGTCATAATCCCCTCACTAGGACTATAACTACTAAAATTACACTCCATATATATCCGTTTTAGATCTACTCAAGAGAAAACCTTTAGACTCTAAGGTTGACCTCAATACTTAAAGTTTTCCTTCAACTCCCTATCTAGTCTTATTAAAAAAAAGAGTATCATCAGCAAAAAAATATACACCATGGTACATCCTCTTATAAATATACATATTTATCACTCTCAGGCTCAATCAACATGTGCCAATCCATAATCGATGTTGCAATAGCTTGTGTGGAAGGTCTAGTTGTAGAAGTCTGAGGAGGTGGTGAGTAGTAAAATGGTTGCATAATGTATGATGGAAAGGGATAAGTAGAAGAGAATGCCCAAGAAGATGGTGGTAGTTATTACGGGTAAAAGGAAGCAATTTGCATAGGGTCTTGTGATGGAAAGCAATATTCAAAGGTGTAAAATTGTGAACTCCTTAAAGGAACGATAGGTAAAGGAGGGCTAGGCTGTGTATGAATGTTAGGCTATGAAGTGGATGTCCCCTCAATAACATATCATCCACCAGTTCTTGATCTGCACCCAAAAATATTTGAAAATGACTAGATGTATCTCATCTCCTCTAGAAGACATTTGTAAAAAAAATAAAAGAGACATTTATCTACGATTTAAATATTTATTAAAAAGTAGTAAATAAGTAAATTAAATACATGGAATAAGTAGTAACTACTACTACGCTAACATGCAACAAAAGAAACTACTATATGTATTCTAACATGTACAAAATAAACTATAATATGGAAACTATCATACAAGTAAAAAAAGGAAGTATTTTATCTTTACTAACAGGAAAAAAAGGAACTACTGTATAATAACTACTATACAAGCAAAAAAAATAACTACTGTATCTGTACGAACATGTAAAAAAAAAGAACTACTATGCAAGTAAAAAAAAGTGTATTACTCTATCTATACTTATGTGTAAAAAAGGAAGTACTATATAAGTAAAAAAAAAGGAAATACTATATTTATTCTAACATGTAAAAAAAACTACTATATAGAAACTACTATATGTGTATACTGAAATGTAAAAAAATTACTAATTAATTCATATTTACCTCATTACTATTAATCACTAGAAAATTTATTTCAATCTAACAAGGTCAAATTCTCACAATTAACATCTTTAATGTTCTGCTCAATGTCCAAGTCTATGTCCTCTAATAATAACTCCATATCATATGTTGTAAGTTAATCCTCTACATCATTAGAAGGCTCTGTAAAGTTTGATATGTACTCTTTTAGATGTGTTTCTAGTATTGATGATATACTCTCAATGATCTCCTAGGTTTAGCCTTGATGACTACAAGCCAATCTTGCTTACCCTTAGTTTACCTAGATAGTTAGCAAAGAACACTTATGTAGCCTGGTTAGCAAAGAAAAAAGAGTCATATGTTCTATATATTGTACCTCATTTTAATTTTATAACACCTTAAAGTTGATGCACCATTTTTCCTCTATTTGGCACTGGATCAAATAAATCACAATTAAAAAGATACAAGTTGTGCCTTTCAATAGGATATTCCAACTATATGACTTCTCACAAGACCCCATAATACTTACAATCACCACCTATATAATTGTTCTTTTTTAAACATACACCAAAGTTTTTAGTTTTTTTTACCTTCACACCAAGATTTGGTTTGAAATATTTAATCATTGACAATAAAAATTGCCCAACATTTCATTACTCTCATAGGTCCCCAACCTAGACTCATTCAACCTTGGTCTTGCAAATCTCTGGCTTCATTGTTGACATGGTTGATTCAGAAAGTATATATATATATATATATATATATGGTTGAAGTGACTTTTCAAAATACATACCATTTTTTGAACCAATTTAGAAATTTAGATTCCACTCTCTTTTCGTGCTCTTATTGTGATATTGTATTTAGACCATTAACAAACTTCTAGCAAAAAATATGAATTATGGATCTCTATGTTTGAGTCTATAAAATGTATTGAATTTTAACTAAATCTTACTTGAGATATGACTAACCTTTAGCGCAATTAAGTAGTATGTACAACGTGGAAGCTCTCTGTTAGGAAAGTTGCTATTTGCATGTTTTACATTCTTGCAACTTGTATAGTTTTGATGATTCCAAATATTATTATTTTATGTGTTGTTATCTCCTAACATTTTTTGGAAGATTTGTTTTTGCTCTTGTGTGTACTAATATTTTAGGAAAATCGAACCCCAGACTACAAAGACTTCAAATCAGATTTAGCATGAAATACTTTGTGAATTTGAAGCTTGTACTTTTTATTTGAATTAAATTTGAGAGGGAGTGACTGTAAGTGAGTGAATAAATTTACACACACTTAAAGGAGATGTTGAAAAAGTTTTTGTACTGATCGTACGGGATGAACATTGTTCGTACGGGACGATAAGATCAGTTATCTCCTTGTAAGAGCAATGGAACGGACAGGAACTGAACTGGAAAATTTTTCTAAGGAATGATCGTCCAGACGAAATTATTTTTTCATCCCAGGATGAGTTTCTCACTGAAAATATTTTATCCAGACGAAGTCCAGTTCGTCCAGGACGATGGGAACCAACTATGGCAGTTTCTGGCAACGTTCTGTAGTTTTCGGAACCAACTTTTGATATAACTAATCGTACTGGATAAAATGTGTTTGAATAGTTGCTATTTGAATGAGTTATATTTGTGCAACTTATTTAGTTTTGATGATTCCAAACATTATTGTTCAGATGTATAGTTATCTCCTAACAATTTTAGAAGATTTGAACTTGCTCTTGTGTGTACTAACATTTCAGGAAAATCAGACTCCAGACTACGAAAACTTCAAATCAAATTCAACATATGATATTTTGTTTATTTGAAGTTTGTCTTTTCTTTGAATTAATTTTGAAAGGGAGTGATTGTAATTGAGTGAATAAAATCTCACACACACAAATTAGGAGATCATGAAATTCTATACTGATCGTACAGGACGAAATTTATCGTACTGGACGATCTGTCAGTTATCTCCTATAGAGCACTTGGAACGAATAGGAACTTGCTTTGAAAAATTTTTCTAAGTCCTATTCGTCCAGGACGAATTTTAATATCGTCCCGGACGATGGGTTCTCTGTAAACATTTCGTCCAGACAAATTTTACCATCGTACTGGGCGACCAGTCCTCTGGAAAATTTTTGTCCAGACAAAAATAAATATCGTACCGGACGAACAGCTCTCTGGAAAATTTTCGTCCAGACGAAACCAAATTATCGTCCCCGGCGATTAGCTCTCTGGAAAATTTTCGTCCAGACGAAATAAATAATCGTCCAGGACGATCGGCTCTCTGGAAAATTTTCGTCCAGACGAACATATTTTCGTCCAAACGATAAACCGACTTAGGACAGTTTTCAGCAGTTTCTAGAACCGACCTTGTAATAACCGTTCGTACTGGACGAACCTAGTTCGTACAGGATGATCAGTTGTACGAAGTCATTTCGTACACATATACAAATTGGGTCGTTTCAGATCGTTTAAGTAAAATCGTCCAGGACGATCCAGGATCGTACGGGACGATCCACTGCGTACAGAATTGGAAATTTGCAGTTTTTGGGCGGTTTTTTCTTGTCTTTTGTATAAATAGTCCAAATTAGACTGCCACCCAATCTTTTTGTCATTTGATCTTTTTTCCTATTGAGAGAATAGCCAAGGAGAGAGTGGAAGAGAGCTTTCAAAGGAGAATTCCTACCATTGGAGCGAGAAGGCTTCACTTGGATTGCAAAGGTAAGAATCTCTACTTGTGAAATTGGATTTCTTCACTCTTTTCTTTCTTCCTTCTAGATTCTTGTGAGAAGATCATTCAAGAAGGTCCGGTTCTCTGCCGACACTTGGAGAGTGTGAAAAGGACGAGGGTTCTCTGCCTACACTAGGAGAGTGTAAAAGGAAGAAGGTTTTCTGCCTACACTTGGAGAGTGTGAACAGCCGTATGGTTCTCTGCCCACACTAGGAGAGTGTGAAAGGACGACGGTTCTCTGCCCACACTAGGAGAGTGTAAAAGGACGACGGTTCTCTGCCAGCACTGTGGATTGTGTAAAAGGACGACGATTCTCTGCCGCACCGGGTAGTGGTGAAAAGAGGGTTTTGTATAGGCTTCTCCGCCTTGCTGTGGGTGCTAAAGGAGAGTCACTTTGTGGTATTAGTGCAATACTCAGAGGGTGCCTCTGAGGAGTGGATGTAGGTCTGGTTATAGACCGAACCACTATAAATCTGGTGTCATTTACTTTATTGCTTTTACGTTTCCGCATTTTAAATTTCAGTTTTAACAACTCTGTGGTTGAAAAACATTTTTCTACAAACTTTAAAAGAAAATTTTATTTCGATTCAACTTTAATTTTAAGAGGGTTTAAAATTTTTAAAACTACCAATTCACCCCCCTCTTGGTAGCCGTGGGACATTTACTTAGGCTTAATAACCTAATTACTAGACTCAACAAGTGGTATCAGAGCATTGTTTCAAAATCATAAGTTTGAACTACTTTTTGATTAACGTAGATGGCTACATTTGGAAATCAAAACACACCTGAGGGTTACTCTATCACTAGACCTCCACTGTTTGACAATATTCCTTTTGATTTTTGGAAAACACGCATGTCTACTTTCTTACAGTCACTTGATTATCGCATGTGGATGTTAGTCCAGGAAGGTTACACAAAACCAACTAGATTAGTTGATGGAATTAGGGTAGATACACCCTATGCAGATTGGACTATAGAAGAACGTGACTTAGCACAATTAAATGCGAAATGTTTAAATAGTTTCTTTTGTGCTTTAAAATCTGAAGACTACATGCGAGTTTCTACTTGTAAAAGCGGAAAAGACATATGGGATAGACTTTGTATTACTTATGAAGGGACAAATGAGGTTAAGAAATCAAGACTCAATATCTTGTTACATGACTACGAATTATTTCGCATGAAACCTAATGAATCTATATCTGACATGTACACAAGATTCACTCAAATTGTCACCTCTTTGCATGCACTTGGTAGGGAATTAACTAATGCTGAAATGGTTAATAAGATTCTTCGTTGTTTACCTACTGCATACGATGCTAAAATTACTGCAATTACAGAGTTAAAAGATCTGAACATTTATTCTATTGACAATCTTCTTGGTTCACTCATTGCTTACGAGCAAGGAGTAAGTCAAAGAAAGATTGATGCAGGTGAACCAAGAAAGGACAAGAATATTGCACTAAATGTGGAAGAGTCAGAAAGTGAACACTCACAACCTGAGGATGAAGATGATATAGCACTGATGACTAGACAATTCAAAAGCTTTTTAAAGAGGAAGCAGAAGAGACGCCAGCAATGGAATAGAAGTAAGTATAACAGAAATGGCAAGGTTTCTAATGAAGTAATTTGTTATGAATGCAGGAAACCAGGTCATATAAAGACTGATTGTCCAAAACTCAAAGCCTCTCCTAGCAAGGAGAAGGTAGAGGAGAAACCAATGGTAAAGAAGGGCAAGAAGAAGTTTCAAAAGGCTTTTTGGGCGGACTCAGCTTCAGACTCATCTGAGACTGAAAAAGAAGAAGAAGTCACCAACCTTTGCTTGATGGAAGATAAAGCTGAACAATCAGATCAAGAAGAGGTATGTGATTTAACCTATAATGAATTGTTTGAAGTTTCTGAACACATGCATGGTGCATATAGGAAAACGAAAAAGATGCATGCTAGTTTAGTTTTAGAATTGGAAGAGCTTAATAAGGAACACGAAATCCTTAGGAATGATCATGCTTTAATTGATAGCAACCACATGAAACTACTTGATGAATATGATGACTTGAATAAAAATTTTGAGAATTTAAAATCATCCTATGCTGAACTTGAAAAAGAATTTGAGAAATTTAAGGATGAATCTGAGCACAAGACATATAGAGTCAATTATACAAATCGAATCTTGGAGGAAATGAATTCATTTTACAAACTTACTATAAGAGCTCTCGAGGATAATAGGAACCCCCCTAAACTTGAAGATTTTACAAATCCTAAGTATTATCCTAAATTCATGAAATCCCTTAGAAGACAATCATATGAGAGAAAACATAGGAATATTTTTCCTAATGTTAAATGTAACAATTGTGGATTTTTGGGACATATATCTCACACCTGCACTTTAAAGATGAAACCTAATTTGGTGTGGAGAACTAAGATGCATAAACCTAGACATATCACACATGCATCTGATTATAAATTTCATAAAGGTGAACCCAAACTAGTTTGGGTTCCCAGGTCTAACATTTGAGAATTTTGCAGGTATACTCTCACACAAGACCTCGTGAGAGTATATGGTACCTGGACAGCGGATGTTCTAAGAACATGACTGGAGATACTGCTCAATTCATAACGTTGGAAGCCAGGAGTGGGGGCAAGGTTACACTTGGAGATAATACCACAAAGAAAGTGGTTGGATCAGGTATGATTGAAAATTTGAAAAACTTTTTCATAGATAATGTTTTATTAGTTGAAGGCTTGAAACATAATTTGCTTAGCATAAGTCAGCTATGTGATAAGGGCTATAATGTAAAATTTTTACCTACTAGCTTCATAATTAGCCTAAATGGAAAAATTATTTTAAATGGAAAAAGGGTGAATAATGTCTACATGCTAGATTTAAATTGTATTCAATCTCCTACTGCTTTTTGTTTGAAAACTGTTTCTGATGAATCATGGCTTTGGCATAGGAGACTTTGTCATTCTAGTATGAAAAATCTTAGAAAAATTACCCAAAAGAATTTGGTGAGAGGAATACCTAAACTAGACTTTACTAAGGACCATCTGTGTGATGCATGTCAATTAGGAAAACAAGTGAAGTCCTCTTTTAAGTCCATTAAAGATCTTAGGACCAGTAAACCTTTAGAAATTCTACACATGGATCTTTTTGGACCAGTAAGCACTGTTAGTCTAGGAGGAAAGGTATATGGATTTGTTATAGTAGATGATTTTTCAAGATTCACCTGGGTTAAATTTCTTTTTCATAAGAGTGAATCATTTGAGGAATTCAGAAATTTTTCAACTTGGATACAAAGAAAACTAGGATGTGAAATAATTTCTATACAAAGTGATCATGAAGGAGAATTTGAAAATAGATTTGAAGATTTCTGTAAAGAAAAGGGGATTGATCACAATTTTTCTGCACCTAGAACTCCTCAACAAAATGGAGTAGTTGAAAGAAAGAACAGAACATTAATAGAAGCCGCCCGAGCAATGTTAGCAGAGTACTCTCTTCCTAGATATTTTTGGGCTGAGGCGGTTAGCACTGCATGCTATGTTCTGAATAGGGTGAATGTGAGATCAAATTTGAATAAAACACCCTATGAGTTGCTAAAAGGAAGAACACCAAATTTGTCTTATTTGCATGTATTTGGTTGCAAGGTGTTCATACATAATAATGGAAAATCTGCCTTAGGAAAATTTGATCCAAAATCAGATGAAGGAATTTTTGTTGGATATTCAAGTGTTGGAAAATCTTATAGAGTATTCAACAAAAGAACTTTAGTCATTGAAGAAACCACACATGTTGTTTTTGATGAAAATGGAAATATGGAAGAGCCAAAAGTTGTTGAAGAAGAAATTGAAGAAAACTCCCAAAAGATTGATAGATTAAATTTGGAAGAAAATGTGGAAGAAAATTTAGAAAGAGAAGACTCTTTGCCTAAAAGTGCCTTTTTAAATGGAGTAATTGAAGAAGATGTTTTTGTAGAACAACCTCCAGGTTTTGAAAATTCAAAATTTCCAAATCATGTTTTCAAATTAAAAAAGGCATTATATGGATTGAAACAGGCACCTAGGGCTTGGTATGAGAGGTTAAGCACCTTTCTACTTGAAAGATCTTTTGAAAAAGGAAGTGTGGATACAACTCTCTTTTTAAGGAAAATTGGAAATGATATACTTATTGTTCAAATTTATGTGGATGACATCATCTTTGGATCTTCAAATAAACATCTTTGTGATGATTTTTCTAAAACAATGAGTAGTGAATTTGAAATGAGTCTAATGGGAGATTTAAATTACTTTCTAGGATTTAGCATTAAGCAACTTGAGGAAGGTACTTTTCTTAGTCAAACCAAATATATTAAGGACATCCTCAAAAAATATGAAATGGACAATGCTAAACCTGTTAGTACACCAATGAGTTCTTCAGTTCAGTTGGATAAAGACCTTAAGGGAAAATCTATTGATCAAAAGAAATTTAGAGGGATAATTGGATCTTTACTTTACTTGACTGCTAGCCGACCAGATATTATGTTTAGTGTTTGCCTATGTGCTAGATTTCAATCAGATCCAAAAGAATCACATTTGACAGCAGTGAAAAGGATTTTAAGATATCTACTAGGAACTCAAAACTTAGGAATTTGGTATCCTAAGTTTAGCTCTTCATTTGAAATTATTGGTTACTCAGATTCTGACTTTGCAGGCTGTAGAGTGGATAGGAAAAGCACTTATGGAACATGTCAATTCATTGGAAATTCATTAGTTTCATGGTCTAGTAGAAAACAAAATTCAGTGGCACTATCTACTGCAGAAGCAGAATACATTGCATTAGGAAGTTGTGTGGCACAAGTACTTTGGTTAAAACAACAGTTGATTGACTTAGGATTAACTATAGGCACTATTCCAATTTATTGTGACAATACTAGTGTAATTTGCATTTCCAAAAATCCTATTCAACATTCTAGAACCAAACACATTGATATAAGGCATCATTTCATAAGGGATCATGTATCCAAAGGAGAAATTGAACTCATACATGTTTCAACTGAAAATCAACTTGCAGACATTTTTACAAAACCTTTAGCCTTTGATACCTTCAGTACTTTAAGAACAAGGCTTGGTGTTATTGATTTGAATGCTTAACCAAAATGTCTTTGCAACATTGATACTTGTTGTGTTTTGTTTTTGTGATTTTGTGAATTTTGTGTGTTTTTGTATGAATTGTTTTTGGATTTATGATTTTTGTCTTATGTTTTCTGTGTTGTTGATTGTTTTTGTTGATTTTGTTAAATTAAAAAATTTAAAATCAAAAAATTTTTTTTGGAGGAAATCGTCCAGGACGAAATATTTTCGTACGGGACGATGTGTTAAGAAACAGTTTGCGCGAATTTAAACCGTTTTGAGAGCAGTTTTTTATTGGATCGTCTGTACGATCTGTGATCGTCCAGTACGAATTTTTTCTTTTTCTCAAACGTCGGGACGATTGAATGCAACGGTTGAGTGGATAAGACAGTTTTTAATACGAACTTCGTCTGTACGAAATTTGTTTTCGTATGTACGAACATGTGTCGATTCATTGTAGGGGACGGTTTTCAAGAGTCATTAAAACGAAACGCTTTTCGATCGTCTGTACGAAATTTTTTCGTATGTACGATCGGTCAAGTCAAAAAGCCTGTACGAAGGGATGCATCGTAAGTTGTGTTGAATACGAAAAGCCGTTACATTTTGGACGAATTGGATCGTCTGTACGAAATGACTTCGTCCAGACGAACGATAATTTTTCGTCCAGGACGAATATTTTCGTCCAGGACGAACGTATCGTTTTTCTTTAAATATGAGGGATTTCAAACTTGACAATCACACTTTCAAACATCTTTTTCAATCCCTTTCTACATCAACTCAACTATGGCCTCCTCTAGCAAAAGACAAAAAGTTTTGGTGAAGAAACCTAACAGGAATGCCCCAGATAACTTCCTTTCCAAAGCAAATAAGGAATCTTTTCCTCGTTTTGCATCTGCAAAAATTACTCCGTCTCGCATTCTTATCCAAACGGAGTTGAAATTTCGGGTATTACACCTCTTCGCCTCAACCCAATTTCATTTCATTCTTTCTCTTGTCCACCTCTACAATAAGCAAACCTACCATTACTTCCTAGCCAACATGAGTTTCAATTCTGACCACTCTATCATTAGTTCTTTTGTTTTTAAGAAAAAAGTTGAGATCATCAAGCACGACCTTGGTGCATTTTTAAACTTAAGAACTGAAGGATATAGAGCCCACACCCTAGCATCAGACAACACCTTCCATTGGTATGAAATCAATAGGGTAATTAGAGAAAATGCAATTGACAATCATGTTGCTAGAGTGGCCGGTATGACCCAAGATGCCCGAATCATCCAGCATATCCTTAGATCCTCAATTATTCCTAAAGCTGGTGATAGGATTAACATTACTCCTCTCCTCTCTTGTCTAACTTTTTTAATCATGAAAAGACAACCTATTGATGAAGCCCAACTCATCCTAGATCATATCTATGGGCTTTCAAAAATAGGACATCCTGATCAGAAGAGGAAGAAGAACATTTCTTTAGGGCACTTGATTACTTATGTTTTGGAGAAGAAGTACAATATAGTCCATCCTGATGAGGAATATGAAGAGCCAGTTTACTACAACGATGCATCATTCAGACTGCTCTTCAAGGAGGAAAAATAAAAAGAAAAAGCACATGGCAGTGCTTCAGAAGAAGAAGAAGAAGGAGTGCAAGCTTCTGCTTCTCAATCAGATTACCAGAATCTGATTGAGAGATTTGATAGACTAGAGACTCACATTGATCAAAGGTTTGATCAATTTGATGCTCATCTTACGCAGCAGCAACATGACATTGGTAACATTAGAGATGAAGTTCATGAAATAAATACCAATGTAATGTTGATGGCCTCCTACTTCAACCTCTTTGGCGGCATTCCTCCTCCTCCTCCTCCTCCAGAACAGTAGAAGTTTTTTTTATGTGTGTCTGTTGTATTTTTTTTGTTTTGTTATTTTGTTTTTTATCTTATATGTGTTATTGTAATTGTTGTTATGTTTTTTTTTGGTTCAATGTTTTTTTTTATGTAATTTTTTTTTAATCAATGAAAGTTTGTTTGTCTTAGATTTGTTTTGAAATGTGGCTAATCTTTATGAATTTCATTAATATTGTTTTTAATCTACATTGTGCTCAAATTCGATTGTAATGTGAGATTATCTATATTAGAAAATCTAGACTTTCTAAATTTATAATTTGTTTATAACTTGTTGTATTTAGAATTTTTAAATTCATGTCTATTCATTTAGACTGCATAAAATTTAATATTGTTATTGCAATTTTGATGTTATCTTATTTTGTATTTCTATGCTCAAATGATATTTATGCACCTAGAAATATTTGAAATGTTATATTATAGATTTTGGAAAGAATTGGTCAAATTACTCTTGAAAATTGTACAAATGTACAAAAATCAAAAGGGATTCGCAAAAATTTGCAAAGTAAAAAAGAGGCACAAAATAAGCCCAACCAAAGACAAATGCACAAAAATGTGCTCCAAAACTTTGAAAAGATGTGCAAAGCACCACATGAGGTAATTCTCTTCTTTCCAAATTCGTTTAATCTCTTAATTCAAGTTGATCTAATGTTCATTTATATTCTATTGAACTTTGAAATATAGAATTTTTTTTACATCTCACTTGTAATGATTTTCAATAATCAAAATGTCTAAATTGAATCATGTCTTTGATAAATTCTTCTTACTTACAATGTTTTATCATTTCATAAATTTTATGAATTTCTATGATTGACCTAATATCTTTAGTTTAAAATTGCATACCCTATGTCAAATCACAATTTAGATTAAATTTTAACAATGAATTTCATATTATTATTTACATTTCTTGTCTTTTTCTTCTTCACTTTTTGTTGCTGTCAAAAAGGGGGAGAAATTATTATGTTTGTGTTTGTGTTTTTGTGGTTTGTATTTTCTGTGTTAAAAATTTTTGAAAAACAAAAATATTGTTCTTTAATGCCTCCTTATTTTAATGTACTCATAAATTCAGGGGGAGTTTAGGAGATAAGAGATATTGTTTTAACTTGAAATCATACTAATAATAATTGTTTTGCCATCATCAAAAAGGGGGAGATTGTTTGAATAGTTGCTATTTGAATGAGTTATATTTGTGCAACTTATGTAGTTTTGATGATTCCAAACATTATTGTTCAGATGTATAGTTATCTCCTAACAATTTTAGAAGATTTGCACTTGCTCTTGTGTGTACTAACATTTCAGGAAAATCAGACTCCAGACTACGAAAACTTCAAATCAAATTCAACATATGATATTTTGTTTATTTGAAGTTTGTCTTTTCTTTGAATTAATTTTGAAAGGGAGTGATTGTAATTGAGTGAATAAAATCTCACACACACAAATTAGGAGATCATGAAATTCTATACTGATCGTACAGGACGATATTTATCGTACTGGACGATCTGTCAGTTATCTCCTATAGAGCACTTGGAACGAATAGGAACTTGCTTTGAAAAATTTTTCTAAGTCCTATTCGTCCAGGACGAATTTTAATATCGTCCCGGACGATGGGTTCTCTGTAAACATTTCGTCCAGACGAATTTTACCATCGTACTGGGCGACCAGTCCTCTGGAAAATTTTTGTCCAGACGAAAATAAATATCGTACCGGACGAACAGCTCTCTGGAAAATTTTCGTCCAGACGAAACCAAATTATCGTCCCCGGCGATTGGCTCTCTGGAAAATTTTCGTCCAGACGAAATAAATAATCATCCAGGACGATCGGCTCTCTGGAAAATTTTCGTCCAGACGAACATATTTTCGTCCAAACGATAAACCGACTTAGGACAGTTTTCAGCAGTTTCTAGAACCGACCTTGTAATAACCGTTCGTACTGGACGAACCTAGTTCGTACAGGACGAACCTAGTTCGTACAGGACGATCAGCTGTACGAAGTCATTTCGTACACATATACAAATTGGGTCGTTTCAGATCGTTTAAGTAAAATCGTCCAGGACGATCCAGGATCGTACGGGACGATCCACTGCGTACAGAATTGGAAATTTGCAGTTTTTGGGTTATTTTTTGTTGTCTTTTGTATAAATAGTCCAAATTAGACTGCCACCCAATCTTTTTGTCATTTGATCTTCGTGCCTATTGAGAGAATAGCCAAGGAGAGAGTGGAAGAGAGCTTTCAAAGGAGAATTCCTACCATTGGAGCGAGAAGGCTTCACTTGGATTGCAAAGGTAAGAATCTCTACTTGTGAAATTAGATTTCTTCACTCTTTTCTTTCTTCCTTCTAGATTCTTGTGAGAAGATCATTCAAGAAGGTCCGGTTCTCTGCCGACACTTGGAGAGTGTGAAAAGGACGAGGGTTCTCTGCCTACACTAGGAGAGTGTAAAAGGAAGAAGGTTCTCTGCCTACACTTGGAGAGTGTGAACAGCCGTAGGGTTCTCTGCCCACACTAGGAGAGTGTAAAAGGACGACGGTTCTCTGCCCACACTAGAAGAGTGTAAAAGGACGACGGTTCTCTGCCAGCACTGTGGATTGTGTAAAAGGATGACGGTTCTCTGCCGCACCGGGTAGTGGTGAAAAGAGGGTTTTGTACAGGCTTCTCCGCCTTGCTGTGGGTGCTAAAGGAGAGTCACTTTGTGGTATTAGTGCAATACTCAGAGGGTGCCTCTGAGGAGTGGATGTAGGTCTGGTTATAGACCGAACCACTATAAATCTGGTGTCATTTACTTTATTGCTTTTACGTTTCCGCATTTTAAATTTCAGTTTTAACAACTCTGTGGTTGAAAAACATTTTTCTACAAACTTTAAAAGAAAATTTTATTTCAGTTCAACTTTAATTTTAAGAGGGTTTAAAATTTTTAAAACTACCAATTCACCCCCCTCTTGGTAGCCGTGGGACATTTACTTAGGCTTAACAACCTAATTACTAGACTCAACAAAATGTTTTCGTACGTGACAAACCAATTTCGTCCAAGACAAAATTGGTTAGTACAGATGCACAAATGGTTTGTACGGGATGATCCAGTGCGCAGAAAAACATATTTTTAGCAGTTTTTTGGAAGGTTTTTCATGTCCTTTCTATATAAGGAGTCCTAGAAACTATTACAAGTGCCTTTGGAGTTATTTTCTCTTGAGAGGGATCATTGAGAGTGAGAGTTTGGGAGAGATTATAAGAGTGAAGAGTGAGAGATCAAGTGAGGGGTTTGTGAGGGATTCACAAGGTTACTTGAAGAAGAAGATCTCTTTATTTCTTCCCACTCCTTTGAAGGCTCTCAAGTGAAGTTCAACAACATCGGTCCGGTTCTTTGCTGACACTTGGAGAGTGTAAAAGGACGATAAAGTGTATCTTTGACAGCCATTGTGTCTTCGTTCTTTGGGAGAAAACTGGAAGAGAGAACTTGAAAGGGAGAGAGGAAAGGGTGGAGTTTGAGAGGGAGAAGATCCTTGGAAGAGATTTCAAGGGAGTGTGGAGGGGATATTCACACAGTTTCTCTGGCGAACTTGCACTTCAGTACCATCGGATTCAAGGGTCGTCTTGAGGGAAGTTTTGGCGAGAAGAAGATCTCATTGGTGTCAAAGAACCCGGCTACTCCGCCACACCTGGGAAGGTGAAAGTGATTTTGTACAGGCTTCTCCGCCTTGCTGTGGGGTCAAAAGGAGAGTCACTTTGTGGTGTTAGTGCAATACTCGGAGGGTGCCTCCGGGGAGTGGACGTAGGTCAAGGTTTGACCGAACCACTATAAATCTGGTGTGTTCTTTCTTATTTTTCTTACGCATTTAATTTCATTGAAAGTTGTTTACTCTGGTTGAAAAGTTTATTTTTTAAACTTTAAATTTAACTTGCATTAATAAATAAAAAGGTCTTCTAAAAATCCAAGAGTATAAGTATAATTTTTAAAATTACCAATTCACCCCCCCTCTTGGTTAGCCTTGGGACATTTAATTAGGCTTAACATCCTAATTCATATTGAACGAGTTCCAACAAGTGGTATCAGAGCTTTGTTTCAAAATCATATGTTTAGACTACTTTTTAAAAAATGAGTATGGCTAATTTTAGAAACCATAAATTATTAGATGGATGTTTGATCTTTAGGCCACCTTTATTTGAAAGTATTTCTTTTTATTTTTGGAAAATTTAAATGTCTACTTTCTTGCAATCAATAGATTATCGAATGTGGCATATGATTCGAAATGGTTATTCTGTACCGTCACGTATTATAGATGGAATCAAAACTGATATCCCTTTTTCTGAATGGAGTAGAGTAGAATAAAATTATACTGAATAAGATGGTAAATGTATGAATTGTTTATTCTGTGCTTTAAATTCGGAAGATTATATGAGAATCTCTACATGTACTACCGGCAAGGAAATTTGGGATAGTTTATGCATTACATATGAAGGTACTAGTGAAGTCAAGCAATCTAAGTTAAATTTTTTGATGCATGACTATGAACTCTTTAGCATGAAATCTTATGAGACGATCTTAGACATGTATACTAGGTTTATTCAAATTGTAACATCATTGCATGCTTTAGGTAAAGAATTTTCAAACTTTGAAATAGTCAATAAAATTCTACGTTGTTTACTTGAAAAGTTTGATGCCAAAGTTGTTACTATTTGCGAATCAAAAAATTTGAATGAATATTCTATTGATAATTTGATTGGCTCACTCATTGCCTATGAGCAATATTTGGGTCAAAGACTTTTGGATGCAGATGAAACAATAATGCTAAAAGCGAAAGACATGGAGAAAAGTTGCTTAGTTGGTGAGGAAAGCGATGACTTAACAAGCAAATTGAAAAGTCCACTAAAGCACAAGCATAAGCATCAACAAAAGTGGAATAAAGGTAAAAATGGTAAGAATGTTTAGATTTCTTCAAATATTATTTGCTTTGGATGTAGGAAATCTGGACATCTGAAAAGTCAGTGCCCTAATTTGAGAACTCTTCCTGCTAAAGAAAAGGGCAAAGCTAAGCAAATTATAAAATGGGAAAATAATGAAATGTAAAAAATCTCTTGGGCAGATCTAGCTTCAGAATCATCATATCAGGAGCAAAATGATGTTTAAACCCTTTGTTTATGTGTTTTTGTGTGTATGTTTTTTATTTGTTGTGTTTTTATTTTTGTTTGTTTTATGTGTTTTTCTATTTTTAATTTTTGTGTGTTTGTATGATTTTGAGATATTTTCATATCGGATTCCATGTTTCTTGTTGTGAGACATTTGGAATGTGATATGAAGATTTTTATAGTTTGCGTACTTGTATTTTGTTTAGTGTTTTTCTATTCTTTTATTGCTTTAGATTTTTTTTGGATGTTTAAGTGTTTTTGTTATGTGTTTGAAATGTTCGTTAGCCTATATGAAAAACCCTTAAATTTTTGAGCTTATAAGGGCTATACTTTGAACTGCAACATAAAATTGAATTCATTAGAAAATCTATTTTTTCTAAATTTAAGTTGTGTTTATAACTTGATATTATTAAGATTGTCAATTTCATGTCTCTTATTTAGACTACATTAATTTTAATATTATTATTGCAATTGTGATATTTTCTTATTTTATGTTTCACTTATCAATTAATATTTATGCACTTAGAAAGATTTGAAGTTTTAGATTATTTATTTTAGAAAGAATACAATTTCTCTTGAAAATTGTACAAATGTACAAAAATTAAAAGAAATGCGCAAAGATTTGCAATGTGATAAACTGGCACAAAATAAGCCCAACAAGTGAAAAGATGCACAAAAATGTGCCACAAAATTGAAAAAGATACGCAAAAGCGCCACATGTGGTAGTTATTTCTTTCCTTAATTTTTTAATCTCTTAATTCAAATTGATCTTATGTACATTATATTACATATTGAAATATGAATTATAAAATTTTTATATCATCATTTTTACAATAATTTTCTCTATCTTAAATGTCTAAATATACTCATGTGTTGATTAAATCTTTTTAGTTTCTATGTTATATCTCTTCTTAAATTCTATGAATTTTATGATTTGGCTAATGTTTTAATTTTATTTGCATACCTTATGTCAATCACTTTAAAGGTTAAATTTTTAAATGATTTTCATATGTCTGCTTACATTCCTAGTCTTTTTCTTCTTCACTTTTTGATGTTGTCAAAAAGGGGGAGAAATTATTTGTTGTGTCTTGTGTATTCGTATCGTTCTGTGTTTGTTTTGTTTTGTGTATGTGAGTTTGTTTTGTATTTCTAAAAATTTTGAAAACAAAAATAATTATAATGCCTCCTTATTTTCATATGTTAATTAATTCATGGGGAGTTTAGGAGATTCTTAGAATTTGAAGTTATACAAACAATAATTATTTTGCCATCATCAAAAAGGGGGAGATTGTTAGGAAAGTTGCTAATTGCATGTTTTATATTCTTGCAACTTGTATAGTTTTGATGATTCCAAATATTATTATTTTATGTGTTGTTATCTCCTAATATTTTTTGGAAGATTTGTTTTTGCTCTTGTGTGTACTAATATTTCAGGAAAATCGAACCCCAGACTACGAAGACTTCAAATCAGATTCAGCATGAGATACTTTGTGAATTTGAAGCTTATACTTTTTATTTGAATTAAATTTGAGAGGGAGTGACTGTAATTGAGTGAATAAATTTACACACACTTAAAGGAGATCTTGAAAAAGTTTTTGTACTGATTGTACAGGACGAACATTATTCGTACGGGACGATCAGATCAGTTATCTCCTTGTAAGAGCAATGAAACGGACAGGAACTGAACTGGAAAATTTTTCTAAGGAATGATCGTCCAGATGAAATCATTTTCCCAGGACGAGTTTCTCACTGTAAAAATTTTGTCCAGACAAAGTCCAGTTCGTCCAGGACGATGGGAACCGACTATAGCAGTTTCTGGCAATGTTCTGCAGTTTTTGGAACCAACTTTTGATATAACTATTTGTACCGGACAAAATGTTTTCGTACGGGACGAACCTATTTCATCCAGGACGAAATTGGTTCATACAGATTCACAAATGATTCGTACGGGATGATCCAGTGCGTAGAAAAATATATTTTTAACAGTTTTTTGGACGGTTTTTCATGTCCTTTATATATAAGGAGTCCTAGAAACTATTACAAGTGCCTTTGGAGTTGTTTTCTCTTGAGAGGGATCATTGAGAGTGAGAGTTTGGGAGAGATTGTAAGAGTGAAGAGTGAGAGATCAAGCTAGGGGTTTGTGAGGGATTCACAAGGTTACTTGAAGAAGAAAATCTCTTTGTTTCTTCTCATCTCCTTTGAAGGTTCTCAAGTGAAGTTCAATAACATCGGTCCAGTTCTCTGCCGACACTTGGAGAGTGTAAAAGGATGACAAAGTGTATCTTTGACAGCCATTGTGTCTTCGTTCTTTGGGAGAAAACTAGATGAGAGAACTTGAAAGGGAGAGAGGAAAGGGTGGAGTTTGAGAGGGAGAAGATCCTTGGAGGGGATTTTAAGGGAGTGTGGAGGGGATATTCACACGGTTGCTCCGGCGAAGTTGCACTTCAGTACCATCGGATTCAAGGGTCGTCTTGAGGGACGTTTTGGCAAGAAGAAGATCTCATTTGTGTCAAAGAACCCGGCTACACTTTGTCATCCTTCAGACTGCAAAGAAGGGCAAGAAGAAGTTTCAAAGAGCTTTTTGGGCGGACTCAACTTCAGATTCATCAGAGACTGAAAAGGAAGAAGAAGTCACCAATCTTTGCTTGATGGCAGATAGTCTTGATCAATTAGATCAAGAAGAGGTATGTGACTTAAGTTATGATGATTTGTTTTAAGTTTCTGAACACATGCATGATGCATGTAGAAAAATAAAAAAGATACATGCTAGTGTAAGTTTAGAATTGGAAGAACTTAAGAAAGATCATGAAATCCTTAGGAAAGATCATTGTTTAATAGATAACAACCACATGAAATTACTTGATGAATACGATGATCTGAATAAAAATCATGAGATATTAAAATCATCCTATGTTGATCTTGAAAAAGAATTTAAAAAATTTAAGGATGAATCAGAGAGCAAAACATGTCGAATCAATTATACAAATCAAATCTTGGAAAATATGAATTCATTTTATAAGTTGAAATTAAAGCTCTCTAGGATAATAGGATACCCCCCAAACTTGAAGATTTTACAAATCCTAAATTTTATCCTAAATATATGGAATCCCTTAGAAGACAAACAAATTGTAGAAGACTTAGGAATACTTTTCCTAATGTTAAATGTAATAATTATGGATTAGTTGGACATATAGCACACACCTGTACTTTGAAGATGAAATCTTATTTGGTGTGGAGACCTAAGATGCATAAACTTAGACATATAAAATATGCATCTGATTATAAATTACTAAAAGGTGAACCCAAACTTATTTGGGTTCCCAAGTCTAACAATTGATATTTTTACAGGGTTGCTCCCACACAAGATCTCGTGAGAGCATATGGTACATGAACATTGGATGTTCAAAGCATATGACTGGAGATACTGCACAATTCATAACGCTGGAAACCAGGAGTGGAGGCAAGGTTACACTTGGAGATAATACAACAAAGAAGGTGGATGGATCAGGTATGATTGAAAACTTGAAAATTTTTTTATTGACAATGTGTTGTTGGTTGAAAGATTAAAGCATAATTTGTTAAGTATAAGTCAACTATGTGATAAGGGTTATAGGGTAAAATTTTTACCTACTAGATGCATATTAAGCATAAATAGTAAAGATGTGTTGAATGGAAAAAGGGTAAACAATGTTTATATGCTAGATTTAAATTGCATTCATACTCCAACTGCCTTTTGTTTAAAAACTGTTACTGATGAGTCATGGCATTGACATAGGAGACTTTGTCATTCTAGCATGAAAAACCTTAGAAAGATTACCCAAAAAAATTTAGTGAGAGGTATACTAAAACTAGACTTTAATAAGGACCACCTTTGTGATGCATGTTAATTAGGTAAGCAAGTGAAGTCCTCTTTTCAGTCCAATAAGGATCTTAGAACTAGTAACCTTTGGAAATCTTACACATGGATCTTTTTAGACAAGTTGGAATGTAAGTCTAGGATGGAAGGTATACAGATTTGTTATAGTAGATGATTACACAAGATTTACTTGGGTTAGATTTCTATTTATAAGAGTAAATTATTTGAGGAATTTAAAAAAAATTTGACTTGGATTCAAAGGAAATTAGGGTGTGAAATTATTTCTATACAAAGTGATCATGGAGGAGAATTTGAGAATGAGAGATTTGAAAATTTTTGTAAAGATAAAGGAATTGATCACAATTTTGTTGCACCTAGAACCTCTCTGCAAAATGGGATAGTTGAAAGGAAAAACAGAACATTAATACAAGCCGCCCGAGCAATGTTGGCAGAATACTCACTTCCTATATATTTTTGGGCTGAAGCGGTTAGCACTGCATGTTATCTTCTGAATAGGGTGAATGTGAGATCCAATTTAAATAAAACACACTATGAATTGCTAAAAGGGAGAACAACTAATTTGTCATATTTGCATGTTTTTGGTTGCAAGGTGTTCATTCATAATAATGAAAAATCTGCCTTAGGAAAATTTGATCCAAAATCTGATGAAAGAATTTTTGTTGGATATTCAAGTGTTGGAAAATATTATAGGGTATTCAACAAAAGAACTTTGGTCATTGAAGAGACCACACATGTTGTATTTGATGAATCTGGAAATTTGGAAGAGCCAAATGTTATTGAAGATGAGATTGAGGATAACTCCCAAAAGATTGATAGAATAAACTTGGAACAAAATGTGGAAGAGAAATTGGAGATAGAAAACCCTTTGCCTAGATATTTGAGATATTCTAAAAACCACCCAAGGGAATTGATTATAGGTGAACCTAGTGAAGGTGTTAGAACTAGGCGTGGATTAAACAAGGAAGTCAATCATTCATCCTTTATTTCAACTATATAACCCACTAATATTGATCAAGCACTTTCTGATGAATTTTAGATATTGGCATGCAAGAAGAGTTGAATCAATTTGTAAGAAATAAAGTTTGGGAATTAACTTCAAGGCTAAAGATCAAAATGTTTTTAGAACTAAGTGGGTATTCAAAAATAAAATGAATGACTCGGATGTAGTCATTAAAAATAAGGCTAGATTAGTTGCTAAGGGTTATAATCAGATTGAAGGGATTGATTTTGAAGAGACTTTTGCCCATGTAGCCAGACTTGAAGCAACTAGAGTTTTGCTATCCTTTGCCTATTTTAAAGGATTCAAATTATATCAAATGGATGTGAAAAGTGCCTTTTTAAATGGAGTAATTGAAGAAGATGTTTTTGTAGAACAACCACCAGGTTTTGAAAATTCAAAATATCTAAATCATATTTTTAAATTGAAAAAGGCATTATATGGATTAAAACATGCACCTAGGGCTTGGTATGAGAGGTTGAGCACATTCCTACTTGAAAAATCTTTTAAAAAAGGAAGTGTGGATACAACTCTTTTTCTAAAAAAATTTGGAAAGGATATACTCATTGTTCAAATTTATGTGGATGATATCATTTTTTGTATTTCAAATAAAAATCTTTGTGATAATTTTTCTAAAATAATGAATAGTGAATTTGAGATGAGTCTAATGGGAGACTTAAATTACTTTCTTGGCTTTAACATTATGCAACTTGAGGAAGGTACATTTCTTAGTCAAACTAAATATGTTAAGGACATCCTCAAAAAATATAAAATGGACAATACTAAACCTGTTAGTACACCAATGAGTTCCTCAGTTCAGTTGGATAAAGGACCTTCAGGGAAAATCTGTTGATCAAAAGAAATTTTGAGGGATTATTGGATCTTTACTTTATTTGAATGCTAGCAGACCAGATATCATGTTTAGTGTTTTTTTTATGTGTTAGATTTCAATCTGATCCAAAAGAATCACATTTGACAGCAGTGAAAAGGATTTTAAGATACTTACTAGGAACTCAAAACTTAGGAATTTGGTATCCAAAGTTTAGCTCTTCATTTGAAATTATTGGTTATTCAAACCCTGATTTTGCAGGCTGTAGAGTGGATAGGAAAAGCACTTCTTGAACATGTCAATTCATTGGAAATTCATTAGTTTCATGGTCTAGTAGAAAATAAAATTCAATGGCCCTATCTACTGCAGAAGTAGAATACATTGCACTAGGAAGTTGTGTGGTACAAGTACTTTGGTTAAAAAAAAATTGATTGATTTAGGATTAACTATAGGCACTATACCAATTTATTATGATAATACTAGTGCTATTTGCATTTCAAAAAATCCTATTCAACATTCAATAACCAAACACATTGACATAAGACATCATTTCATAAGGGATTATGTATCCAAGGGAGAAATTGTACTTAACCATGATTCAACAGAAAATCAACTTGTAGATATTTTTATAAAACCTTTTAGCCTTTGATACTTTCAGTACATTAAGAACTAGGCTTGGAGTGATTGATTTAAATGCTTAGATAAAAAAATGTTTTTTCTGTAAAATTGATATTTTGTTTTTATTTTTGTGTTCATTGTATTTTTTGTTTTGTTTATTTTTGGCGAGTATTTAAGTGTGTCTTGTTTATTTTTATTCGTTTTTGTTTTGAGTGTGAAAATGAAAATTAGTGGTCATCATCGTCCGAGACAAAATTTTTTCGTACGGGACGATGTGTGTTAAATGACAAACTGTGTGATTTTGAACTGTCTTAAGAGCAGTTTTTAATGTAGTTCGTCTGTACGATCATCACGATCATCCGGGATGAAATATTTTTCAAACGATGGGATGATTGAATGCAATAATTGAATGGATAAGACAATTTTTATTATGAACTTCATCAGTACGAACCTTTGGTTCGTCCAGACGAACACATGTCGATTCATGGCGAGGGACGGTTTTCAACTGCCATTAAAACGAGTTAAATTTCTAATCGTCCGTACGAACACATGTTCATCTGTACGATCGTCTTAGTCAAAAGTTTGTACGAAAGGACGCTTCAAAAATTGTGTTTACGAAAAGTCATTATTTTTTAAACTCATTCATTCGTCTATACGAAATATTTTTGTAAGGGACGAATCGAATTTGTACGGGACGAACAAAAATTTTGTCTGGTACGAACAGTCATTCTTCTTTAAATTAACGACATGTTCTTCTTTAAATTAACGATAGTTTTTTACTGAACAGTCACTTTCACACATCTCTTTCAAACCTTTCTTCTCTCGAGATCTTTCAAATGGCAAGTTCTAGCAAGCGCCAAAAGTCTTTGACTAAGGGTCCACTAAGAAATTCATCTAAAAACTTCCTTTCTTGAGCCAATGAAGAATCATTTGCTAGGTTTGTGTATGCAAAAATTACCCCATCTAGAGTTCTCCTACAGGATCAATTGACCTTTAAGGTAATGCACTTGTTTACCTCTAGTCAATTTGGTTTGATCCTCACTTTAGTACACTTCTAGAATAGAGAAACCATTCACTATTTTCTAGCAAATATGTCATTCAACTCCAACCATTCTGTCATCAGTTTTTTTATTTTCAAAAAGAAAATTGAAATCACCAAGGCTGACTTTGGTATCTTCCTAAACTTAAGGACTGAAGGCTTAAGAGCACACACATTAACCACCACAAGTTTTGATTGGACTGAAAATTAATCGTGTGATTAGAGATAGGAGAATTAAGGATCATTTTCCTAAAGTTTCAACCTTGGTGCGTGATGCCCGTATCATCCAGCATGTATTAAGAACTTCCATTATACCTAAAGGTGGTGATAGAGTCAACATCACTCCTCTTCTTTCTAATGTTACCTACTTGATTATGACTAAACAACCTATAGATGAGGCCCAACTCCTAATTGACTACATTTATGGTCTCTCTGAAATTGGTCATGTTGATCATAAAAGAAAGAAGAACATAGCTTTAGGACATCTGATTGCCTATGTTTTGGAAAAGAAGTATGATTTAATTCATCCAGAACAAGACTTTGAAGAACCACTCCACTACAACGGCGCATCCTTTAGGGCTATCTTCAATAAGGATGAGCCCAGTAAAACTCATGTAGTTTTGAGTGAAATAGAAGAAGCTGAACCTTCACATGCTGCTGGACCAAATTATCAGGATTTGGTTCAAAGATTTGACAATTTAGAGGCTCATTTTGATCAAAGGTTTGATCAAATTGAAACTCACTTCTAGTAGCAAGATATTCAGCACAATCAGGACATGGGATTTATGCGTGATCAGATAAATGCCATTAATTCCAACATGTTTATGATGAGTAGATACTTCAACTTCTTTGGTGCAGAACCACCTCCTCCTCCTCTAGATCAGGGTCCATCTGAATGATTTGTTTAGTATTTGTTCTGTGTTTCGTTGTAGTTCATGTGTTAGTAATTTCCTTTAGATTGTTGTATTTTCCTTCTCTTAGTTGTGTTATTAGTATTGATATCTTGAACTTCAAATTATAATAGCTTCATTCGATATCAATATATGTTCCAATATTTTATTGTTTAATGTTTTTAGAAATGTGTGTTAGACTTTATGACATTCATTTTTTTTAATCTTAATAGTGCTTTATTCTAAATTATAAAATTAAAATTAATTTCATTAGAAAATATAATTATTCTAAATTTAAGAGATGCTTATAACTTGATTTTATTAGAATTTTCAATTTCATGTCTCTTATTTAGACTATATTATCTTTCATATTATTATTGCAATTTAGATGTTTTCTTATTTTATATTTCTCTTTTCAAATAGTATTTATGCACTTAGAAAAAATTAAAATTTTTTATTATTAATTTTGGAAATAATTCAATTACTCTTGAAAAATTATACAAATGTACAAAAATCAAAAAGAATGTGCAAAAAATTTGCAAAGACAAAAAGAGGCACAAAATAAGCCCAAAGTAAAAAGATGCACAAAAAATGTGCCATAAAAATTGAAAAAGATGTACAAAAATGTGCCATAAAAATTGAAAAAGATGCGCAAAGCGCCACATGTGGTAATTACTTCTTTCTTGACTCTTTTAATCTCTTAATTCAAATTGATCTATGTTCATTTATACTTGACATTGAAATTTGAAATATAAAATTTTTTTATTCATCCTTAGTGCAATGATTTTCTTTATCTTCATGTCTAAATTGACACATGCCTTTGATAAATTCTTTTTATTCTCTATATTATATCACTTCTTAAATTATATGAAATCTTATGTTTTTCTAATGTTTTGATTTTATTTGCATATCTTATTTCAATCACTTTCAAGATTAAAATATCAAATGAATTTCATACTTCTACTTACATTTCTAACATTCTTTTCTTCTTCACTTTTTGATGTTGTCAAAAAGAGGGAGAAATTATTTATTCTGTATGTTTTCCTAGTGTTTGATTTTCTTATGTGTGTTTGATTTTTTATTATTTTGTCTTTTGTGTTGTTTTGTGTTGTATAAAAATTTTGGAAAAACAAATTTTTTTTAAGTAATTCAAATGCCTTCTTATTTTCATGAGTTCATCAATTCATGGGGAGTTTAAAAGATTTTTAGAACTTGAAATCCTACAAACAATAATTATTTTTCCATCATCAAAAAGGGGGATATTGTAGAGAGAGTTGCTATTTGCATGTTTTACATTCTTGCAACTTCTATTGTTTTGATGATTTCAAATATTATTATTTTATATATCTCCTAACACTTTTTGGAAGATTTGTTTTTTGCTCTAGTGTGTACTAACATTTCAGGAAAATTAACTCCAAGCGATGAAGACTTCAAATTATTCATTTGTAAATTATAAGTTTTGAAATGAGAGGGAGTGATTGTAATTGAGTGAAAATCACAACACACACTCTTGGGGGGCAATTTTTATAAACTGATAGTACGGGATGAACCTGGTTCGTACGGGACGATCATGTCAATTAACCCCTCGGAAGAACAATGGATCGAACAGGCGGGTAGAAAATTTTCTAACTACTAATCTTCTAGGACAAATTTAATATTCATCCCGGGACGAACGTCTCTGGATTCTCACCTTGCACTGTTCGTCCAGACGAAAAATACGGTTTGTACCGAGATGAAACTCTCTATATGAGATCGTACAAGACGAAATAAATTTTCATCTCTGGACGAAACTCTCTGTATAAAATTGTCCCAGTACGAAACATGTTCGTCCCAGGATGAACTAAACTGACTTACGTCAGTTGGTTACGTCCTGAAGAATTTTGGGAACCGACCTATGTAATAACCATTTCGTACTGAATGAACATAGTTCGTACAGGATGATGAGCGTGTACGAATATAGTTCGTACCAATGTACATTAGAATCATTTTCGACACTTTAAGTAAAATCGTCCGGGATGATCCATGATCGTACAGGACGATCCACTGCGTACAGAATTAAAAA
The DNA here is from genome assembly GCA_016618105.1 of Dendrobium huoshanense. Classification (NCBI taxonomy): domain Eukaryota; kingdom Viridiplantae; phylum Streptophyta; class Magnoliopsida; order Asparagales; family Orchidaceae; genus Dendrobium; species Dendrobium huoshanense. Next base: position 1,580,864 of record CM028357.1, on the reverse strand, counting down.
CTTGTAGTTTTTGAGCAGTTTTTCTTTTCTTTTGTATATATAGTACAAATTAGACTGCCACCCAATCTTTTTGCTCATTAATCTTCATGCCTATTGGAAGAAGAGTAAAGGAGAGAGTGAGAGAGAGCAGTCAAAGAAGGATTTCTATCACTGGAGCGTGATGACTTAGCATGGTGTTCAAAGGTAAGATTTCGTACTTATGATTTGAGATTACTTCACTCTTTTTCTTTCTTCCTTCTAAATTTCTTGCGAAGAGATCTGTCAAGGAGATCCGGTACTCTGCCGACACTAGGAGAGTGTGAAAGGACAAAGGGTTCTCTGCCCACACTAGGAGAGTGTGAAAGGACGAAGGGTTCTCTGCCTATACTACGAGAGTGTGAAAGGACGAAGGGTTCTCTGCCCACACTAGGAGAGTGTGAAAGGATGAAGGGTTCTCTGCCCACACTAGGAGAGTGTGAAAAGACGACGGTTCTCTGCCAACACTAGGGAAAGTGTAAAAGGATGACGGTTCTCTGCTGCACCGGGTAGTGGTGAAAAGAGTGTTTGTAAAGACTTCTCCGCCCTGCTGTGGGTGCAAAAGCAGAGACATTATTGGTATTAGTTCACTACTCAGAGGGTGCCTCTGGGGAGTTGATGTATGTCTCGTTTAGACCGAAGCACTATAAATCGTGTATCTTTTTATTTTACTGCTTTTTATTTTCTGCATTTAATTTTGTGTTTTAAAAAATTGTGGTTGAAAAACTTTTTATAAAAATTTATTAAAGTTTAATTTTGGTTAAATTTATCAAAAGAGTAAAAATTTTTAAATACCAATTCACCCCCCCACCCCCTTCTTGGTAGCTTTGGGACATTAACTTAGGTTTAACAACCTATTCACTAGACTCAACAGTTCTTTGTGATGTTTTTTTTTATCCATCAGATGCTGAAGCATGAAAACATTTTGATCTGACACATACTTCATTTGCTTTTGAGCCACATAACAAAAGATTAGGATTATGTACTAATATATTTACTCCATACAGTTAGGAAGCTTCATTATATTCGTGTTGGCTAGTTACACTAACGCTATCCAACCTTCCACTAGATATTTGTATGACTACTCACTTGGATCAAATAATCCAAAAGCAAAGATAAAATTTTTTGTAACCATTAATTGATGATTTCAACTTATTATGGAAAGGAGGTTTTCTAACATACATCATATCAACCAAGAAAAATTGTTTCCTTAAATCTACATTACTTTGAATAATTAGTTATTTTTCAGCTTATGGTACAATATCAAGTTGGAGCACAACAGGAAAATTAGCTTACCCTTACAAAATAAAGAATACCAAATCTTTCACGCTAAAGCATGGAGGAAAAAAATACTTGGTTTGATATTTACAGTCTATTCGTACCTTCTAATCATCAGTTTATGAGAAATAAAGATGAATTTATTAGAACTAGAGTTGGCAGGTCATCGCCTCTACTCAAATTAAGAGGTTATGACATACTATAGAGACTTTCTGGCATTCCATTATTATTAATTTTTTAACATTATTAAATTGTAAATTTCTTGGATATAGTGTTCAACATAATGGGATTAAAAAAGTATTTTATGGATATTACCATATTGGAGTATAATTTTAATAAGTCATAATCTAGATGTTATATACATTTAGAAGAACTATCTCAATAATTGTTTTATTACAATTATTGATGTTAAAGGCAATAGTAAGGATAATATGAAAGCTAGAATGGACATTAAACAGTACTGTCAACAAAGAAATCTAGAGTTAGTAACTACCAATAATGGTAGAATAATTAAGACTAAAACACCTTACTTATTCATGTTAGAGAAAAAAGGATCAATATGTTGATAATTTAAAGGTTTAAAAATGCCTAATAACTTTGAATAAAACTTAAGCCGACATGTAGACCATAAATCTATGATATTATTTAGATTAAAAAGTAATGTTTGTCATAAAATTATGGGGTCACTTCTTTCAATTATAGTATGTCTATTACCATATTGCATATCAAATTTGTTGATAGAGCTTAGCCTTTTTTACAAAGACCTATGTGTTGATTCTTGTTGAATCTTGAATAGGTTGTTAAACCTAAGCTTATGTTCCAAGGCAAACTAAGAAGGGGCTGAATTGGTAATTTTAAAAATTCTCTTAGATTTTAAAATTTGAAATCGATTGATTTAAAAAAGCAAGTTAATTAAAGTTTCAAAAATAAAACATTTCAACCATGGAATTAAAGTAACTTGCAGTAAGTAAGTAATATAAATTAAAATGACACAAAGATTTATAGTGGTTCGGTCATACACGACCTACAACCACTCCCTGAAAGACTCCCTCTTCAAGTATTACACTATTACAAAAAGTGACTCTCCTTTTGCCCCCATAGCAAGGCGGAGAAGCTTTTACAAAACTCTCTTCCACCAATTCTCAGTGCAGCAGAGAATCGTTATCCTTTCACACCCTCCAAGTGTCGGTAGAGAATCATCGACTAGTCATACTCTCCAAGTGTCAGTAGATAACCAACATCCTTTCACACCCTCCAAGTGTCGATAGAGAACCATCGTCTGTTCTCACTCTCTAGATGTTGATAGAGAACTATTGGCTGTTCACACTTTCCAAGTGTTAGCAGAGAACTATCGCCTTTTCTCACTCTCTAAGTGTCGGTAGAGAACCGTCGGCTGTTCACACTCTCTAAGTGTCAGAAGAGAACCGTCATCCTTTCACACCATCGGTAGAGTACCTTCATCCTTTCACACCCTTTAAATGTAGGTAGAGTACCTTCGTCCTTTCACACACTCTAAGTTTCAGCAGAGAATAGTCAGCTGTTCACACTCTCCAAGTGTTGGCAGAGAATCGGATCTTCTTCAAAGATCTTCTTACGAGTAATCTAGAAAGAAAAGAGAAAGAGTAAAAAACACAAATCATACATAAAGATCCTTACCTTTGAGTAACCTTGCGAACCCTTCACACTCCACTAGCAGGAAATCTCACTCAAAGACTCTCTCACACTCTCTCCTGCAATTTCCCTTTACAAATCAAGAACAAAAAATGATGAAGATTCTTCACATCAAATTTTAATGTACCTTTTATACAAAAGACATGAAAAACTATCCAGAAAATTAAAAATTTCAATTTTTACCGTACACGATCGTACAATACGATCATATTTCATACGAACAAATAGTTCAAAAACTATTATTTATGAACCTGTTGTGAATTAGTAAGAAATCATTTCGTACCTGATCATCGTTCGGTATGAACCACATTTGTCTGGGATGAACAGTATGAAAATTTTCAAATTTCATAATTACAAAATATCAGGACAAAATGAGTGAGAACAGATCCAGCATTCGACCCTGTATGAAATTGGAAATCATCCCATACGATTTATACCCGAGACATTCTTTCTTTTATAAACTGGTTATCATCCCATATGATCTTTGAGCGAGAATGGAACCGAGGCGTTCATACTTATACAAACTGGGGAATCGTCTGGTACGATTCAAAATTGAGATGTTCGTCCTTGTATGAACTGGGAATCATCCTGTACAATCTATACTTAGAAAAAATATTTTTGAGCGAGAACATACCTGAGGTGTTTGTGCTTGTATGGCCTAGGGAATCATCACGTATGATTCAAAATTGAGACATTCATCTGTGTATGAATTGGGAATCATCCAATATGATCCACACTTAGAAAAAATTTTCATTTCTGTTCATTTGACTGCTTGTTGGGGAAGGAAAACTAACTAGATTGTCAAGTATGATCTAAGATCATACAGTACGAATGGTTTAAAAAATATGAATTTTAAACTCTTACCCGGTGTGTGTGTGTGTGTGTGTGTGTGTGTTCAGTTACTTAATTACAATCACACTCTCTTAAACTCGATAAAATAAAAATTATAGACTTCAATTACAATAAACCCTAAACTGATATTGATTTGAAGTCTTCAACCATCCGGAGCATGATTTTCCTGAAAGATTAGTACACACAAGAGCAAAATAATTCTTCCAAAATTTGTTAGAAGAAAAAATAATTTTCAAAGAAATAATATTTGGAATCATCAAAAATATATAAGTTGCAAGAATGTACAATATGTAAGAACTAAGTAGCAATTATCTTAACTATCTCTCCCTTTTTGATGATGGCAAAATAATGATTATTTGAATAAAATTAAAAATCCTAAATTTTTTCTTAACTCACCCTAAATGAATAAACATGTGAGTATAGGAGAATTTTTTTAAGAATAAATTAATACTTTTTTTTTTTAAGTTTTAAAACACACAATTTAAAACACACAGCACTAAAACAAGAACAAAAATAACACTAACATAGAAAAACCAATTAAAATCAAACAAGCAAGCAAACAATATTGAAAAAACAAAAGAAATGTTAGAAGTCAAATGAGAAACCTTTGATAATTGATCTTGAAAGAGATTGAATTATAATTGTAATAACAAGATTAATGTTTTTTTAGAGAAAAATAAAGATTCATAACATTTAAATTAAAATATAACATAGACAAGATAAATATATAAAGATCATGAAACAAACTAGATAATAGTGTAGAAAAAAAGATTATTTAAAGTCAAATTCCAATACAAAATATAATTGAACATTAGATTGATTTGAAATTAAAGTTTAAAAGATAAAGGAAAGAATATTTTCAATATACTTGTTTGGCGACATTGCACATCTTTTCAAATATTTGTGGCACACTTTATACATCTTTTTATATTTGGGCTAATTTTGTGCCTCTTTTCAATTTGTGAACCATTGCACATTCTTTCGATTTTTGTACAGTTGTGTATTTTTTTCAATTTTTAATTGATCTTTCCAAAATCAATAATCTAAAAGCTCAAACATCTTTAAGTATAAAGATAATTTTATTGAAATGAGAAATAAAAAATAACAAGACATCAAAATAATAATAATAATATGAGTTTTATGTATGCCTAAAAAGAACATAAAATTGATAGCCTTAACTTGATCGAGTTATGAATTAACTTATATTTTTTGAAAAATTAGATTTCCTAAAGAAATTAATTTTTGTATCGTTGTTCATATTTTATCACTTTTTAGATCGATTAAGGTAGGATTATCATATAGGTAAACTAACATTTCAAACCAAGAACAAAATCAACTAAACAAAACATGACATTTTTTTTTTTTTTTTGATATCAATATGATGATCTAATACAATGAAGCACAAGGATATCAATATCATAACATCAAAGACAAAAGATAAGTATAAAAAACATCAAATCATTACATCAGATCATAAGGACTTACAAAGATAAAATTCAAGAAGTACATCTATAAATTTGAGGGGCCCTGGTCTGGAGGAGGTGGCTGGTTGAAGATAAAAAAATAGCTATTCATCATAGCCACACTGGTGATCACTGAGTCAAACTGAACTTGGATCCAACCCATGTCCTACTGGTATTATGCATCCTGCTGGTGTAAGTGAGTCTGAATTTGATCAAAGCGCAGATCAAAATGACTCTCTAGTCGGTTAAAATGTTGGACTATCTCTTGAAAGTTAGGTCCATAAGCAGGCCTAGGTGCAGGTGTAGGTGATCCCCCTTGCTCCCTTAGAATCCTCACTTGTATTATCAACTCTCCCAAAAAGTGCTCGAATTGAAGCATCAGTGAAGTAGATAGGTAATTCAAGTTGAGGCTCAAGATGAACAAGATTATACTTCTTCTCAAGGATATAAGTCACTAGGTGTCCTAAAGCAATTTTTTTTTCTCTTGGTGGAAGACATGCCTAGCTTCAGAAAGGCGGTGAATATAGTCAAGAATAAGTTGGGCTTCATCTATAGGTTGTCCAATTATAATAAGATACATAACAGTGGAAAGAAGAGTAATGATAATGCGGTCACCAGCTTTAGGAATATTAGAGGTTCTAAGGACATGATGAATGATCCTAGCATTTTAGTTTAAAGAAGAGACCCTAGGAAAATGACATACTTGTTCAATACCTCTTATAACTTTGTTGATTTCAGTCCAGTAAAAATTAGATATTGAAGTCATAGTTATGAGGCATCATTTCATAGTCTTTTTGACCATATGATCGTATAGACGAACAAGTGTTCATCTGGGATAATCAATTATTTAAGATCATTTTAATGCCGGTTAGATTCATCTCCCACATTGAATGACACATGGTTCATACATACAAACTAGGAGTTCGTACGTATAATCATTTATAATAAATGATTCTTCTCGGATAAACATTATGCAATCAGTTTAAAATAATGATCGAAATGCTATAGAATTTATATGGGACAAAATTAATTTTGTATTGTATGAATAGAACACTTAGAAAAATTTGCACGATCGATCAGTAACATGAAATTTGATGTGAAAATATTTCAAAATCAGAATAAAAAAATAAAAAACATGAAAATAGAAAATAAAAAACAATAACATAAAAACAAAAATACATAAAAACACATATCAAGTTTGCATAAAATTTTAATTAAGCTTTGATATCAATCACACCAAGCCTTGTTTTTAATGTGCTAATAGTATCAAAGGCTAGTGATTTTATAAAAATATCTGCAAGTTAATTTTCAGTTAAAACATGATTCAATTTAATTTCTCCTTTCGATACATGATTCCTTATGAAATGATATCTTATATCTATATGTTTGGTTCTAAAATGTTGAATAGATTTTTTGAAATACAAATGGCACTAGTGTTATCATAATAAATTTGAATTATGTCTATTATAAGTCTTAAGTTAATCAAATGTTATTTCAACCAAAGAACTTGTGCCACAAAACTTCCTAATGTAATATATTCAGCTTCGGCAGAAGATAGGGCTACGAAATTTTATTTTCTGCTGGACCAAAAAACTATAGAATTTCCTATAAATTGACTAGTTCCAAAACTACTTTTTCTATCAACCCAACAACCTGCAAAGTCAAATCTGAATATCCAATTATTTCAAATGAAGAGGTAAACTTACGATACCAAATCCCTAAGTTTTGAGTTCTCAAGGGATATCTCAAAATCCTTTTTACTACAATCAAATATAATTCTTTGGATCTGATTAAAATTTAGCACACAAATAAACACTGAACATAATATCGTGTATACTAGCAGTTAGGTATAGCTAAATTCTAATTATTCCCCTAAATTTCTTTTGATCAATAGAATTTCCCTTTGGGTCCTTATCTAACTAAACTGAGAATCTCATAGGTGTATTAACAGGTTTAGCATTATCCATTTCATATTTTTTAAGGATATTCTTAATATGCTTTGACTGACTAAGAAATATTCCTTCCTCAATTTGCTTGATGTTAAAACCTAGAAAATAAATAAGATCTCCCATTAAACACATCTCAAATTCACTACTCATTATTTTAAAAAAATCATTACAAAGATTTTTAGTTGTAGATCCAAAGATGATATCATCAACATAAATTTATACAATGAGTATATCGTCTCCCAATTTCTTCTAAAAGAGAGTGTTGTCTACACTTCTTTTTTTAAAAGATCTCTCAAGTAGGAAAGTGCTTAACCTCTCATACCAAGGTGTAGTTGTATGTTTCAATCCATATAATGCTTTTTATAATTTAAAAACATGATTTAGGTATTTTTAATTTTTAAAATCTGGAGGTTGTTCAACATAAACATCCTCTTTAATCACCCCATTCAAAAAGGTACTTTTAACATCCATTTGAAATAATTTGAATCCTCTAAAATAGACAAAGACTAACAAAACCCTAATTGCTTCAAGTCACTCTATAGGGGCAAAAGTCTCCTCAAAATCAATGCCTTCAATCTGATTATACCTCTTAGCCACCAATCTAGCCTTATTTCTAACAACAACTCCCGAGTCATTCATTTTATTCCTAAATACCCATTTAGTTCCAACTACACTTTGATCCTTTGTCATTTCAATTCATTCCCAAACATTATTTCTCATAAATTGATATAATTCTTCTTGTATTGCCAAAATCTAGAATTCATCCAAAAGTGCTTGATTTATATTTGTGGGTTCTATTATAGAAATAAATGTTAAATGATTGACTTCTTTGTTTAATCCAGGCCTAGTTCTAACACCCTCACTTGGTTCTCCTAAAATCAATTCCTTAGGGTGATTTTTAGAAAATTCCAACTCTCTAAACATAGGGTTTTCTATCTCCAAATTTTCATCCAAAACAATCTTCTCAATCTTTTGGAATTTATTTTCTATTTCGTCTTCTTCCAAATTTGGCTCTTCCAAAATTCCAGATTCATCAAATATAATATGTGTGGTTTCTTCAACTACCAAAGTTATTTTGTTGAATATTCTATAAGACTTTCCAATACTAAAGTATCCAAGAAAAATTCCTTCATCTGATTTTGGATCAAATTTTCCTAAGGTAGATTTTTCATTATTATGAATAAACTCCATACATCCAAAAACATGAAAATATGATAAATTAGGTGTTCTCCCTTTAAGAAGCTCATAGGGTATTTCATTTAATTTTGATCTGATGTTCACCCTATTCATAATATAACATGCAGTGCTAACCGTTTCAGCCCAAAAATATTTAGATTATGCTTTAGACCTTCTAAAAGTAGCACATTCTCAATGAAACAATTTTGCAAGTTTTTGATCCTACCTGTGCCAATCACTTTTCTAATGGTGTTATCTCCAAGTGTAACACTACCTCCATTCCTGGCTTCCAGCATTATAAATTGTGTAGTGTCTCTAGTCATATGCTTTGAGCAACCGCTATCCAGGTACCAAATGCTCTCATGAGGTCTTGTAAGAGAGCGGTCATGAAAAACTATCAAATGTTAGACTTCGGAACCAAAATAAGTTTGGGTTCTCCTTTTGGCAAAATAAAACTAGATGTATATATGATATGTCAGGTTTATGCATCTTAGGTCTACAAATTAAATGAGTTTTTCTATATAAAGTATAAGTGTGTGCTATGTATCCAATCATCCCACAAGAAAAGCATTTTACTCTAGGAAATGGATTTCTCAATCTTTTATAATTACTCTGTCTCTTCCTGGATTATAAAAATTTTATATACAAAATAGGATTAGTAAAATGTTCAAGTGTTGGGGGTTTCCTATTTTTCTTGAGATCTTGCACTTTCAATTTTAGAAATGTATTTAAATCTTCTAAAATCGTTTTATCAAAATTCAAATAGTGCTCTCTGTTCTTCATCCTTAAATATTTTAAAATCTTTTTCTAATTAAGCATAAGATGAGTTTAAAATATCATTATTCTTATTCAAGTCATCAAATTCATCAAGTAAGCTCATGTGGTTGTTATCTATCAATGCATGATCTTTCCTAGGGATTTCATGTTCTCTTTGCAATTCTTGAAATTCTAAATTCAAACTAGCAAGCATTTTTTTAAGTTTTCTATATGCATCATGAATTCTATCAGAAACTTCTAACAGCTCAACTTAGGTTATGTCACATACCCCTTCTTGATCTAACTAATAAATATTATCAACCATTAAGCATAAATTGGTGATTTCCTCCCCTATTCCATTTCTAATGAATCAGAAGCTGAGTCGGCTTAGAAAGCTCTTTGAAATCTTTTCTTACTCATCTTCACATTTGGTTTCTCCTCTGCCTTCTCCTTGATAGGAGTGACTTTTTTAAGTTTGGGCAGTCTAATTTTATGTGTCCAGGTTTCCTGTATTTATAGCAAATTATGTCATTTGAAACCTTAACATTCTTATTAAATTTACCTCTACTCTACTGTTGGTATCTCCTTTGCTTCCTCTTTAGAAAATTTTTAAATTGTCTAGTCATTAAAGTAATGTCATCTTCACCCAAAAGTTGTGATAGATCACTCTTCGACTCCCCCACTTTCAGTTATATGTTCTTCTCCTTTCGTGATTCTCTTACAACATTCTGTCTTTGACTCACTCCTTGCTCGTAAGAAATTAGTGATCCAAGAAGATTGTCAATAGAGTAAACATTTAAATATTTAGACTCTATAATAATAGTTATTTTAGCATCATATGAAATTGGTAAATAATGAATAATCTTATTAACCATTTTAGCATTCATTAGTTCCCTACCTAATGCATCCAAAGAAGTGATTATCTAAGTGAAGCTTGTGTACATGTTAGAAATAGATTCATTGGATTTCATATGAAATAATTTATAGTCATGTAATAAGATATTTAATCTAGATTATTTTACTTTATTTATCCATTCGTAAGTAATACAAAGTCTATCACATATGTCATTTCCACTTTTACAAGTGGAAACCCGCATGTAGTCTTCTAACTTAAGTGCACTAAAGAAACTATTTAAATATTTTGCATTAAGTTGTGATAGGTCACGTTCTTCTACAGTCCAATCTATAAAGGGTGTTTCAACTCTAATACTGTCAACTAATCTAGTTGGTTTTGTATATCCTTCTTGAACTAAAATCTATATACATTAATCTAGTGACTATAAAAATGTAGACATGCGTGTTTTTTTAAAAATCAAAAGAAATATTATCAAATAAAGGAGATCTAGAGATTAAATACCCTTCAGGTGTTTTACAGTTCCCAAAAGTAGCCATGTTTGTTTATAAAAAGTAGTCTAAACTTATGGGTTTGAAATAAAGCTTTGATACTAATTATTGAGATAGCTACAACTTAGTTCTTATAAGTTGTATATTCTTGCAACTTGTATGTTTTTTATGATTCCAAATATTATTGATTTGATTATTATTATTTCTCCTAACATATTTTGGAAGAATTGTTTTGCTCTTGTGTGTACTAATCTTTCAGGGAAATCATACTCCGTATGATTGAAGACATAAAATCAAGATCAATTTAGGATTTATTATAATTGAAGTATGTATTTTTTATTTTATTGAGTCTAGGAGAGTGTGATTGTAATTGAGTAATTGAATACACACACACACTAGGGGAGAGTTTAAAATTCATATTTTTTAAACTGTTCATACTTTATGATCTTAGATTTTACTGAATGATCTAGTCACTTATTTTTCCCCAATGAGCGGGCAAACAAATATAAATGAAATTTTTTTTGAAGTATGGATCATACCGGATGATTCCCAGTTTGAACACGGATGAACATCTCATTTTTGAATCGTACGGGATGATTCCCTAGTTCGTACAAGTATGAACTCCTTGAGTCTGCTCTCGCTCAAAAATACTTTTTCTAAGTATGGATCATATGGGATGATTCCCAATTTGTACAAGGATGAACATCTCGATTTTGAATCGTAGGGTGATAATTCCCTAGTTCGTACAAGTACGAACGCCTTAGGTCTGTTCTTGATCAAAAGTCGTACAGGACTATCAATAGTTCGTACAAGGATGATCGTCTCGAGTATAGATCGTACGGGCCGATTTCCAGTTTTGTATAGGTACATATGCCTCGGGTCTGTTCTCACTCATTTCATCCTAACATTTTGTACAAACGAAACTTAATAATTTTTATATTATTCATCCCAAAAAAATGTGGTTTGTACCAGTTGATGATCGGGTATGAAATGATTTCGTACCGATTCATAATAAGTTCATACGCAATAGTTTTTGAACTATTTGTATGTATGAAATATGATCGCATTACACGATCAGGTACAGTCAAAATTGAAAATTTTAATTTTCTGGATAGTTTTTTGTGTCTTTTAGATAAATGGTCTATTAAAACCTGACGTGAAGAATCTTCATCATCTTGTCTTCTTGATTTGTAAAGGGCAATTGAAGTAGAGAGTGTGACAGAGTATTTCAGTGAGATTTCTTGCTAGTGGAGTGTGAAGGGTTCACAAGGTTACTCAAAGGTAAGGATCTTTGTGTATGATTTATATTTTTCACTCTTCCTCTTATCTTTCTAGATTACTCGTAAGAAGATCTTTGAGAAGTTCCAGTTCTCTGCTGAACTTGGAGAGTGTGAACAGCCGATGGTTCTCTATGGACACTTGGAGGGTGTAAAAGGATAAAGGTACTCTGCCTACACTTGGAGGATATAAAAGGATGAAGATACTCTGCTTACACTTGGAGGATATGAAAGGATGATAGTTCTTTACCGACACTTGGAGAGTGTGAACAGCCGATGGTTCTCTACCTACACTTGGAGAGTATGAACAGCCGACGGTTCTTTACCGACACTTGGAGGGTGTGAAAGGATGATGTTTCTCTGCCGACACTTGGAGAGTGTGAACAACCGACGGTTCTTTACCGATACTTGGAGGGTGTGAAAGGGTGATGGTTCTCTGTCGCACCAAGGATTGGTGGAAGAGAGTTTTGTAAAGGCTTCTCCGCCTTGCTGTGGGGGCAAAAGGAGAGTCACTTTTGGTAATAGTACAGTACCTAAAGAGGGAGTCTTTAGGGAGTGGATGTAGGTCGGGTTTGATCAAACCACTATAAATATTTGTGTTATTTTAGTTTTTGCTGCTCACTTACTGCAAGTTATTTTAATTTTATGGTTGAAAAGTTTTATTTTTGAAACTTTAATTAACTTACCTTTTAAAATTAATCAGTTTCAAATTTTAAAATCCAAGAGAATTTTTAAAATTACCAACTCAACCCCCTCTTGGTTAGCCTTAGAACATAAGCTTATGTTTAATAACCTATTTAAGATTCAATAAGAATCAACACTATGTTCATCTAAACTAAGAGAGGAGGTTTTATAGAAGAGCGAATAGAACATACCAATCATCCTATGCAAGCTCGAAAAAAAATTTCCCCATGGATTCTTTAATTCTATGAAACATCTTCTAGTTAATCAACTTTATAATGCTAGGGTAGGTGAACCTGTCAAATATTATTGGATGTACCCCTTATGAGAGGTTTTCATGTATTTAAAACACTATCTTTAATATTTCTAAATGTAATGAATATTTCTAATGATCTAACATAAATTTGAAGAAGTTGAAAAAATATGTTAAGAGTAAAACAAGACTAAAATGATCAATATGTGAAGCATATTTGGCTCAAGAAACCACCCACTTCTACTTCTACTACTTTGAGCCTCATATGAGAAGTACATGAACAAAAATTGATGATAACATGTATTTTAATATCAGAGAATAATTATAATCTTCTCTATTCGTCATTAAAAGTCATGAAATGGCAGTAAGAATTGTGTTATAACATTCCTTAATGATTTAGAAATCAAAACAATGACTTTGTACGTGTTACTAAACTGATAGGATGTCCAAACTAACTAAGAGTAAATTTTTCCATCATGTGCACAAAAAATCATGTTAATTTTTAATTCTCAAGTGTGAATTAGATGATTTGTCACCAGGTATTTCATAAGCAATTTTCCTCTAATAGATACTATAACTGTTGAGCAACTTATAACAAATGAATTCCATAATGGTTTAGATCTTATGTGGTAAAATATATGTTCGTGAATGGACACATCATAGGCTTGGATCATTGGTCATCGGAATTCTCACCCACTTTTATGAAAGGACTTACCTCCCCAATCTGGATTAGAATGCCTCAACTACCCCTGCATTTTTGGGATGAGAGCAATGTAGAAAGGATTGCTTCTATGGTTGGGGTCCTGTTAATGTTGGATGGCAATATGTTTCAATGGGGTAGGAGAGAGTTTGCAAGAGTATGTGTTCGAATGAAGCTAGATCAACCACTACCTCTAAGAGTTTGGGTGGAAGGTATTGCAGGGAAATTCTTTCAAAATTTTGAATATGAGAGAATTTCAAATTTTTTGCTTCGAATGTGGAAAAATTGGACACACTAAGGGTGATTGTAAAAAGGGAGTCATTGTGGAAAAAATGCAATATGAAGATATAAGTAAGATGATACATGATGCAGTCCACAAAAGGTGTAGTGGAGAATGGCTATGGACCTTGGGTCCATGTGAATTACAAAAAAAAAAAAAAAAAAACTTGATTTTTTTCTAATGGTGGAATGGCCATGAACACCTCCATGAACAAGATACCAAAGAAACCAACTGCTAAGAAAATAGCTAATGTTAAGGCCTTTGCAATTAAAGAGAAAAATGAAAAACTGGTTGTATGGAATGAGACCATTAGCTATTCAATGCTAGAAGAAGGAGAAATCATTATGGAAACTGAAAAAAGCACGGAAGCAGAGCAAACTGTGATCCTAACTATAGATGAAATAGAAGTTCCTCAATCTGGAAATCTAGTTCACAAGTCTAAGCTCCAGGAGAAAAAGTGTCACTAGTTTAAATTACAAAACAAGATGGAGTGATTCAACTGGCATGTAATAACGAATAAATAGTTAAGGATGAAACAAAGAACCAATATAAGGGAAGATGTTATAATGGTACTTGAGGGGGATGTGGAGATGGAAACATGTTATGATCCTAAACTATCTTCTAATAAAGTCAAACTAGCTAAAGAAATGAAAATGCTAGGATCCATCAAATCCAATCATATAACGAGAAAAGGAGAAGGAGGTGGTGAGAAGGTTGGGGCTTCTATTCCATAAGTCAATTAAATGTCTTCAATATTGTTTTGGAATTTTCGGGGAGCAAAGGAAAAGGAAGCTTCCCTCTACTTAAGAAGTTTAATAGGAGAAAATGAACTTTCTTTGTTGGTCTTTTGGAAACAAAAATTGAAAGGGTAGATAGAGAAGATGTTAGAAAGCTGGTAGGAGATGAATGGAACTTCTACCATGAGGCTGCTATTGGCAAGTCTGGAGGAGTATTAGCATTATGGAAATAAAAAACCACATCATTCAATGTGATTGAGTCATCTAATCAAGGAATTATTGGCAATCTGACAACTCCACGGGGTATCATAGTGAAGGTTTGCATAGTATGTTGAAATAAAAATTTATATGAAAGAAGATGACTATGGAAAATGATTGAGAGAAACATGAATAGTGAAGAACCTTGCATTGTAGGGGGATATTTTAATTGCTTACTGAATAATCTTGAGAAGAAGGGTGGAAAAAGATTCATTCTCTCACATGGACCTCAAGAGATTAAAGAGTTCATGATCAATAATGATTCTCATGATATTGGCTATATTGGGCTGAAATTCACATGGTGTAATAACAAAGGACTTTCTAAGATAGGGAGAGAATAGATAGAATTTGGCTTAATTCAAAATCATTGATGGAATTCCATTCCACAATAATCAAACACCTTCCTAGAATGGCATCGGATCATTGTCCACAACTCCAATTTCAAACTATGAAGATGGTTAAGCCAAGAGAAATCAGATTTGAAAACATTTGGAGCTCCTATGAGTCGGTGAGGGGGATCATCTCAAATGATTGGAGAAAAAGGGATCATGGAAATGATGAAGAAATTTTGAGAAGAAAAATCAAAAGATCACTTAAGAATCTTTACTTTTGGAGCAAGAACAAATTAAAAGAATTCATGTTGAAGAAGAAAGAGCTACAAAACGATATACTGAATCCGCAAGAGTTGGAAGCTTCTGAAGAGGGCTTGAATCAGGAGAATTTATTGATTTTTAGAACAAAAGTCCATAAACTCAACATTTTTTGGATAGATTGGCAACATGGTGGAGACAGAGATAAAAAATCCAATGGATGGAAGATGGGGTGAAATATACTCGGTTTTACCATACACATGCCACAGCAAAAAAGAAGAGTAATATGATCAATCAAATTGTTGATGATGAAGGAAGAATGGAACTAAATGAGGATTCTATACATGCTATAATAGAGAACTATTTCTCAAAAAAGAAGAGCAAACACAATGCAGACATGGAAGAATGGCCGAAATTTACTAACAAAGATATCCTAAAAGAAGATAAGATAAATTTTATGAATTATGATTATACCAAGGAGGATCTGTTCAATACAGTGATGAAAATGGGTAACAATAAATCACTTGGAATAGATGGTGCGAATGCCTGCTTCTTCAAAACTTATTGTAGCATTGTTAATGGCGAAACATCGAATGCAATTGAATGTCTTTTCAAAATAAGAAACATGCCAGAGCTTTGGAGAGAGACATTAGTGGTATTCATTCCTAAGTTAAAAATGCTAATGAATGCTCTAAATTTAGACCCATTTGTCTATGCCAAACCATTTACAAAATGGCAGCATGAATGATCCTAAACAAACTTAGATTGTGCCTCCCTATGGCAATCTTAGAGCAACAAAGTGCTTTTGTACCAGGAAGAAACATTTCAGAGAATTGCCATCTAGCACAATAAATAATTAATAAAATGAGATTTTCGGTTGCAAAACCTGGATATATGTCGATTAAGCTTGACATGGAACAAGCTTATGATAGCATGTGTTGGGAAATATTGAATCAAGTCATGAAGAAATTGGGATTTCCATAGAAGATAATGAAGTTAATTATTGCATGTGTTAGCTACCCAAAATATGCAACCAACATAAATGGTAGAAGGACAGGATGGATCACTACAAATTGCGAATTTAGACAAGGTTGGCCACTATCACCAAGCTTGTTTATTTTGTGCTTCGAGCTATTGTCTAAAGCTCTTCAAGTTGAATCTGATCAATTGGGTATTAGATTAAATCCTAAAGTGGAAAGAATAACACATTTATTGTTTGCTGATGATGTGTTATTAGTTTCCTAAGCTAATAGAAAAAATGTTAAAGCATTGAAGCAAATTCTCAACAATTATTACGCCTGGACTGGTCAGAGAATAAATGCCCAAAAGTCACTAGTGCTATATGGAAAGCAGGTAACAAGAAGGAGAAGGAGGAAACTAGACAAACTGATGGGAGTAACTGAAGTAAAGGAATTTAAATATTTGGGAATTAAATTGGCATTAGGAAGATTGAAAGCACAAGATTTCAACCACACTATTGAGAAAGCAACAGAGAGATTGAACTCATGGGGAGCACGAAGGATTTCTATGGCAAGAAGAGTGCTTTGATTAAAACTACTTTTTCATCTATGATTTCATATTAGTATGTGCATTCACTTATACCAAAAAGTGTTTTAATGACAGTTGACAAATTAACCAAGAGCTTTTTATGGCATAAAGAAGGTGGGAGACAAGGCTTGCATTATATTGCTTGGGAAACACTATGTCTACCCATCAAAGAAGGAGGCTTTGGTATATTAGGAGCTATGGAAAGACAAGGACCATTGAGAGCAAGGATGGCTTGGAACTTCTTACAAGGTGATGAATGTATCCTAGAAAGAGTATTAAAATTAATATATGGTAATAGTATTTAGGATGAAGGCATTAGTAGAAATATATCACCAACGTGGAAAATTCTGAAGGAGAGAAAAATATTTGAAATCTATAATAAGATGGAGAGTGAAGAATGGACCAAAAATCAACATTACATCTGATATATGGATACTTAACAGAAGACTTGAATCGTGGCCAGCATCCTATAATGTCATCGAGTTGTAGGACGAGAAGGTATCTTCACTTATCAAGGATGATGGGAGTTGGAACAAGGAGAAGCTGAATACATATTTCTCAAAAGAGATGTGTGATCTGATTCAATAAATACCAATTGAAAAGGAGGGTGATGAGGACAAGATTGAAATAATATACAATAATTCAGGGAGATCCATTACCTCTCTGTCACAGGAAGCCATCAATCTTAATCAAAGCCATGAGGTGAAAAATATAAGATGGATGAATAAACTCAAAGTTAATCAACGAGAATGTCTATTTTGGTGGAGATTACTTAATGAAGCTTTGACAACAAATAAATGGTTACACCATAGAAGATTGATGAGCAACATGGAATGTCCTAGAAGATGCAAAAGTTTTGAAGATACAAACCACATTGTTGTTAAGTGTTATAAGCTAATGGCAATATTACAGAACTTGAGACAATGGGGAATAAATGTACCGATTTTTCAAACCATTTGGCGGTGTGAAGAAGAGCTAAAAAATAGAGGAAATATGAATGTGGTTATGGAAAGAATTTATAATTCCTCTATTTACCATAACTGGAAGTTCCGAAACTACTCAAAGCATGGGAAGAACGTACCAATAACAACATATATAGCAGTTGAAGACTTATCTCATGCTTTCTCCATATAGTTACCTCCAATTGAGAAAACCTGGGACACCAATCAGCAAAAGCTGTCCAAAATTTGGTGCCCCCCTCCCGAAGGTTGGATTAAACTGAATGTTGATGCATTAATTCTACCTTCAAATGTAGCAGGAATTTCAGGAGTACTAAGGGATCACAAAGGAGAATGATGTGTGCTTATGGTAAGAAAATGATACATTGCGACATTATTGTTTTGGAGCTAAAGTCAATTATCATATTTGACAACTACATATAAGGATGGATGAGTGAATCTAATGGAATAATAGTGGAAGGCTATAATGTAAATATCATCAATAAGCTCCAACTCTCAATAAAAAGGAAGTCGGAGAGGAAGGAATCTCAAAGGCCAGACCTATCCTTCCTTGAAATCTTCAGCAACATCATTTTTAAATTTGTTCAAAGAGATTGTAACAAGGTGGCTAATTTTTGCTCACACTTTGCTTTACTAGGAGATTTTTATTGGGAAACTTTTTTAGATACGGAACTTCCATCAAGTTTTGTTGACTTGATTAAGAAGGACTGTATTAGTTTCTCTTTGTTTTAGTAGGTTGTATTTCTTTTATTCCCTTAGCTTTAATGCAATTTGCATCTCTTATAAAAAAAAAAGCTTCACGTACATGTGGAAATGTGGAATGATAGAGGGGAGGCTATCAAATTTTTTTTCAAATACTACAGGTTTTAGGCGGCTTTCCTGCCAGAAACATCGATACCGAACATTTTTTGTTGTCGTCAAAATATATGATATAAAATCTGTAGTTACTAGTGGCTTTACGACAACCTGGCCGTCAATAAAGTGGTGGTTATGGCAACGATAATTTTTGCCGGTTCCCCTATGATCTACGCGCCAGAATCTTCAGAAGGCTATAACAGCTGGAATGTCACTAGTAAATATTGCCATCGAAAAAATACGTCAGTTTCTATTTCCAACACAGTTTTTTTCTGGCGGGGATTTAACCGTTGAAAATTTTAATTACCACCGGAATATCAACATTTCCGCCGAAAAATTCCTCTAGCATTAGACGATTTTCTGTAATGAATATAGTTCATTGGACTTTACCTTCAATGTGGACGAAGGACTAAAAGACCACACTATACATTTCTTCAATCGCATGCTTTTTTGACTAATGATGCTTTTCTAGTTCTATGGGAGGGTCACCCTTTGCATTGACTATAAATAAATAAAAAATGGAGGTAAATTTAAGATAAAGCACGGGTAATTTACAAGTGGGATAAAAAATAGAAATTGTTGTTGTACATATTGGTAGTCATAATAAAACTCTTTAAATAAAAGTACTAACCATCATTAGGCATTAATGCTTCCGTTATATATGATAAAATATGGCATAATCAGTATATAGTATAGTTAGGCACCCTTAAATATCATCGGATCCTCTAACTTTACCAGGCACTAAAAGGTTAATTTAATGCTTAAACTAGCACATCTTGTTATACAAACATGATTGGTTATTCTCTTAGCATTCCAGAGTGGGGCCCACAATCACCATTTGCAGGATGTGACAAGCGGAATCCATTAGTATTATAATTTTTTTTTATGATTCATGATGTTGTCGTTAACTTGCTCTTATTTATTTGTTTATTAGTACAATATATTGGATATATATAATATAACTCACACTTCATATATATACCAAAAATAACATAAAAGCTAAATTCAAAAATAAATTTATTTAAAATATCAAAATAGTAGCTTCATCTCCATAAAAGATTCATCTACAATAAATTAACTAGGACTTAATCTTTAAAAAAAAGTTAAAATAAAATGAGTTTGATAGCTAAGATTTCTAATTGATAAATGTTACAATGGATACAAGATCTTCCAAATGCCAACAAAAACCTCCCTTTGCAATTACATAATACCCCTCCTATTCTAGCTTTATAAGATGAGCCAAGCAAAACGTCAACATTAATTTTCAAACAATCGAGTGGAAGGGGATGCCAAATACTAGACAGCCTAATCGACTTATTAGCATCCAACTTGTCCTAGTTAAAATTATAAGACATCTTAGATGTTGAAGAGTAGCTCACAGCATTGGCAGCAATTAGAGCTTTGCTATATTCAACTCCTTCATGGATGAATCTATTTCTAACCTTCCAAGATAAAAATATCGTATTGCAAAATAAATTAAGAAGCATACAATTATGAAGAATTATGTACTCCATCCACCTGCAACAACTTTCAAGGTTGTCAAACAAAGGGATACTGAATTCACATTTATTTAAGTGTAAGAAAACTTCTCTCACTTTGACACATTTGATAGCTACATGTTCCACATCTTAAACTTTGATTTAGCATCTAGGACAAAGTTCATTACTTTGTAGTCTTCTATATGAAAAAAACTGACAAGTAGGGATTGCATTTTTTAGTAACCTCCACCAGAAAACTTCTACACGAGAAATCAATTTAGCTTTTTTGTTCCAATTCCGACAAATTGTCTCATCTTGTTATTGTTGCATAACATCAAATGCCATTCTTGAGATTGACTTACTCAAATTATGGTAAATCAACTCCAGGACATCTTCCTGAGAGTCTTGTTTGATGTTTATTTGCAGAATTAGCTCTATCAGTTCACATCCAAATGCTTTAAGAAGTTCATCCACATTCCAGGTTTTGTTTACAATAAAGTTTTCCAGCAATATTACTTCATTATCTTGAGGCACCACATAAGTTGGCCATTTGTTTTCTTTGATCCAAAATCCAATTGTCTCTATAAACATCAATTGATGAACTATTTTGCAATGCTCTATCTCACCATAGAATTGAGTAGCTTATCTCTATCAATTATTAATCTCCACGCAGGTGAAAATTTTTCTTATTATCTCCAGCTTCAACCTTTATGCCATACTTAGGTGAAGATCTTGCTTTAGTGTGATTATAAAATTACTCATATTTTAAGGGAAGTTAATTGCGTTGTTGATTGGCTTGCCAAAAAAGGCTCTTATAGTTCTGATGAATGATTGTTTTGATATACAAGAGGTTAAAGGTATGATGAGGCTTGATTTTTTGGGCCTACCATACCATAGGATTGTTCGTTAACCTTATTTTGGTGTTAGGTGCTTATTCTAGCCTTAGTGCTAGGTTCATTTTTGTTATTACAACTTGTTGGGTTTTATTGGTAATGTTGTCTTTTGATCACCATTTCTTTGGGCTAGTTCTTATTGTGGTTGGTAAAAGCTTATGGAGGTACTGTTGTTGTTTCTTTTGTTCTGCGTACTTGTATAGTTTATGTGCTACTAGTTGGATTTGGAGTGATCTGTTCGTGGTGGTTAGCTTCTGGGTTCTTATTATCTTGGTCTTTTGGTCTAATTTTTTGCTCATATTTATAGCATGATTGTTGTTACCGATGGATTTCTATAGCTTTTTTTTTTATGATTTCTATTTGGATATCGAGATCTTTAGATGCTCTTATGAGGTTCAACTTGATTCGGGCATTGGCAGCTTGTATTGGTGATTTGTTCACTTAGGGTTCAACCGGTTCATTGTGGTCCAATTTTTAGTTCTTCTTTATGTTAATCGTCTTTTTGGATCTCCATTTTGTATGGTGGCTCTTCGCATCTCATAGATTCTTGATGCTATTTTTGAGGATTGTAACTTGTTTTTGGTTATATGGCCCTTACTATTTTGATTGTAGCTTTTTTTTTTGGTAGTGAGCTATTCATCCCCTTTAAGGACTTATATTTACTTTTTGAATTAACATAGGCCCGTTTGTGGGTTTAGTTAATAAAATAGGTTTATGACAATTTGATAAAACAAAAAAAAAGTGAGATATATATATATATATATATATATATATATATATATATATATATATATATATATATATATATATATATATATATATATCACCACTTGAACAGTGACATGTCCGCATGGTAGTAAAATTGTCATTCACGTGTTTGACTTGATCGCATTTGCAAATTAGTTTTTACATGATCATTATAATTAATTAATTTTAAAATTAATCATTTTTCGGTTAAAAAAGTTATCATTTTTTTTGTCAATTTCTTCAATGTGGATATTTCTTATGCTGCACGAAGCCAACAAGAAAAGTTGTTCGTATCGACCAATTTAGTGGGAGCGACACATTAATATAATACCTTTTGAATTTACCAACTAAATTAATAAGATATTTATAATTTTATCCTCCATTTTAAATATGTTAAGTGGGAGAAAGAGGAGATCGAACGAGTATTATCATACGTGGAGCTCCCTCCTTGCTCGTTGAGCTGTATTTAATGACCTCCAAGATCTCTTAGTTCTCAATAGTCAACACTGCTTCCTCTCTTTTTCGAGTTCTCTCTCCCCTGCTTCCCAGCCTTTACCTGACGGCAAAGACCGATGTTGAGCACCAATGCTATACGCAATATTATCGGGATCGTGGGTATATTTTTTGTATAATTTTTTTTAAAAAAGATAGATTATTTTATCAGGATACCGGATGGGAAGAACCGTCTGGTTTTGTCTCTGTAAACAGTCAAAATACAGGCAGAGACAAACCGGACGGTTAACATTAAGAAAAATAAGATTTTAATTTTTTTTTATTTCTATTGTTATTATTATAATAAATAAATTTAGTTGAATGCCAATTTAATTAATATATAAAATTTATAATTTACGTAAATTATTTCCCCTAACTAATATAACTTTTTCTTAGAATTTAACACAAAATAGCAATAACAGTTAACATTAAGAAAAATAAGATTTTAATTATTTTGCACTTCGTTCTTTTTTAGTTAATCAAATTAATAGACCTTAAATTTTCTAAGAGAAACATTAAGTGCTTTATAAAAAACGTCTAAAGTGCTTTATCAAATCAATATCTGATATCATATTGCGAATATAATTTGTTAACAGGTAATGTTATTTCCTTCGGACTATTCCTTTCGCCAGCACCAACATTGGTGAAAATATATAAGATGAAAGCTGTGGAGCAGTTCTCTCCAATCTCGTATCTAACGATACTGCTCAATTGCATGTTGTGGGTCTTCTACGGACTACCCATAGTCAAACCCAACACCATTCTCGTCTCCACCATCAATGGCGTCGGGGTTTTAATAGTTAGCAGTTACCTCATAATTTTCTTCTACTTTTCGCCAAAGAAGATGAGGGTTAGATTGATGTATTTAAAGTAATATTTTTAATATGATTTTGTTTTTTTTTTGAAGTGCGAAAAAATTGAGGACTTCAGGTTTTCTTCGGGCAGATAAAGGTGTTGAGCATATTGGCGGGGGAGTTGGTTTTCATGACGATGGTTATTACTTTGGTGCTCTTAACGCTGCACACGCATGACTTGAGGTCTCTCATTGTTGGAATTATCGCAATCATCTTCTGTATCTGCATGTATGCCTCGCCCCTCTCCATCATGGTATGACTCAATCTTTTTTTATTTCTTTCCTTTATTTTTAGCTAACATTTTTATTTCTAAAACACTTCTACCATTTAATGTCGTAGCTTTCGCATATCCCTATAGGGATATGCGAAATTAGTTCTTGATTTAATTGAATAAGGGGAGTTGGAATCACACACTTCACCATTGTAAAGATATATCATGCTATGTTTTTTTTTTATTTATTATTTATTATTTTTATTTACAAGCTCTAATTGCTTGTTGCCTTTTTCCATAAGATGGAATAGCTAGCGGTTGTAAAGATTTTCTTAATAGAAGTTTTGAACAAATTAAATCACAAATATATAGGCATGTATGTACAAGAGTACCTCAAACGTGTGCCCTCTTGGTTGACAGCCTAAGCTCCTAACTAAAAAATTTTGGTGGGTTGTATCATTATAATGAGTAGGCATAAGAACAATGACATACATAGTTTGTGTTGGTTGTTAATTTATAGATGAGATTGTTTTGCTTGACAATACAAGCAAACGCCTTAGACCACGTGGTAACTAAACAACATTAAAATAAGGATCCTACATTAAGAATATTAGTGAAGAACAATTACATACCATTACAATAAGTATACACATTACTCTCCAATAGCGATAAACACTAGGATGTTTCTTACCTTCACATCATTGTCTCCATCTATCTATCAAATAAAGTGCTCCACTAGTAGATAAAAACATGGGATAGCCTAAGCTCCTAACTAAAAAATTTAGATGGGCTGCATCATTATCTTTGGTAGGCATAAGAACATTCACATATCATAACATTAAAGGGTTATCTTTTATCATCCATAATTCCATACCACCATAAGCAATGGTGTCAAACAACCATCTAATAAATCAAAACTTATGTCAATGATGGTTCATATTTATCAAATGAATATTCATATTTACAATGAAAAGTAGACTGCTCTTAAACCCTGAAGGTTCTATCGATTTTCCTTAAAAGGAATGAGAACATATATGCTGAAGAGGAAAATTAAGAGAGTCACAAAATGAAAAAGATAATTCAATGATATGTTTGAGTAATATCCTTTAAAATTTTAGTGGTTTAAACAAAGAGAGTCTTTTCATTCTCTTAAAAAGAAAGATGCATAGGGAGTTGCAACAACAACCTATTCTTCTCTAATTTATAATAAAGTTTTTTGAATGCACAACATTAGAGCATTTGATTAAAAGATTATCAAGCGGTTTAACTATAACTATTTTTGACATTATAGTGATAATGTTTTTATTGTGCTGTATAACATGGGCATAATAATTTTTCATGAAGACTAAACCAACTCACTCTTCAAATTAATATGTTACCTCATTAATTAGTGTGGGATTAAAAAATACTAAAAAAGGTTCTTTTCCCATTAGAATAAAGGTTATTAGGTAGCAAAGTTGAACAACCTCTAATATAACTTTTGAGAATTTATGTAAACAAAGAATTAGTCTATATCTTGATATTTTTGTAAATAGTGTGGAAGAGAAAATATGATTTATTTCAATATTATGAGAATATGATTTCACATTGGCATAAGCCTTAATTTTTAAATGCATCTTGAATATGATGTCTTAGAATTAAAGCTCGATTAAATATTGTACAAAGTTGGATTAGAAACTAGGTGGTGGTGGTGGATAGCCTTATGGTGGGATTGATGGATGAAAATATTGTGGATAATTAGTTTACGATGGTTTCTGATCTAAAGTCTGGTAAAATGGTGAGGATAATTGTGAGGTGTAGTGATAGGACAAGAAAGACTATGTTTGGACTAATTTTGTTTAGTTCCACACGAAATTAGTTTGTTGATGAAATACTTGAGAGGAATGGATGCAGAGTATTAACTGTGTATATGAAGTTATGATATGAAGATTTTGCTAGAGTTTTATAAAATTTAAAGGCTTATGGTAAGATGGATAGAAGACTTTGTGCAAGCCTAATTTAAGCTGGGAGCTTCAAATTAAGGAATTTGTGATGGGTTTGATTTCTTGGGTTATGGGTGACTAGTCTTGGGTAATAGTTAGGGTGTAGAGGAATATGCCAGACGAAATTGAAAGATCTTTTGATAGGCTAATTTTAAGAGAAAAATCTACATAATTCACTAAGGTAGTTAATTTTGGTTAAGGTAGGCCAGGAAGCACTTATTAAAAGAGAAAAAATTCATAGTATTTTTATTATTCAAAGGCTATTTTTTTCCACATGGTATCAGAATATATAAGCATTAGGAAGCTTCTTTGACTAAAATGATAGAAATTTCTAAGGGAAGGTGTGTGCCAGCCATTGATGAAAGTGAGAATTTCTTCTAAATGTGAATATATATATATCGATTCTAACAATGTTCCTTCTATAGATGGTTTGCCAAGTATCCCCCATGATAAAATAAAAAATACAAAATAAATAAAGAATTAAAATTATATTTTAAATATTTAAATGGGCATTTCCTTGGGTACTTGAATTCGACATTTTTATCCCTTCCTTGGGCTTTAGTCATAGCTTTTATATGTTGACCTTACATTGATTTCTTGGTCCAAATGATATGCTGCATCTTTATGTCTATATCTTATATGGGGTCAAAGAATCAACAAAGTGCAACATAAAATAATTAGTATAGTGCTAATTGCAATACATAAATTTTAAATTTTGATAATTTAATATTTTATAAAAAATTGTTAATAAACATGATATATTTCTAACTTCTTATGTAAGAAATCATACTCTTTTAAATGTTTCGTACATAATATTTTTTAGTACAAAGAGACCTAAATTAATATTTTATATGCACAAAAGTACATTTAGTTAATAAGATGTGATGATGTTAATAAGTACTAGCTTAAATGCTATATATTATTGTCAAACTTTCTGAGCTAAACATGGCATTTTTGGCTTTTAGCAGAAGCTTGTGATCAAGACAAAGAGTGTGAAATACATGCCATTCTGGCTTTCCTTCACTGGCTTTCTCAATGGAGTATGTTGGACCTCATATGCACTCATCAAAATCGACATATTTTTATTGGTAAGCATTCTTCACCATATCCTAGCGCATTTTTGTCTTGCGTTTTTAAACTTCATCATGATTCATATTAATTATTTTTTATGGCTATTTTAAATATAATTTAATATCATTTTAAGCAGATACCAAATGGATTAGGAGCAATCTTGGGCCTTCTCCAGCTATTATTGTATGCATTCTACTACAATCGCAAAGCCATTGAAGAGCATGAAAATAAAAAGGAGAATGTAGAAATGGTTGTGTAGCATCAAGAGCACAAGAAAGTAGAAAGAATTCAACTACAAAGGTTCAATCTAAAAAATTGCAACCGAGCATGAAAGAACCATAACGAGAAGCAAAATGAAGACAATAACCTGCGAAAATTTTATTTACTTTTCTTATTTAAATATTGTGTGAAAATTATGTATTTTGCTTAACCTTATGAAGTGTTTGTGTTAGTTGGTGTGTGTATGCATTAAATTTCATCTCGCTTAAATGTGACTTTTGTGGTTTCAAAAAAAAAAAATTTATCAATTTTATATTTAATTTTTTATTTAATAGAAAACTTATTTGCAAAACTTTAATTAGTTATTTTATGATTTGAGCAAACAACCAAGCAATGAAGTAAAGTGCAAGAAAAAAAGGAAGGACACAAGCAACTTGTTTATGTGGTTCGGCCAAAAACTTAAAAATGAGCCTACATCCTTGCCTAGCCACCCATGGCTAAGAATTCTCTAAGCAATTGAAGCTTACACCAACTTTTGTGCTCTCCTGCACTGAGAAGCACAACCCTAAAAGCCATACTTTCCTACACTGGGTATGTACAACCCCAAACAAACAATTACAAGATCATAAACAAAAGAACCAAATAAAAATTTACAACCCAACTCTAGCTCAAAATTTAAAAATAATTTGACCCTCATCCCACAAAATACACAAATAATACGAATAGAATAACTCACAAAGGACTATATTTTAATTAATCACAATCGCAAACTTTAATGTAAATGATTTGGATATGTAAAGTTGGTGTATATGAAATCAATTACAAAATGAAACCGTGAAATTAAAAAAAAATTATTTCAAACTTGATTTTAATATACAATTGACCACTTTGAACAAACTCACTGAAGATTGTCTCCTTTGAGTAAAATATGAAGATGAATGATGGGTACTCTTTGGCTTGATCGATTATGAGCATATGAATAATGAAAATCTCACCCAAGTTAGTTTGGTAGAGAAGGTTTGATAAGCGAGATGAAATTTTGACAGAGTTTTAACGTCGTAAGGAGCAAGCACACACATAGCCAACCCCCTATTTATAGGGACAAATTTGGCCAGGTCAAGAGCGAATTAAAGGGATATTATTTAGGAAATAATTTGAACTAATAATAAATTTTAGAATGCCTTAGACCAGCCTAAACAATGGCATGGAGAATAGGAAAGAAATCTTGTAAATTTTGGCCAATAGAGCTAATTTGGCAAGACATTTGTTATGGTTTATACAATAGGATTTTGTCCAAGACCTGATGAAATCATAACCATTAGATTTAATCAATCCAAGAGGTCAATGAAATAGCCATAGGAACAAGATCATGAAGATTAAACAGATTATAGAACAAGGCAATTTTGGCGAAGCAATTTTCATGTATTTTAAACCAAAATTTGGAAAGATTTGATCACGTATTCAATCTAATTATATTATTATATTTTGTGCGCAATTAGTAGGTTTGATTTGGATTCCAGCACCAAATATATATATATATATATATATATATATATATATATATATATATATATATATATATATATATATATATATATATATATATATATATATATATATATATAATTATTAAAAATTCTATTATAGAGGAGAGGTCAAAGCTTAACATAAATAGAGATTTTATTTTAGGAAAGTTATTTTGGAGGGAGTTTAGTTTCAATAAAAAAATAAAAATTTGAAAAAATTTAATGACTGATTAAGCCATTAATGAGTGCTTAATTTTTAAAATTAATTTGATCATAAAGAAATTGATAATTTAGAGACAATAAGTATTTCAAGATTAAGAAAATATTTAAATATTCTTATAACAACTTAGTATTAAAATTATTTTATTTTACAATAAGTACTTCAACATTATTCACAAGTATATAATTAACTATAATAAATATTTTTAATTAATTTTAGGTTATTTAATGGAGAAAAAAATTAGCCTTAAGATATTCATGTGAGACAATGTGTGTTTTGATAACATAAAATAATAAGAATAATAGTTTGAAAGAGAAAATAAATAATTTTGATAATTGGATTATCATTTGACCTTCAAGACTATAATTGATTGTATGGAGATGATTAAATGTGTTTTAGAGCATCATTGGTTGGATTAAATAAACTAAAAAAAGTAAAATTGGATGCAAGTTATGAAGCTTTGAAATGTAAGGTAGTGAACTTTCTAAAAATGACTAAAGTTATGATCAAACATGAGATGAAAGAAAAGGCTTTATCTTCCCTTCTAAATGTCAATGTTGTGCAAATATTGAAAGTATTAATCACCTTTTTGTTAATGGTAATATTGCAAAGAAGATTTGGCAACACTACTGTGATTTGGCAAATGTGAACCAGGGGATTATCAATAATGATTTCACTTCTGTTTTAAATCAATGGATGAATAATTCTAAAGGTCATATTTTAAATCTTATCCCTATTCTTATTTTATGGTTCATTTGGAAATCGAGAAATGAATCCAAGCATGCTGACATTAAAATGGATGCTTCCATTATCATTTCTAATATAAATCAAAAAATTCTGCACCTCTCTTCTTGCAATTTGATTTCGTTTAAGAGTTGTAGAAATGCTAAGAAGTTAGCTGAACTTTTGGGAATTAAAATGAATTTCAATGCTACCAAAAGAGTTAGCAGGTTGGTTATTTGGAGGAAGCCGACTGTTCCCTATGTTAAATTGAATATTGATGGGTCAGTTAGGAATTTTTTAGCTGGCACTGGGGGCATCATTTGGGATCATGAAGGTAAGGTGCTATATGCTTTTGCTACCCCCTTGCAATTTTGCTCTGTTCTTACTGCTGAACACTCCGGTCTTGCTTTGGGCATAGAAAAGTGCATTATTTTGGGGTTCTATAATGTTTGGATTGAGGTGGATGCTGATCTTGTGGTTCAAATTATTAAAAACAAGGTTCACGGTAACCCTCAAAATTTTTACCTGATTAGGAGAATAAAAAAATCTCTAGCTTCTATTAATTATAATATTTCTCACATTTATCGTGAAGCTAACGTCTGTGCTGACTGGTTGGCTAACTTTGGTTGTCAGCTAGAGATTTATCAAGATCTTACTGTTTCTAATTTAAATCCTATTTTGAAATGTATGATAACTTTGGATAAAACTTCTCTCCCTTACATTAGACATTGTTAATATTCCTGGCTTCTGCTCCGGCTTTGTATTATTTTTTATTTTGATTTGCTCTTGGGTTGCTGCTGTTAAGTGCTAGAAGTGCATTTTGATAATGGATGGAAATTTTCTTACCGATGTATGTGCTGGGTTGATCAATAACTATATCTTATATCACAGCTCCAGTTACTGCTTCTTCTATTTTGTGATTTCTTGTGGCTTCTATCATTGCAGTATTGCTGAAATTAATTTAAATTTTGCTGATACTAATCAGATTCTTATTCATTTGATTACTAGTAGTGTGGTTCCGAACAGTTTAATAGTGTCAGCTGGTTGCTGTCTTTCTAATACTTGTAACAGGATGTATTCTTTTTTAGTGACTATCCTGGATGTTGACGAGTGTCTGTCTCATTTGGAGGGAAATCTGGCGATCTTGGTTGTTCCTTGGATCAACTATATTTTAATTTACTGTATTAAAACCCATGAATCAAGCTCAAATCATTTTTTTATACCAAACTATTACTGAATTTTGGAAGTACATTCTCGGGATTGAGATTCATTTGTGCTTGATCTGTTTTTCTAATTTTTTTCTAGCATTCTAAGACTATCGGTTTTTTCTATGGTATAGGGGGTTATTTAAGATGGCTGTGTAATATCAGTATTTCCATTTTCTGGCAGTTGGTTCTTCCCGTATTGGATGGGAATTATAGTCTGAAAGTTGATTCCAATCTTATTAATTTTAGTGATTCTAATATTTCCTTTTGGAGTAGTTCTTGCAGGCACATCAGTTCATGCTATTCTGGGAGCTTAAATGATTAAGGTACTTCTCTTTCTTGTCTTTCTTCACTTTTTCTATTTCCTTTTTGAATTTTTACAGGAATTTTGTGTTGAATGCTATATATTGGATCTTCCTTTTTTGGGTGTTGTTGTCTCTCAGCCCGTTCGTTATTTATTATCCTTTTTGTAAGCATAGGATAAGGACCGATCGGCTTCTAGTTTTTTTTATCTCTTTTTTGGATTGTTGCTCTTCGGAGCAGTAGTGAGCTGGTTGGTCCTTTTAAGGACTCTGTAACTGATTTTTGAAATTAACACGTAAGCCCCTCTGTGGGTTTTAACTTAAAAAAAAAAAAAAGATCAAACATGAGATAGTTATGATGAATAATTTAGAAAAGCTATGAACTCATAATAATAATATATTTTAGCTTTTGTTTCATTCATTTGTGATCTATATATATTTGAATTAATATGCCAGACTAAAGAAAAACCACCTAGCTACAGTTCCAATATGATTTGACTTCAATTACTCTAATTACTAGATTATCCTTTATGATTTCTTGACACCCTTAAATAGTAAACATTTGTACCCTCCAATGATTTGTTTGTTATCATCAAAATATCATATTTGTGCAATGGGGTTAATAATTTTTCCCCTTGTTGATAATGACTAACCTATGTTGGAGGTGTTTAGAGATGAAGGTGCAAAATGACCTTACATCAACTTTTTTCACTGAAACATTTAAGTAATAAGATAAAAATATATATCAAACTAAAATAAATAAGCTCACTCTGAATTCATGCATATATTAAGAAGAAAAAAGGAACCAACATACATTTTTTATCCCACTTTGGAGAACATTACAAAGTATACAAACATAAAATATTTAAATAGAAGGATCTAACATGCCAAGCTTATGTAGTAAAGTACAAAAGCATTCTTCTGGTGAGGTCTTAGTAAAAATATCAGCAAGTTTAAATTAAGTATAAATAAATTCAATGTCTACATCACCCATACATACATGATCCCTAATGAAATGATGTATAATTTCTATATGATTTATTTGTGAGTGTTAAATAGGGTTCTTAGTCAAACAAACAGAAATAGTGTTATCACATTTAATAGGTATGTGTACTAACTGAATTTCAAAGTCTTCTAATTATTTTTTTGACCAAAGAACCTGAACAACATAGACACCAACAACTATGTACTTAGCTTTAGTAGTAGCGAGAGTAGCAGAGTTTTGCTTCCTAGAGAACTAAGAAGATACTAAAAATTGACATGTACATGATGTACTTTTTTATCTCTCTTGCATCCTACAAAATTAGCATTAGAAAAGACTACCCGCTTATATGATTAGAGATTTTTAGGATACCACATGCATAACCTAGTGGTGTCTATAAAATACTAAAATATAAGCTTGACTTCCACTAAATGAGATTCTTTTGGAGTAGGCTAAACATGTGCCCATAAACCTACAAGAAATATGATATCATGCCTACAATCCATAAGGTATAGAAGTGAACCTATCATACTCTTATAAAACTTTTGGTCAATGGGCATACTTTGTGGATCTCCGAAAGAGCACCGCTTGTGGGGTTCGAATGTAAAGTGTACGGCCGCACCATCCTGTAGAACAAAATGATCGTAAGCCTTTTACACTCGACACGAACAGGCCAATAGAAGGGCATATTGGACCATACATATGATTAACCATGGAGGATAGTGGCTCTCGCCTACGCACCTCGATGGGTAATAATATATATGGCCTGATCACAGTCATGAGTTTCCCCCACCCGATACATAGAGAAGAAGAGTTCAGTGTTAGTTTTATAGCATCCAATGCTATCAGTTGGGCTTCTATTGCTCTGAAATTTAGTCTTATCTTGGGAATCTGGGTATTAACCAGCTTCGGCTGATGAATTTCAATTGGCACCCCCCACCCCCCGAGTGGATTAAATTTAACTTTGATGCAGCTTTGTCTCAGCCGTATACGGCAGGCATTGGTGGTGTGTTTAAGAGATCATAAAGGGAGGCTCCTCTTAGTTTTTGGTGTTAAATGCTCTCATTGGGATATAGGAACCTTGGAGCTTGCTGCTTTTCAACATTTAAAGCTGGTTATCAAGGATTGCAGCATGGAAGCCAAAGGGATTATCATAGAAGGTGATAATTTTAATGTCATCAAGCATCTTCAAAAATCTGCGAGAAAGTTTGATAGGAGCCTTTGGGAAAGTGATTGTGAAGATTTATCCTTCCTCAAAGATTTTGATTCTAACATTTTTGTTTTTATTATAGGAATGCTAATAAGTTGGCACATTGTTGTGCTAGTTTAGCTTTAGATGGGAATTTTTTTTGGGATGATCTCAATTGTAATAATACACCTCCTAGTTTTTTGTCTTTTTTGGTGGAGGATGGTGATAGGTGTGCTATCACCTAGTAGTTTGTATCTAGGTTGTTTTCATTTTTCCATTTAATGCATTTGGCATTTTTTTTAAAAAAAAAAAACTTCATTCATTATTATTATTATTTTTTTGCCACTCATCTATTACTGAGTCAAGTTAAGTATGGAACTAAATGAATACTCATAAATTCCTTTATAGGTGCTTCATCGGTAAAAACCAATTCATGACATACTCACCCTCAAGAGGAATTTCTATTGGAAACTAGCCTAAGACTGCCGAAGGAGCTCACCCTAGGAGATCGATAGACATTGAAGCATCAGAGAGCTGCAGATTTGAGCTAGAAGAGAACATTTTCACAAAATACATCAGAAGGATGAAGTTGAGACTGAAGGTTTATATGTTCTGGTGGAGATTATATAACAAAATTATTCCTTCCAATGAATTTCATAAATCCAGAAATCTAACTCATGATGATAGATGTGCAAGACGATGTGCTTTTGTGGAAAATCACTTACATATTTCTATTAAATGTAAATATCTTATTGAAATTATAATCAAGCATAGAGAATTGAGTTTTAAAATCTTGTTTTTGAGTCTTTAAGCAAATTAATTTCTAGAATGATCAAACTTGTTAAGCTTCAGTCGAATATTGCTAGACTGTAATATGCATATGTATATTTTTCATGGAAGTGCCGTAATGATGAAAGGCATGGGAATAAGCTTCTTTCAATGCCATTTACTGCTATGAATGTTTTATCTATATTTCCTCTCCTAAAAGGCTGGGATGTTAATCTCTGATTGGAGTCTCTTAATTTTTGGCATCCCCCACCACTTGGTTGGATTAAAATAAATATTGATGAATCAATTTTGAAGTCTAATCTTGCAGGAATTTGAGATATAATTAGAGATCACAAGAGAAGATTTCTTCTTGCATTTGGAAAGAAAAAGATACACTGGGTTATTGCTCAACTTGAATTGGAAGTTGTTTTGTCAATTAGAGAGCATCTTCAAGATTGAATGTTTGAATACAAAGGAGCTATCATTGAAGGAGACAATATCAACATTATTAAGATCATTCAAGCCACAATAAAAAGTTGAGATGACAGCAAAAAGATTTTCTAAAAAAAGGTCTTTGTTTTTTTAAATAGTTTTAATAACATTTTATTTCATCGTATTTATAGATATTGTAATAAAGTGGTTGATTTATGTGCCACTTTTTCTTTGGGTAGAAAATTTGATTTGGGATATTTTTTCTTCTAATAATATTTCTTCTTCTTTGTATAGGTTAATGAAGAAGGAATGTGATAGAAGCTTTTCTTTTAGTAGGTTGTAATAACTTTTTATTTTAATTCATTTTGCTACTTGCAAGTTAAAAAAAAAAAGGAGATCAATAGACTTTACTTGTCTATGACTACATAGGGCTCACTGCACGAGGTGAATAAGTGATATATTTTCGAACTGTCACATGCCACTACCTCTCTCATGGATCTCCCAACAATCATTCAAGCTCGCTTAGCTAAGCTACCGTAAAATGCCTATTCAAAGAACTCCTCACATTGTTCAACTTACACTATTCGACTTGAAGCTCTCCGTTCTTACAATATCTCACTCTTGTTTTTCCTTAAAGCAGCCCAAGATCTTCTAAAGAAGTCATCAATCACGTCCAACCATAAAGATCTTGCCCATTATCTTCAGCGGCATCTGTTTAAATTACTGTATATAACTTGTAATTTCATACATTTTTTCTATATAGCCTTCTTGTATCCCTTAGAGCCTTACAAACATGGAGTGATGAAGAATAATTGGGAAATCTGAAATTTTCCCTCAAGTAAATGTTCTGCTAGTTAGAGATCTCTAGCTCTTTTTCTCTGCTATCTGTCTATCTCTACACTCTTTGAGCTCTTCATTCTCACAAAAAGGTTCTAACTCAACAAAATTGACCTGCTAATAAGATCGGATATTATCCATGAATAAATTACGATTCAACATCTAACACTACAAGCATAATGAATGCAAACATGCTTCTAATATAAAACAATTTTAGGGACGACGCAATGCAAAAAAAAATGAAAAATGAATTCCCTATATTGAATATGTCATCTTATCATTTAAAAAAATCGCACGGTTCCAAAAACTTTATTGGGATTTATTTTTTTATTTTTTTGGTTAAACATAACCTATATACAACAATATTTTCAAATAAAGCCTTTCGATAATAATGACACAAAAGGGATACAAAATTAATTTCCAAACATAATTACCACAACAATGATCCTGGATATCAACCAATAATCGAGCCAAGTACCAAAAAAGCAATATCGTATTCCATTAGTTTCTTAGCTAGGTTCACAAAGCCTCATATTTCACCATAAGAATAGCAAAATTTTAATATCAGAATATTTGATAAAATAAATAAATAAGCCGAATGAATCACTAAATTTTAATTTTATTTTAAGAAAAATATAATATTAACTATCTACATATCACACTCATATTGAGTGAGATTTTTGTGATGGCACCGATCACTAATAATCACTAAAGAATTGATAATCAACAAAGAATTTATGAAGATTTTGTATTTGAAAAAATTAAATAAAATAGTTTTAAAAAATTTAAATTTTTATTAAGATTAATATATTTTTTTGAATATTATAAATAGATTAAACATGGTGGAAATCGAAAGACACTGAACTCATCATACTGCCATATCACACAATTATATTTATATTTTATTTATCTTAAATAATTTAATAATTTTTAAATTCATAATAATTAATCTTTTTTTTTAAATATTCTGACACGGCAAACTCTTTTCAAATTTTGGCCCCACAACAACTTCCTATTTAAAATGGGTGATTGACTGAAATAAAGCTGACGATACTGCACCGGATATGAATATCAAATATAATGAAGTTAGATTCGCTTGGAAGCATGTAACACGTGCTAGCCAAGTCATTGCTTAATGTCGTTATATTCAAAGAAGAAAAAATAACAAAATATTTTGCAATAGGCTTGACATATCATCAAAAAATTATCTTGAACGTCTCGAAAAGACAAACGCAATGACACCAAATTTGACCAAATCTGAGCCCAAATGGGTTCAAATTGAACACCTGAAGAACCTTTGAAAGATTCAAACCATAAATTGGATTACCAAACAATTTTTAAACCTGATGTGATATTAATCAAATCAAGCTGCTCGACGAGACAAATACAATGAGCCTAGGATCATTGAATTCTTACATTATTAAGACACTAACTATGACACTCTTCATTCGCGTAGTTTATGCGATTCGAGTGCCAGTTATAGGGGAGGAATAGGCTTCCATCAACCATTACACCACGCAGCTTGCTCCCCCCTCTGACACTCTTTTCACTTCCACTTGCTATAACAACTTATCTCAGTGAACTCATAAAGTTATTCCCACTCCCCTCACAGTATAACACTCATCACATCACATAAAGACAAAAGTACAAAAATAAAATAAAAGAGCTCGCGTAATGATAAATATTCTTGCATAAATAAGATAACTTCATTTCATTATAATATTAGACCATAGATAAAAGAAGAAAAAATGAAAATTTTAAGAGTGGGACGAATTTACTTGTTACCATGGAGCATCCTTCATATGGGGCCATTTGCCATCGCCAATATTAAATCCCTATACCTTCTAAATAATCTAGGAAAATTTTACTCATTGCAAAGCCTTAATAACTTCACATTCTCTATGCAACCTCATCATGACCATCACTAAGCCAACTAGAGTCCTCATGGTAATACATTGATTCATCATCACAAAGATCGCCTTTTTCAATTTTGCGACCTCCTTCCTCAGCTCAATGACCTCACCCGACATTGCCCCTCCTTGTCTTCAATTAGGCTTGGCGATGCATTTAAGGTGCACCATCCTTTCGATAACCTTGAGCCTTGACATGATTTATTCCATTTAGATTAATATTAAGGGAGAAATGACATTGGTGAAGTGCCCACATGAGAGCGAAACCATAGACCCCTCCACAATGTTGTCACCCACTTGCTCTTCTACTACTCACTATAGAAAAAACTATTACTTCAAGCGGAATTTCTATCAGTATAAGTCCGCCAGAAATATCATCTGATAAATCGATGGTATTTTGTTTGAAAATATTCTAACAGCTTTTCAAACAGATGTACCACCAGCAATTTTTTGACAACCTATTTTGTTGCAAATCAGAAATCAAGATTGAGATTATAATTTTTGATGATAACAAAATATTATTATTTTGATGATTTTATTATTTCTCCTATCATATATTAGATATTTCTGTTTATTTTTATATGTACTAATATTTCAAGAAAATTATATACTACTCCAGATTGCTGAGGAGGTCAAGATAGGGTAGAATACGATTTCATGTAACAGTGTCTGTATATCTCTTTTTTTATTTCTCAAGACAGAGCAAAGTGTGATTGTAGTTGGGTAACTGTGTACAAACACACAGAGGAGATAGATAAAATATAAATTGATTCTTTATCTTATCTTATTGACATAATTTTCCTCCATAATATAGTTAATCAAATCATTTCTTTAATTTTTTAATTTTTCATACTATACGATGTCAAGTCATATAGACAACTAATAGAGTATGAAATTAATTTCATTCTAGATCATACTGAACAAACACATTTTTTTTAAATATTCATACAGTACGATCTACAGTCATACATGTAGAGAGAGTTGCTATTTGCATGTTTTACATTCTTACAACTTGCATTGTTTTGATGATTTCAAATATTATTGTTTTATATATCTCCTAACACTTTTTGGAAGATTTATTTTTTTGCTCTAGTGTGTACTACTAACATTTCAGGAAAATCAACTCCAAGCGATGAAGACTTCAAATTATTAATTTGTAAATTATAAGTTTTTAAATGAGATGGAGTGATTGTAATTGAGTGAAAAATCACAACAAACACTCTTGGGGAACACTTTTTGTAAATTTATCGTACGGGACGAACCTGGTTCGTACGGGATGATCATGTCAATTAACCCCTCGAAAGAGCAATGGATCGAAGAGGCGGGTAGAAAATTTTATAAGTCCTAATCATCCAAGACGAATTTAATATTCATCCCGGGACGAACGTCTCGGGATTCTCACCTTGCACTGTTCATCCAGACAAAAATTATGGTTCGTACCAGGACAAAGCTCTCTGTATGGAATCGTACAGGACGAAATAAATTTTCGTCCCTAGACAAAGCTCTCTGTATGAACTCGTATAGGACGAAATATATTTTTGTCCCTAGACGAAACTCTCTGTATAACATCATCCCAGGACGAAACTTGTTCGTCCCAGGACGAACTTTACCGACTTACGTCAGCTGGTTACGTCCTGTAGAAATTTGGGAACCGACCTATGTAATAACCGTTTCGTACCGGACGAACATAGTTTGTACAGGACGATGGGCGTGTACGAACGTAGTTCGTACCAATATACATTGGGATCATTTCTGACACTTTAAGTAAAATCGTCCAGGATGATCCACGATCGTACGGGACGATCCACTGCGTACAGAATTGAAAACTTGCAGTTTTTGGATAATTTTTCTTGTCTTTTGTATATATAGTTCAAATTAGACTGCCACCCAATCTTTTTGCTTATTGTTCTTTGTGTCTATTGGAAGAAGAGTAAATGAGAGAGTGAGAGAGAGTAGTCAAAGAAGGATTTCTACCACTGGAGCGTGAAGACTTTGCATGATATTCAAATGTAAGATTTCCTACTTGTGATTTGAGATTACTTCACTCTTTTTCTTTCTTCCTTATAGATTTCTTGCAAAGAGATCTGTCAAGGAGATCCGGTTCTCTGCCGACACTAAGAGAGTGTGAAAGGATGAAGGGTTCTCTGCCCACACTAGGAGACTTTGAAAGGATGAAGGGTTCTCTGCCCACACTAGGAGAGTGTGAAAGAACGAAGGGTTCTCTGCCCATACTAGGAGAGTGTAAAAGGATGAAGGGTTCTCTGTCCACAATAAGAGAGTGTAAAAGGACGACGGTTCTCTGCCAATACTAGGGAAAGTGTAAAAGGATGACGGTTCTCTTCCGCATCGGGTAGTGGTAAAAAGAGTGTTTGTAAAGGCTTCTCCGCCTTGCTGTGGGTGCAAAAGGAGAGACACTATTGGTATTAGTGCCTCTGGGGAGTGGATGTAGGTTTGGTTTAGACCGAACCACTATAAATCGTGTGTCTTTTTATTTTACTGTTTTTTATTTTTCTACATCTAATTTTGTGTTTTAAAAATTATGGTTGAAAAACTTTTTATAAAAATTCATTAATGTTTAATTTCAATTAAATTTATCAAAAGAGGAAAAATTTTTAAATGCCAATTCACCCCCTTATTGGTAGCTTTGGGACATTAACTTAGGTTTAACAACCAATTCACTAGACTCAACAAGTGATATCAGAGCTTTGTTTCAAAATCATAAGTTTAAACTACTTTTTGATTAATGTAGATGGCTACATTTGGAAACCAAAATACACCTGAGGGTTACTCTATTACTAGACCTCCACTGTTTGACAATATACCTTTTGATTTTTGGAAAACACGCATGTTTACTTTCTTACAGTCACTTGATTATCGTATGTAGATCTTAGTCCATGAAGGTTATACAAAACCAACTAGATAAGTTGATGGAGTTAGGGTAGAAACACCTTTTGCAGATTGGACTATAGAAGAACGTGACTTAGCTCAACTAAATGCTAAATGTTTAAATAGCTTCTTTTGTGCTTTAAAATCTGAAGACTACATACGAGTTTCCACTTGCAAAAGTGGAAAGGACATATGGGATAGACTTTGTATAACTTATGAGGGGACTAATGAGGTTAAGCAATCAAGACTTAATATCTTATTACATGATTATGAATTATTTCGCATGAAACTAAATGAATCGATTTCTGATATGTACACAAGATTCACACAAATTATCACCTCTTTGCATGCACTTGGTAGGGAATTAACGAATGCTGAAATGGTTAATAAGATTCTTCGTTGTTTACCTACTACTTATGATGCTAAAATTACTACAATTACAGAGTCTAAAGATCTAAACATTTATTCTATTATCAATCTTCTTGGTTCATTCATTGCTTACGAGCAAGGGGTTAGTCAAAGAAAGATTGATGCAGGTGAACCACGAAAGGAGAAGAATATAGCACTAAAAGTGGAAGAGTCTGAGAGTGAACACTCACAACCTAAGGATGAAGATGATATTGCATTAATGACTAGACAATTCAGAAGCTTTCTGAAGAGAAAGCATAAGAGATGCCAGCAATGGAATAGAGGTAAGTTTAACAGAAATGGCAAGGTCTCTAATGAAGTGATTTGTTATAAATGCAGCAAACTAGGTCATATCAAGACTGATTGCCCAAAACTCAAAGCCACTCCTAGCAAGGAGAAAGTAGAGGAGAAACCAACTATAAAGAAGGGCAAGAAGAAGTTTCAAAGAGCTTTTTGGAGTGGAGATAGTGCTCTATTCATAATGCTGGAAGCTTGGAGTGGAGGCAAGGTTACACTTGGAGATAACACCACAAAGAAGGTGGTTGGATCAGGTATGATTGGAAACTTGAAAAACTTTTTATTTGATAATGTGTTATTAGTTGAAGGATTAAAACATAATTTGTTAAGTATAAGTTAGCTATATGATAAGGGTTATAGTGTAAAATTTTTTCCTACTAGCTGCATATTAAGCATAAATGGTAAAGATATGTTGAATGGAAAGAGGGTAAACAATGTTTATATGCTAGATTTAAATTGCATTCATACTCCTACTGCCTTTTATTTAAAAACTATCTCTGATGAGTCATGGCTTTGGCATAGGAGATTTGTCATTCTAGCATGAAATACCTTAGAAAGATTACCCAAAAGAATTTGGTAAGAGGTATACTAAAACTAGACTTTAATAAGGATAACCTTTATAATGCATGTCAAATTGGTAAGCAAGTGAAGTCCTCTTTTCAGTCCAATAAGGATCTTAGGACTACTAAACCTTTGGAAATCTTACACATGGATCTTTTTGGACCAGTTGGTACTGTAAGTCTAGGAGGGAAGGTATATGGATTTGTTATAGTGGATGATTATCAAGATTCACTTGGGTTAGATTTCTATTTCATAAGAGTGAATCATTTGAGGAATTTAGAAATTTTTTGACTTGGATCCAAAGGAAATTAGGGTATGAAATTATTTCTATACAAAGTGATCATGGAGGAGAATTTGAGAATGAAATATTTGAAAACTTTTGTAAAGAGAAAGGAATTGATCACATTTTTTCTGCACCCAAAACCCCTCAGCAAAATAGGGTAGTCGAAAGGAAAAATAGAACATTAATAGAAACCGCCTGAGCAATGTTGGCAGAATACTCACTACCTAGATATTTTTGGGCTGAGATGGTTAGCACTGCATGTTATGTTTTGAATAGAGCGAATGAGAGATCCAATTTAAATAAAACACCCTATGAGTTGCTAAAAGGGATAACACCTAATTTGTCACATTTGCATGTTTTTGGTTGCAATGTGTTTATTCATAATAATGGAAAATCTGTCTTAGAAAAATTTGATCCAAAATCATATGAAGGAATTTTTGTTGGATATTCAAGTGTTGGAAAATCTTATAGGGTATTCAACAAAAGAACTTTGGTCATTGAAGAGACCACACATGTTGTATTTGATGAATCTAGAAATTTGGAAGAGCCAAATGTTATTGAAGATAAGATTGAGGATAACTCCCAAAAGATTGATAGATTAAACTTGGAAGAAAATGTGGAACAGAATTTGGAGATAGAAAATCATTTACCTAGAGATTTGAGATTTTCTAAAAACCACCCAAGGGAATTGACTATAGGTGAACCTAGTGAGGATGTTAGAACTAGGCGTGGATTAAACAAGGAAGTCAATCATTCAGCCTTTATTTCAACTATAGAACCCACTAATATTGATCAAGCACTTTCTGATGAATTTTAGATATTGGCCATGCAAGAAGAGTTGAATCAATTTGTAAGAAATAAAGTTTGTGAATTAACTTCAAGGCCAAAAGATCAAAGCATAGTTGGAACTAAGTGGGTATTCAAAAATAAAATGAATGACTCAGGTGTAGTCATTAGAAATAAGGCTAGATTAGTTGCTAAGGGGTATAATCATATTGAAGGAATTGATTTTGAGGAGACTTTTACCCCTGTAGCTAGACTTAAAGCAATTATGGTTTTATTAGCCTTTGCTTGTTTTAAGGGTTTAAAATTGTTTCAAATGGATGTGAAAAGTGCCTTTTTAAATGGGGTAATTGAAGAGGATGTTTTTGTAGAACAACCTCCAGGTTTTAAAATTTCTAAATACCCAAATCATGTTTTCAAATTGAAAAAGGCATTATATGGATTAAAGCAGGCACTTAGGGCTTGGTATGAGAGGTTAAGCACCTTCCTACTTGAAAGATCTTTTAAAAAAGGAAGTGTGGATACAACTCTCTTTTTAAAGAAATTTGTAAAGGATATACTCATTATTCAAATTTAAGTGGATGATATCATTTTTGGATCTTCAAATAAAAATCTTTGTGATGATTTTTCTAAAACAATGAGTAGTGAATTTGAGATAAGTCTAATGGGAGACTTAAATTACTTTCTAGGCTTTAGCATTAAGCAACTTGAAGAAGGTACTTTTCTTAATCAAACTAAATATGTTAAGGATACCCTCAAAAAATATGAAATAGATAATGCTAAACCTGTTAGTACACCAATGAGTTCTTCAGTTCTGTTGGATAAGGATCATAAGGAAAAATCTGTTGATCAAAAGAAATTTAGAGGGATTATTAGATCTTTACTTTACTTGACTACTGGTAGACTAGATATCATGTTTAGTGTTTGCTTGTGTGCTAAATTTCAATCTTATCCAAAAGAATCACATTTGACAGCAGAGAAAAGGAATTTTAAGATATTTACTAGGAACTCAGAACTTAGGAATTTGGCATCCAAAATTTAGTTCTTCATTTGAAATTATTGGTTATTCAGACTCTAATTTTGCAGGTTGTATAGTGGATAGGAAAAGCACTTCTAGAATATGTCAATTCATTGGAAATTCATTAGTTTCATGGTCTAGTAGAAAACAAAAATTAGTGGTCCTATCTATTGTAGAAGCAGAATACATTGCACTAGAAAGTTGTGTGGCACAAGTACTTTGATTAAAACAACAGTTAATTGATTTGGGATAAACGATAGGCACTATACCAATTTATTATAATACTAGTGCTATTTGCATTTCAAAAAATCCTATTCAACATTCAAGAACCAAACACATTAGCATAAGACATCATTTCATAAGGGATCATGTATCTAAGGGAGAAATTAAACTTAACCATGTTTCAACAGAAAATCAACTTGCAGACATTTTTACAAAACCTTTAGCCTTTGATACTTTCAGTACATTAAAAACTTGGCTTGGAGTGATTGATTTAAATTCTTAGATAAAAATGTTTTTTCTGCAAAAATTGATATTATTATTTTTGTTTTTGTGTACATTATATTTTTTTGTTTTGTTTTGTTTTGTTGATTTGTTTATTTTTGGTGAGTATTTAAGTGTGTCTTATTTATTTTTATTTGTTTTTGTTTTGAGTATGAAAATGAAAATAAGTGGTCATCATCGTCTACGACAAAATTTTTTCATACGGGACGATGTGTTTAAAATTACAAACTGCGTGATTTCGAACCGTCTTAAGAGCAATTTTTAATGTAATTCATCTATACGATCATCACGTTCGTCCGAGACGAAATATTTTTTCAAACGACGGGACAATTGAATGCAGCAGTTGAATGGATAAGATAGTTTTTATTATGAACTTCGTCCATACGAACCTTTGGTTCATCCAGACGAACACATGTCGGTTCATGGCGTGGGACGATTTTCAACTGCCATTAAAACGAGTTAAATTTCTGATCATCCGTACGAACACGTGTTCGTCTATATGATCGTCTTGGTCAAAAGCCTGTAAGAAAGGACGCCTCAAAAATTATGTGTTTACGAAAAGTCATTGTTTTTTAAACTCATTCGTTCGTCCATACGAAATATTTTTGTACGGGATGAATTTAATTCGTACAGGATGAATGAAAATTTCGTCTGGTACAAATAGTCGTTCTTTTTTAAATTAACGGCAGTTTTTACTGAACAGTCACTTT
The DNA here is from genome assembly GCA_016618105.1 of Dendrobium huoshanense. Lineage (NCBI taxonomy): Eukaryota > Viridiplantae > Streptophyta > Magnoliopsida > Asparagales > Orchidaceae > Dendrobium > Dendrobium huoshanense. The sequence continues at coordinate 1,536,731 of CM028357.1, read as the reverse complement.
CACACATCTCTTTCAAACCTTTCTTCTCTCGAGATCTTTCAAATGGCAAGTTCTAACAAGCGCCAAAAGTCTTTGACTAAGGGTCATCCAAGAAATACATCCGAAAACTTCCTTTCTAGAGCCAATGAAGAATCATTTGCTAGGTTTGTATCTGCAAAAATCACCCCATCTAGAATTCTCGTACCGGATCAATTGACATTTAAGGTAACCTCTACTCAATTTGGTTTGATCCTCACTTTAGTACACTTCTATAATAGAGAAACCTTCACTACTTTCTAACAAATATGTCATTCAACTCCGACTATTCTGTTATCAGTTCTTTTGTTTTCAAAAAGAAAATTGAAATCACCAAAGCTGACTTTGGTATCTTCCTAAACTTAAGGACTGCAGGCTTAAGATCACACACTTTAACCACCACATGTTTTGATTGGACTGAAGTTTATCGTGTGATTAGAGATAGCATAATTAAGGATCATTTGCCTAAAGTTTCAACCTTGGTGCATGATGCTCGTATCATCCAGCATGTGTTAAGAACTTCCATTATACCTAAAGTTGGTGATAGAGTCAACATCACTCCTCTTTTTTCTTCTGTTACCTACTTGATTATGACTAGACAACCAATAGATGAGGTCCAACTCCTAATTGACTATATTTATGATCTCTCTGAAATTGGTCATGTTGATCATAAAAGAAAGAAGAACATAGCCTTAGGACATCTGATTACTTATATTTTGGAAAAGAAGTATAATTTAATTCATCCTGAACAAGACTTTGAAGAACCACTCTACTACAATGACGCATCCTTTAGGGCTATCTTCAATAAGGATGAGCCCATCAGAACTCATGTAGTTCTGAGTGAAACAGAAGAAGAAGCTGAACCTTCATATGCTGTTGGACCAAATTATCAGTATTTGGTTCAAAGATTTGACAATTTAGAGGCTCATTTTGATCAAAGGTTTGATCAAATTGAAACTCACTTGCAGCAGCAAGATATTCAGGACAATCAGGACATGGGATTTATGCGTGATCAGATAAATACCATTAATTCCAACATGTTTATGATGAGTAGTTACTTCAACTTCTTTGGTGCAGCACCACCTCCTCCTCCAGATCGGGGTTCATCAGAATGATTTTTTTAGTGTTTGTTTAGTGTTTGTTTAGTGTTTGTTCTGTGTTTCGTTGTAGTTCATGTGTTAGTAATTTCCTTTAGATTTTATTATATTTCCTTCTCTTAGTTATGTTATTAGTATTGATATCTTGAAATTCAAATTGTAATAAATTCATTCGATATCAATATATATTTCAATGTTTTTTCGTTTAATGTTTTAGAATTGTGTTAGACTTTATGACATTTTTTTTTAATAGTGATTTATTTAATTTATAAATTAAAATTAATTTCATTAGAAAATATAATTTTTCTAAATTTAAGAGATGCTTATAAAATTTTTAATTCCATGTCTCTTATTTAGACTACACAATCTTTAATATTATTATAGTAATTTAGATGTTTTCTTATTTTGTATTTCTCATTTCAATTAGTATTTATGCACTTAGAAAAAATTTGAAATTTTATATTATTAATTTTGGAAAGAATTCAATTACTCTTGAAAATTGTACAAATGTACAAAAATCAAAAAGAATGTGCAAAAATTTGCAATGACAAAAAGAGACACAAAATAAGCCCAAAGTAAAAGATGCACAAAAAATGTGCCATAAAAATTGAAAAAGATGCACAAAAATGTGCCATAAAATTTGAAAAAGATGCACAAAGAGCCACATGTGGTAATTACTTTTTTTCCAGACTCTTTTAATCTCTTAATTCAAATTGATCTAATGTTCATTTATAATTTATATTGAAATTTGAAATATAAAATTTTTTTATTCATCCTTAGTGCAATGATTTTCTTTATCTTCATGTCTAAATTGACACATGCCTTTGATAAATTCTTTTTATTCTCTATGTTATATCACTTCTTAAATTATATGAAATCTTATGTTTTTCTAATGTTTTTATTTTATTTGCATACCTTATTTCAATCACTTTCAAGATTAAAATATCAAATGAATTTCATACTTCTACTTACATTTCTAAAATTCTTTTCCTCTTCACTTTTTGATGTTGTCAAAAAGGGAGAAATTGTTGTTTCGTATGTTTTCATAGTGTTTGATTTTCATATGTGTGTTTGATTTTTTATTATTTTATCTTTTGTGTTGTTTTGTGTTGTATAAAATTTTTGAAAAACAAAATTTTTTTAAGTAATTCCAATGTCTCCTTATTTTCATGAGTTCATCAATTCAGGGAAAGTTTAGGAGATACTTAGAACTTGAAATCCTACAAATACTAATTGTTTTGTCATCATCAAAAAGGGGGAGATTGTAGAGAGAGTTGCTATTTGCAGGTTTTACATTCTTGCAACTTGTATTGTTTTATATATCTCCTAACACTTTTTGGAAGATTTGTTTTTTTTGCTCTAGTGTGTACTAACATTTCAGAAAAATCAACTCCAAGCGATGAAGATTTCAAATTATTCATTTATAAATTATAAGTTTTTAAATGAGAGGGAGTGATTGTAATTGAGTGAAAAATCACAACACAAACTCTTGGGGAACATTTTTTGTAAATTGATTGTACGGGACGAACCTGGTTCGTATGGAACAATCATGTCAATTAACCCCCGAAAGAGTAATGGATTGAACAGGTGGGTAGAAAATTTTATAACTCTTAATCGTCCAGAAAGAATTTAATATTTTTCCCGGGACGAACGTCCCGGGACGAACGTCTCGGGATTCTCACCTTGCACTGTTCGTCCAGACAAAAATTATGGTTTGTACCGAGACGAAGCTCTCTGTATGGAATCGTATAGGATTAAATAAATTTTCGTCCCTAGACGAAGATCTATGTATGAAATCGTACAGGACGAAAAAATTTTTGTCCCTAGACGAAACTCTCTGTATAACATCGTCCCAGGATGAAACCTGTTCATCCTAGGACGAACTGAACCGACTTACGTCAGTTGGTTACGTCCTGTAGAATTTTTGGAACCGACCTATGTAATAACCATTTCGTACCGGACGAACATAGTTTGTACGGGATGATGAGCGTGTACGAACATAGTTCGTACCAATATACATTAGAATCATTTTCGACACTTTAAGTAAAATCGTCCAGGACGATCCACGATCGTACGGGACGATCCACTGCATACAGAATTGAAAACTTGCAGTTTTTAGACAGTTTTTCTTGTCTTTTGTATATATAGTTCAAATTAGTCTACCACCCAATCTTTTTGCTCATTGATCTTCATGCCTATTGGAAGAAGAGTAAAGGAGAGAGTGAGAGAGAGCAGTCAAAGAAGGATTTCTACCACTAGAGCGTGAAGACTTTGCATGATATTCAAAGGTAAGATTTTTTACTTGTGATTTGAGAATACTTCACTCTTTTCTTTCTTCCTTCTAGATTTCTTGTAAAGAGATCTGTCAAGGAGATATGGTTCTCTGCCGATACTAGGAGAGTGTGAAAGGATGAAGGGTTCTCTGCCCACAATAAGAGAGTGTGAAAGGATGAAGGGTTCTTTGCCCACACTAGGAGAGTGTGAAAGGACGAAGGGTTCTCTGTCCACACTAGGAGAGTGTAAAAAGACGAAGGGTTCTCTGCCCACACTAGGAGAGTGTGAAAGGACGACGGTTCTCTGCCAACACTAGGAAAAGTTTCAATTGACGACGGTTCTCTGCCACACCGGGTAGTGGTGAAAAGAGTGTTTGCAAAGGCTTCTCCTCCTTGCTGTGGGTGCAAAAGGAGAGACACTATTGGTATTAGTGCAATACTCAGAGGGTGCCTCTGGGGAGTGGATGTAGGTCTGGTTTAGACCAAACCACTATTTGCAAAAAGGTTCATGTCCATAAAATGGCTCTGTTTGCAAAAAAAGGTTGGGTCGACCCAAACCCCAATAATGCTGGGTCAGTTTTGGGTTCGACCTGAACCTGACTCATGACCCAAAATTGACACCCCTACTTGTTTCTACTTGCAAAACTGGAAAAGAAATTTGTGATAGACTTTGCATAACTTATAAGGAGCAAATGAGGAAAAGTAATCTAGGTTAAATATTTTATTACATGACTATAAACTATTTTGCATGAAACTAAATGAATTAGTTTTTGATATGTATATAAAGTTTACTCAGATTGTTACCCCATTGCATGTTTTAGGCAGCGAACTTATAAATTTAGAAAAAGTTAATAAAATTTTATATTATTTACCTACTGCTTATGATGATGATATAACTCCCATAATTGAGTCTAAATTTCTAAATATATATTCTATTAATAATTTGCTTGAATCACTTATTGTTTACGAGTAAGAAGTGAAACAATGACAGATTGATGTAGTTGACAAAAGGTAAGAGAGAAATATTGCTTTAAAAGTTGATGATTCAAAGAGTGATCAATAAGTGCCAAAGGATGACGAAGATATTATACTGTTGATTAAGCAATTCAAAAGTTTTCTTAAGAGAAAGTAATGATGACATCAGCATTGGAACAAATGTATGTTCAATAAGAATTCAAAAGTTTCTAATGAAGTCATTTATTATGAATGCAGAAAGGCTGGACATATAAAGATTGAGTGCCAAAATCTCAAAGCTAATCCTAACTAGGAGAAAGTTGAGGATAAAATTAACATTAAGAAGGGAAAAAAAAGAATGCAAAGAGATTTCTAGGCTGACTCAGCTTCAAACTCTTTAAAAACATAAGCAGAATAAGAGGTTACAAATTTGTGCTTAATAGAAAATAAACTTGATAATTCAGAACAAGCGAGGTATGTGACCTATCCTACAAAGAATTATTTTAAGTTTCTAAAAAAAATCATAATGCATAGAGAAAACTTGAAAAAATTGCATGCTAATCTTAGTATTGAGTATTTGAATTTACCAAAAGAGCATGAAAATCTTAGAAAATATCATACATACATAGATAACAATCACATGGCTTTGTTAGATGAATTTGATAATTTGAATAAGAAGCATAAACTATTGAAAACATTTTATATTAAGTTTGAAAATGGCTTTAAAGAATTTATGGATGAATCTAATCGAAGGGAACATGATTTGAAGATTGAAAATTCTATTTTGGAAAGTGCAAACTCATATCTTCAAATAAATTTGAAAGCTTTTAAGAAAAATAGTTCAGCTCCCACACTTGAACATTTTAATAATCCTAACCAAAAGAATAAAAGTTTAAAACTTAGGAAAATATATTATACCTCACATAGATTATCAAATCATTTTTGTAGTGTTAAATGTTTTCATGTAGCAAGTTGGGGCATATTTTCTGTTGAGTCTACTAAATAGGTTGTTAGACCTAAATTAATATCCCAAGGCTACCAAGAGGGGGGTGAATTGGTATTTTAAAAATTTAAACCCTCTTTGAATAAGTTTTGAACCGAAATGAAAAATTTTTATTAAGTTTTTATAGAAATGGTTTTTCATCCACATAATTTTTTAAACCAAAAATAAATGCGGAAAAGTAAAAACAATAAAGTAAATGACACTAGATTTATAGTGGTTCGGTCTAAACCAGACCTACATCCACTCCCCAGAGGCACCCTCTGAGTATTGCACTAATACCAATAGTGACTCTTCTTTTGCACCCACAGCAAGGCGGAGAAGCCTTTACAAAACACTCTTTTCACCACTACCCGGTGCGGCAGAGAACCATCATCCTTTTACACAATCCCTAGTGTTGGCAGAGAACCGTCCTTCCTTTCACACTCTCCTAGTGTGGGCAGAGAACCCTTCGTCCTTTCACACTCTCCTAGTGTGGGCAGAGAACCCTTCGTCCTTTCCACTTTTGCAAGTGGAAACCCGCATGTAGTCTTCAGATTTTAAAGCACAAAAGAAGCTTTTTAAACATTTGGCATTTAGTTGTGTTAAGTCACGTTCTTCTATAGTCCAATCTCCAAAAGGTGTTTCTACCCTAACTCCATCAACTAATCTAGTTGGTTTTGTGTAACCTTCCTGGACTAGGATCCACATACGATAATCAAGTGACTGTAAGAAAGTAGACATGCGTGTTTTTCAAAAATCAAAAGGTATATTGTCAAACATTGGAGGTCTAGTTATAGAGTAACCTTCAGGTGTGTTTCGGTTTCCGAATGTAGCCATCTACGTTAATCAAAAAGTAGTGTAAACTTATGATTTTGAAACAAAGCTCTGATACCACTTGTTGAGTCTAGTAAATAGGTTGTTAGACCTAAATTAATGTCCCAAGCCTACCAAGAGGGGGGTGAATTGGTATTTTAAAAATTTAAACCCTCTTTGAATAAGTGTTGAACCGAAATGAAAAATTTTTATTAAGTTTTTATAGAAATGGTTTTTCAACCACAGAGTTTTTTAAAACAAAAATAAATGCGGAAAAGTAAAAATAGTAAAGTAAATGACACCAGATTTATAGTGGTTTGGTCTAAACCAGACCTACATCGACTCCTAGAGGCACCCTCTGAGTATTGCACTAATACCAATAGTGACTCTCCTTTTGCACCCCCAGCAAGTCGGAGAAGCCTTTACAAAACACTCTTTTCACCACTACCCGATGCGGCAGAGAACTGTCATCCTTTTACACAATCCCTAGTGTTGGCAGAGAACCGTCCGTCCCTTCACACTCTCCTAGTGTGGGTAGAGAACCCTTCGTCCTTTCACACTCTCCTAGTGTGGGCAGAGAACCCTTCGTCCTTTCACACTCTCCTAGTGTGGGCAGAGAACCCTTCGGCTTTTCACACTCTCCAAGTGTCGGCAGCGAATCGGATCTCCTTGACAGATCTTCTCATAAGAATCTAAAAGGAAGAAAGAAAGAGTGAATTAATCTCAATTCACAAGTAGAGATTCTTACTTTTAAACTCCAAGTGAAGCCTTCACACTCCAGTGGTAGGAATCCTCCTTTGAATGCACTCTTACACTCTCTCCTTGGCTATTCTCTCAAGAGGCACGAAAATCAAATGACAAAAAGATTTGGTGGCAGTCTAATTTGGACTATATATACAAAAGATAAGAAAAACCGCCCAAAAACTGCAAGTTTTCAATTCTGTACGCAGTTGATCGTCCCGTATGATCTTGGATCATCCTGGACGATATTACTTAAAAGCCTTGAAACGAACATGTTTGTATATGTGTACAAAATATTTTCGTACAAGCTGATCATCCCGTACAAACCAAGTTCGTCCGGTACGAACGGTTATTACAAGGTCGGTTCCAAAAACTGCAGAAAAAACCGTTCTAAGCCTTTTGTATCGTCTGGAAGAAAATTGATTCGTCCGGACAAAATTTTTAAAGAGAGTAGATCGTCCTGGACGATATTTAATTTCGACTAGAAGAAAATCTTACAGAGAGCTGATCATCCTGGACGATATTTAATTTCGTTTGGACGAAAATCTTACAGAGAGCAGATCGTCCTGGACGATATTTAATTTCGTCTCGACGAAAATCTTACAGATAGCAGATCGTCCTGGAAGATATTTAATTTTGTCTGGATGAAAATCTTACAGAGAGCAGATCATCCTGGACGATATTTAATTTTGTCCTGGATGAATAGGACTTAGAAAATTTTTCTCCCCAATTCCTATTCGTTCCATGTGATCTTAATAGGAGATAACTGTCTGATCGTCCCGTACAAACTGATATCGTCCCGTACGATCAATATAAATTTTATATGATCTTCTTATGTGTGTGTGCATGTTTTTATTCACTCAATTACAATCACTCCCTTTCAAGTTTATTTCAAAGAAAAATACAAGCTTCAAATTCACAAAGTATCTCATGCTGAATTTTGATTTGAACTCTTCGTAGTCTGGAGTTAGATTTTCCTGAAATGTTAGTACACACAAGAGCAAATACAAATCTTTTAAAATTGTTAGGAGATAACTACACATTTGTACAAAAATATTTGGAATCATCAAAACTATACAAGTTGCAAAAATGTAAAACATGCAAATAGCAACTATCTTAACAATCTCCCCCTTTTTGATGATGGCAAAACAATTATTATTTATATGATTTCAAATTAAAAAAAATCTCCTAAACTCCCCAAAAAAAATCTCCTAAACTCCCCCTGAATTGATGAATACATGAAAATAAGGAGGCATTTTGAATTAAAGAACAAAATTTTTTTTTTAAAAAATTTTAATTTAATTTCTTCTGGACGATATTTAATTTTGTCTGGATGAAAATCTTACAGAGAGCAAATCGTCCTGGACGATATTTAATTTTGTCTGGACAAAAATCTTACAGAGAGCAGATCGTCCTGGAGGATATTTAATTTCGTCTGGACGAAAATCTTACAGAGAGCAGATCATCCTGGAGGATATTTAATTTCATCTGGACGAAAATCTTACAGAGAGTAGATCGTCCTGGACGATATTTATTTTTTTCTGGACGAAAATCTTACATATAGCAGATCGTCCTGGACGATATTTAATTTCGTCTGGATGAAAATCTTACAGATAGTAGATCGTCCTGGACGATATTTAATTTCGTCTGGACGAAAATCTTACAGAGAGCAGATCATCCTGGACGTTATTTATTTTCGTCCTGGACGAATAGGACTTAGAAAATTTTCTCCCCAGTTCCTATTCGTTCCATATGATCTTAATAGGAGATAACTGTCTGATCGTCACATACGAACTGATATCGTCCCGTACGATCAGTATAAATTTTATATGATCTTCTTATGTGTGTGTGTGCATGTTTTTATTCACTCAATTACAATCACTCCCTTTCAAGTTTATTTCAAAGAAAAATATAAGCTTCAAATTCACAAAGTATCTCATGCTGAATTTTGATTTGAACTCTTCATAGTCTGGAGTTAGATTTTCCTGAAATGTTAGTACACACAAGAGTAAATACAAATCTTCTAAAATTATTAGGAGATAACTACACATTTGAACAAAAATGTTTGGAATCATCAAAACTATACAAGTTGCAAAAATATAAAACATGAAAATAGCAACTATCTTAACATTTTACACACTTGCACTATTCATAGTGGAACATATTTAGTGTGGAGACCTAAGATGCATCAATCACAACATATCAAACATGCATCTGGATTATCATTTTCAAGAGGTGAACCCAAATTTATTTAGGTTCCCAAGTCTAATGTTTGATAATTTTATAGAAATACTCTGATGCAAGCTCTCGTGTGAGCATTTGGTACCTGAATAGTGGATGTTCAAAATATATGACTATAGATGAAAATCAATTTATATCGCTTGAGGCTAGGACTAGAGGCAAAGTGATACTTGGAGATAACACCACTAAGAGAGTGATAGGTTCATAGGGTATGATTGGTAACATGATTAATTTTTTGATTGAAAATATTTTATTGGTAGAAGGTTGAAAATATAACTTGCTAAGTATTAGTCATCTTTGTAATAAGGGTTTTAACAAAACAATTTACCTACAAGCTATATTATAAGCTAAAATAGAGCTGATGTGTTGCATGAAAATAGGAAAAATAATGTTTATATGCTAGATTTAAGTTATATTAAATATTCTAATGCATTTTGTCTAAAATCATTGCTGATGAATCTTGGATATGACATATAAAATTTTGTCATGCAAGCATGAAAAATCTTAAGAAGATACCCAAAAGGAATTGATTAGAGGCATAAATAAATCAAATTTCCCTAAGAATAACATGTGTGATTCGTGTCAATAAGGGAAATAATTTAAGTCCTTTTATTTAATTAAAGATCTTAGAACTAGCAAACACTTTGAAGTCCTTCACAAGAATTTCTTTCAACCCGCTAGCACGTAAGTCTAGGAGGGAAAGTTTTAGGGTATGCGATTATTGATAATTATTCTAGGTTCACTTTGATTAGATTCTTATCACATAAGAGTGAATTATTTGATGAATTTAAAGGTTTTCAACTTGGATTCAAAGGAAGCTAGATTGTAAAATTATTTTACTTCATAGTGACAATGGCGAAGAATTTGAAAATGAAAATTTTAAAACTTTTTGTAAAGAGTAAAAGATAGATCACAACTTTTCAACTGAGATGACCACTCAATAGAATAGGGTTGTTGAAAAAAAGAATAGAATATTGGTAGACGCCGCTAGAACCATGTTGGCTAAATATTCACTTCCTAAATATTTTAGGCTAAAGTGGTAAATATATTCTATTATATTCTGAATGGAGTGAATATTAGATCTAAGTTGAATAAGACATCCAATGAACTTCTTAAGGTCGAACACCTAACCTCTCACATCTATTTATATTTAGATGTAAAGTGTTCATTCATAATAATGGCTAAAATCTTTAGGTAAAACTTGATCATAAATTTGATGAAAGAATTTTTTTTAGGATTTTCAAGCTTTGAAAATCCTGTAAAGTTTTTAATAAAAAAGGAGTTTGATAGTAAAGGAGACCACTCATGTAGTTTTTGATGAATATGGTATTTTTGGAGGGTCTAGGTTACAAGAAGAAGATGTTGAAGAAAATATTCAAGAAATGGAAAATATAAATCTTAAAAAAAGGGTTTGAATAGAAAATATAATGCCTAGAAAATGGAAATATTCTAAAAATCAACCTAAAAACTTATTTTAGGAGATACGAGTGAAGGTGTTAGAAAAAGGCATTGATTTAGCAAAGAAGTGAATCGCTCATCATTTATTTCAAAGATTGAACCTACTAACATAAGTCAAGCACTTTCTGAAGTATTTTAGATTCAAGCTATAAAATAAGAGTTGAATAAATTTGTTAGAAATGATGTTTGGGAGTTGGTAGAAAGACTAAAAAATTAAAGTATTGTTGAAACTAAGTGTGTTTACAAATATAAGATGATTGATTCAGGTATAGGGTTAGAAATAAGGCAAGATTGATAGCCAAGGGGTACAATCAAGTAGAAAGAATTTATTTTGAGGAGACTTTACCCCTGTAGCCAGACTTGAAGTAATAAGGGTACTTCTAAACTTTACCTATTTTAAAGGATTTAAATTATTTCAAATGGATGTTAAATGTGTCTTTCTTAATGAATTGATTAAATAGCATGTTTAACTTGAGCAAGCTCTAGGTTTTGAACATTCATAATTTTTAAAATATATTTAAATTGAAGAAGGTATTGTATGGACTAAAACAGGCACTTAGAGCATGATATGAAAGGCTAAGTACATTCCTACTATAAAACTCTTTTGATAAAGGGAGTGTGGACACCATTCTCTTCATAAAAAGAGTAGAAGATAACATTCTCATTGTTCAAATATATTTTGATGATTTTTTCTTTGGATCCTCTAACAAAAATCTTTGTGATGACTTTTCAAAAATAATGAGTAATAATTTTGAAATGAGTTTGATGGGAGATTTGAGTTACTTTCTTGATTTTAACATAAAGTAAAAAGAGAATGGCACATTTCTTAGTCTATCAATATACATTATGGATCCTTAATATGTATGAAATGAATAAATCTAAACTAATAAGTACTCTTATAAGTTCCTTAATTCTGTTACATAAAGACTCTAAAGGTAAATCGGTTGATCAAAAGAAATTTAGAGGAATAATTGGATCATTACTTTATTTAACTGCTAGCAAACCTAAAATCATGTTTAGTGCTTTTTTTTATGCTTGATTTTAAGCTGATATAAAAGATCTCATTTAACTGTTGTTAAAAGAATTCTTAGATATCTTTTAGGAACTCAAAACTTAGGATTTCATATCCTAGGCATAACACTTCTTTTGGTATCATTGGATATTCTAATTTTTATATTATAGGATATAGGGTTGATAGAAAAAGTACTTCTAAAACATGTTAATTCATAAGAAACTCTTTAGTTTCCTTGTCTAGCAGAAAATATATCTCAGTAGCCCTTTCCGCTACTTAAGTAGAATATATAATCTTAAGAAGTGGTGTGGCATAGGTTCTTTAGTTAAAATAATAACTTATGGATTTAGGTTTTTTAATTTTCACTATTCCAAACTTCTGTGATAATATAAGTGTCATTTTCATTTCAAAGAATCCAATCCAACACTTCAGGACTAAGCATAAAGATATATGACCATGTTACCAAAGGAAAATTTGAGATACATCATGTAGCTATTAAAAATTAACTTACAGATATTTTTATAAATGCATTAGTTTTTGAAACTTTCAGCACCTTAAAACTAGATTGGGTGTTATTGATATTCATGCTTGAAAAATTGTAAGTCTAAAAAATGCTATTGTGTATTTTTTTTGTATTTATGATTGTATTTTATTTTTATTTTTTGTTTGTCTTATTTAGTACTTCTTTATTAGTTTTTTATTTATCCTTTTATTATTTGTAATGGGTCTAATTTGGTATATTATAAAAAATTATCTTAATCATCATGTGCAAATCTAAAATTTTATTTCCATTCGTATTGTACGAACCACTTTCAAACTTTACAAATTCTCCAAATTTTTCATAATCTCTTTTTGAGTTGGACATAAAAATTATTGATAAATTTTCATGGTAATCATGCGGTATGAACACCTCATCATTTGTGCGAATCATCAATCATTCTTCTATATGAACACAAGGAAAAATGCTTCATAAAGAATTCATTTAGGGTTTATGGAGGTTATCGTTTGATAATCATCCCAGACGAATACATGTTAATCTGTACAATCCACTTGTTAGTTTTTATGCAGATGAATTCAACTGGAAGGTATAATCATTGTTCATAAATAGTCCCAGATGAACACCTATTCTTCTATATGATCCACTTGTCGATTTGCAAGCTGATGAATTCAATCGGTTGGTATGATCATTATTGATAATCATCCTAGATGAACACATGTTCGTCTGTACGATCAATTTTGGTCAAAGGTCATATGAAATGACTCATCGGGAAGGTAATTTTATGAAAAGTCATTTCACTACAATAACTGTTCTTAACTTTTTATATTCGCATATATGAAATTTTATTCATAATATATGAAGTTCAAAGTCATACGTATGAACCCAATTTTGTACTGTACAAAATTGTCTATTTTTTATAAATTGGAAGTTGTTCTTTGAATCTATTTTCAAGCTCTTTCACATTCAGATTCTCTTGTGTTCAATCCTCTTCAAATGGCAAGAAGTAGCAAACTACGTCACTCCAAAAGAAGTTCATCTCGTATTGAACGAGATGATAAATGTTTTTCAAGAGAGAATGAACAAAGCGTCAATCATTTTATTCAAGGAAAAATTACTCTGTCTTGTCTTCTTATTCAAGAAGATATTAATTTTTAAGTTATGCCTCTGTTTAACTCCACTCAATTTTCTTTCATTCTCACATTGATTTACTCATTCCACTATGACACTTTTTATTATTTTCTTGCCAATATAAGAATGTGAAGAGAATAACACCATAATGTCTTCATATGTCTTCCACCAATGAGTAGAAATCACAAAAAAGGATTTAGGCACATTTTTACATCATAGAAATGAAGGAGTAATGACACATTCTATGATTTCATGAAATGATTTTTTTTGCCTACTATAAATCAAACTCGTAGGGAGGATACCTTTAATCCAACATTTACCCCTTGTTCATACTTTAAATCAAAATGCTAGAATCAGACAACATGTTTTAAGAACCTCCATTATTCCTAAAGTTTGTAATAGAGTCAATATCACTCATTTGCTTACTTTAGTAATGTACTACATAATGTCAAACACTCCATTTTATGAAGCCTAGTTGATTATGAACTATATCAATAACCTTACTAACATCAGACTCAATATCACTAGAAGGAAGAAAAATGTGGCCTTATGATACTTGATTGCCTACATCCTTGAGAAGAAATACAAACTTATTCATTTCAATCCCCTAAATAAACTACCTATCTATTTTACCGATGCTTGATTTCACATTCTTTCCCACCAGGATCAAGGGGATGAAGGAGATGAGTTTGATGAAGAAGAGGGACATGCTCTAGCACTTATACCTGCTCCTATTCCTAGACCTGAGAATTAATTTTACTAAGATTTAATCCAGAGATTCAATCACCTCGAGTCTCATAGATCAACAAATTGATTATATTGAGACTCATTTTAACTAGAAGGACTATAGATACAATGAGGATATTAGCTGGGTTAGAGAACAATTTATTCACTTAAAACTCAAGTAGCTACCATCAACAACTACTTTATCTTGTTCAGTCCTCCACAACCTCTTCCATATCAAGATTCCCCATAGCTTTAGTTTAGTTTTTTTTATTCTATATTTTGATAATTTGGTTTTTATGATCTTATATTTAGATGTTTTTGTTTAGGGTTAGTTGTATTTGCTTTATGTTTGAGTCTGTGTTATTTTAAAAAAAGACAGTGGTTGTTGTTGACTTGTTTGGTTTTTTAATCCTCTTAAATCATCTATAAGTTACTATTGCTTAATCTAAGAATGTTAATCTAAAGGATGAAAATTTAAATATTTTTGCATTAGAATGTTATTTCCTTAGTACATTTTTTTTTCTCAAACCTTAAATCAAAATATAATTAGAATTAGATAAGGAGAACATCTTTATGTTCTAATAAACATTTATCTTATAGTTATAATTATTACAAAAATGGTGACTTATTTTTCTTTTATTTTCTTGTTCAATGTGTTGATTTTATTGTTATCTATTGAATTTTGTATTGTAATTTAAACTTTCTTATATGAGAAAGTATTTCTTTTATTTGAAAGATAATAATACAAGCTAATATTTGTTGATTTAGGTTGTGGAATTAACAAAATGTGAAAAGATTCACAAAGTGTGTCAAATTTGAAAAGAAACACAAAATTAGCCCAACCTAAAAAGATGCGCAATGTTCGTTAAATAAAGTTCAAAATCAAATGATATGCAATTGCGGCAACATGTTTTTTTAAATTATAGTTGATAATGAGCTTAATTATAAAATGAGCTCACACAACATTTAATTCTTTCCTCTATATCTCCCATTCTTAGAAAAATCCATGCATTAAACAATAATTTTAACTATTGAATTTAAAACTATTTGATTTTTAATTAATTATTTTTATGAAAATTATTCTATTTAATAATTTGCTTTCTATAACAAATATTGAACATGATCAACTATTGTTATCTTATTTGCCTTTTGATTTAAAATATGAGTTTTTGCATCACGAATTCAATGTTGTTCTTGCAAATTTTAAAACTCCTTTTCTTATCGACTTTTAAATTCATCCATAACATCTGACATATTAAGAGGATTTTATATTACATATTTTATTTCTCCTCTTTTTGTTGATGTCAAAAGGGGGATGTAGTTTGTATTTGTTTGAAGTCTTCTTGGCCTTGTGTTTGTGTTTTGATGTTTGTATTTTTGGTGTTTGTGTTTTGGTGTTTGTATTTTTGTGTGTTTGTCTTATGTATTTCTTGCGAGTTAATATCCGAGATTTTTATAAAAAATAAAATAAAATAAGGAGGACAAATTTTTTTTTGTCCATTATTATTATTTTATTATTCATTGAGTGGGAGATTATGAGAAAAAACCTAAATTTTAATTCAAACAAGAATTATTTTTGCCATCATAAAAAAGTTAGAGATAATTGCAACTCATAAATTAAGATTATGATTGTGATTTTTTATTATAAAAAAAATTATTATTCTGATAATTTTATTTATTTCTCCTAGCATATATAGGATATTTCTATTTATTTTTTAGTGTACTAACTTTTCAGAGAAATCATATACTAATCTAGATTGTTAAAGACTTCAAGATAGGGTATAATAAGATTTCATGTAATAGAGTCTGTATATCTCTATTTTTATTTCTTGAGTCTAAGCAAACTGTGATTTTAATTGGGTAGTCGTGCATACACACATAGGGGGAGAGACATAAAATTTAAATTGAATTTTTTTCTAATGTATTATATGATATCTGATCGTACTATATGATTTGACATAGTTTTCCTCCATAATGTAATTAATCAAAGCATAAATTAAAATTTTTAACTATTCATATTGTATAATGTCAAGTCATATAAATGACTGATAGAGTATTAAATTAGGTTCATTCTAGATCATACCGAATGAACACATTTATTTTTTGAATTGTTCGTATAATATAATTTATAGTCGTACATATGATTGATAGAGTACAAAATTAGGTTCATTCCACATCGTATTTAACAAAAACATTTATTTTTTGAACTGTTCGTATAGTATGATATGTATTCGTACAGATGATTGATAGCGTATGAAATTGAGTTCATCAACCTTCGTACCAAATGAAGCCTTAATTTTTGAATCATTATTACGGTATGATCCATGATCGTACAATATAAATGTAGGGTAGTTCTCCTGAAAATTTTAGTTTTTAGATAATTTTTTTATGTGTTTTCTATATAAATAGTCCTAAAAATTGTCTCAACAATCCTTTGCTGCGAATTTCTCTTGAGAAGGACCATTAAGAGTGTGTTTGGGAGAAATTTTGTGAGTGAAGAGTGAGAGATCTAGTGAAGAGGAGTTGTAAATGATTCACAAGGTCGCTCAAAGTGAGGATATAATCGTCTTATTCAAGTTTATACCCAATTTGTTTGGAGGCTCAAGAGAGAAGATCTTCAAGATTAGATCTAGGTACTTTGTCTTCACCAGGAGGGTGAAAAAAATATATGACGGTACATTGCCATCACTTGGAGATTGTAAAAGAAGACGGTTCTCTGCCTTCATTAGGAGAGTGAAAAAGGACGTGATAGTACTCTACCATCACTTAAAGAGTGTAAAAAGATATGGTTCTCTACCGCATTGGGCTAGTGGAAGAGAGTTTGTAAGGGATTTATTGCCTTGATATAGGGGCAAAAGGAGAGTCACTATTGTTTAGTACAATACTTGTAGAAGGAGTCTCTCTGGATTGGATATAGGTCAAGTTGAATTGAACCACTATAAAATTTGGTGTTCTTATGTTGTCTTTAATTTCTCCTGCATTTTTATTATTTGCATTTAAAATTTTTATTGTTGAAAAATTCTTTACGATAATCAATTCTATAATCAACTACATATTTCAGGATTAATGATTTACTTTTCTAGAAGATCTTCAAAGGTTTTAAAAATCAAAGAAATTTATTTTTTTATAAAAAATTTACCCCCCTCTTGATTAGCCTTGGGAAAATTCTATAAGGTCTAACAACCAAAATGAACTTTCATATCTATTGTGCAGGATGCTGGTTATTTTAAGATGACAAAATTTGCCGGTAAACAATGTGTCAAAAATGTCCTGATGGAATATCCACTGGCTTACTTAAATCTGACACTTCTTCTAGGTGGAATAGTAGCTGGAAATATTTTTGGTAGAAAATCCACTTGTGATTCTTCCAAAGGAAGCACAACTTCCAGCTTTTCACGGTCATCTGCCCGTAATTTCTCCCCTCCACCCATTTATCGCTCTCATTTTCGTGAGTCATCTCATGTGGTTTATCACTATCGTTCATAGCCTCATTGTATTATAGCCATCCAATGTAATTTGTCACCTTGTCGTGGTATAACCATTTGCCATCTCGTATGTGATTCCGTGGTATCTCGATAAATTTTTTATTTTTTTATTTTTTGATAAAATATACCCCCTCAAACTTAAAGGATAAAATAATTGTGGGACCCATAAAGCTTTATGGCATATATATCATATCATACCTATATCTTAATCACATGATTAATATGTTGCATGCTTAGTATTTGTACAGTGAATCAGTATCACTAATCAATACAATGAATCAATAGTAGTATCGGCACTAGTATCAGTATAGTGTTTTTAATAAAATCGATCGCAATAATAGTAAATTTGTACTATGAAATTAAATCAGTAAATTGTAATCATAAAATAATAAAATTGTATATGAACAGTAACAATGAATCAATAATATGCATTTTTGTAGTTATACTAAATAAGAATGAAATCCTTATTTAAGCAGTATTTATCCAATAAGTAATAATCTGTATCAGTATCTCGTTGGCTCAGTAAATATAGTAATCACTCTTTTTTCATTAACACAATAATCATCAATTTATAACTCTAAATCAGTATCAGTGAATTAGTAGAGGATAACATTAAACCACATTATTTAAAGAAAAGTCTATCGGCCTACTATCTTGCCCACATCCATTTATATTGTTTATATTAACAATATACTTATAGTAAAAATATCATTTTTTCAATCAATAGAAATAGTATAAAATATAGTAACTTCAATTTTACTTGGCGAAATTCAATAAATATTACAATCAAAATGTCAATGATAATTAGTATAATAAAATATAAGAAGCTGTGTGGTAAAAATTCAATGAATTCGGGAAATTAACAATAAAATTAGTTCTGGTGAGTATCAAATAACTAGAATCAAAATATTTGAAAATAAAGGTAGGATCAAAATCACCTATAGTGATCTGAGCAATTTTTGTAAAAGAAGAAAAGTGATCTAGCCGCTAAAAATTAGCTTTCTCTCTTTCTCTCCACTGTACTGCAAATTAAGTGGGAATTCAAAATTTTCCATTTTCAATTATTTTCAATTTTTTGAATTGTTACACTAAATCCTTACAAGGCTTACACGTTTTGAGGTATTAGGTGTATATATACCTTTTGAGGATTTTACCTTCCAAGGTTTTATATACACTTGTTCTTTCTAAGGCTTTTGCCTTTAAAGGCTTTTAGATAATCATAAACCTTCTAAGGATTGTACTTTTTGAGACTTTTGAATTAGTGGATGCACTGTCAACCATTTTTTTTATATGGAGTCTTTCTAGTGAGAATCAAGTCCACTACTTGCTTCCCATTGAGGCTACCTTATGGGCGTGTCGTCCCATGGTTATGTGTGGATAATCTATCTACCTCTTGCGCTCATAAGTTCTTTCTAAAGAGGGCATTATTCACTACTAGTTTCTTTTCAAGGCTACCTCATGAGCGTGCCTTTTTAAGAATTTTCTTAATGCATTACTCGATGGTATTAACTTTAATTTGGAGAAATCCACCAAGGATTTTTGATATATCTGAAATTGTTTGTCTAAGTGTTACTTAATGACATTAACCTATATAGAAAATATTGGAAGAAATCCACCAAAAGTATTTGACTTATACGAGATTATTTATCAGAGTATTGTTCGATCACATTAACCTACATAAAAGAGGTCGAATTGAATCTCCTAGAGTTGATTATACCTTAATTGGGAGGGGCTGAATGTCATGCATATCCTAAATCAAAGGTGAATATCGGTCTATCTTTATACAATTACCGTCTTTTCGAGGTTGAGACTATAACCTTGCTCAAGGAGTCAAAATACAGTTAGGGACTTAGTAGAGTATGAGATTCACCTGAAGCCTTCTCGTATTTGTTAGAAGCTTTATAAAAAATGTTTGCCACCAATATTATCTTGGATTTTATAAAACTAACACACAAATGTAGATGCAGATGTAGAGAAGTCAGATATTAGCGGAGTTGCAGATAACGAGGGAGCAGTCCAGTGGAAAGCGGTCAGGATTGACAAAGGAGGGAAATGACGAAACTGATTCTGATTAGACTTCTTGTTATTACTGGAAATTGTATTACTATATGTTTAAAAATTTTATGGTCTATTTTTATTGTGTAATGAACTTGATGTTTATTTTAGATTTATTTGGTAATTGAAGTATATATTTTTGTTATCAAATGTCTTATTACATATAGCATTAGTATTTCTTTCCGATATATGTATGTTTTGCAGGATTGTTCTAATGTATAATATGTAAGAGTAAGGTCTATTTTTTTTATTTTTAGTATAAGTTTCAGGCAGATTATTCGCCGGTAACTACGATATGATGAATTGTTGCAACATTTCAGGCAAAAAATTAATGTTAGAAGTTCTGGTGGCCATTCCTTCAGTGATACCCGCTAGTTATATCAGCAGAAATAATTGATAACTTGACCACTAGTATTTCTAGAAGATATAGTCCGCTAAAAATTCTGGCGTAAATCCCACTGAAAATAAGGATACGGAACCGCCATTTTTGAGACTACATTTCCTACTAAAAACCACTGGTGAATATGACAGAATATTACTCGAGGTCCTATTTCCATCGATAACGTATTTCCAACGTGCATTTTACCTTTGACCTATTTTTCATCAAGAATTTGTCGGCAAAGTCTATTTTTTTACGGATAACATTCATTTTTGAGAGATTTGGTTTGTCAAAAATAATTGTTTTTCCTATAGTGGCAGCCTCAACCTTGACTATTACAACCGCCACTGCGAGCTTGCCTTCTACAACCTACTCGTTGACGACTACTTGCTATTTGGTAACTACCAACTCCGTAGCATTATTTAAGTCTGCCAATCCGATAAGTTCCAAATCTTGGTGTCTTTAGCAGTTGGTGCCCTTGTTGTCAATATCAAAATTTCATCAGGAGTTAAGTCAAGTAAGCCAGCTGACGCTGGAGCTGAGGAGCGTATAACCCCTGACGCCAGAGTTGCGAATGCCACCATAACCTAGTGTTATAAAAACTTCATATATCTGTATTTTATTTTTGTTCTGTTATTTCATTCTTGCTTACTGTATAGCCATCTTCCTGTGTAGCCGTCACTGTTCTGACAAATGACTATAAATAGCTTAAAGATGATGAATAAAAGGATAGATGATTTGAGCGGGTAATTGATTTCCCTTGTTTTGTATTCTGTATCCTGACCCTCCGTCAGGTGGTGGTGTTCGTTTTCTTGCAAGAACTGAGTGCATCGCCGGAGATTCGGCGACTTCCTTCGAGAACCACAGTGTTTATATTTTTCATCAGGCCGATTGACGAACCCCTTCTGGGTTGTCCGGTGTTAAGTGGTATCAGAGCCGGCAAAGATGCCGCCTCGAAGAGCTCCTCAACGATCTATCCAAGAAGTTTTGATCGAAGATCTACGGCGAGAAATTGAACAGTTGCAGCAGAGACTCGCTTGGAGTGAACAAAGAGAACCCAATGTTGAACCGAATGAAGAAGAAGACGTCAATCCATTTCATCAAGAAAACTCCAGCGATGATGACATGGGACAGCGACTACGGGAGCGGAATAATAGAAGAAGACATAATGATTTTAGAATTAAATTGGAACTCCCTGAATTTGATGGGAGAATGGATCCTGAAGAGTTTAATGGATTGTTACAATCTGTGGAACGAATTCTTGATTTCAAAGAAGTTCCAGCTGATCGAATTGTTAAATTGCTTGCTATCAGATTAGAGAAAGCCGCCTCGTTATGGTGGGAGAATTTGAAGAGATCAAGAATCTGAAAAGGTCGAAGTAAGATTGAGACCTGGAGCAAAATGAAGAGGGAGCTTCAACGGAAGTACATTCACGATCAATACAAGCAATATCTGTTTTTAAAATTCACTCATCTACAGCAGCAACAAATGATAGTGGAAGAATACGTCGCTGAATTCGAACAACTGTCCGTCAAATGCGATGTGGTAGAACCTGAAGAACATACAATGGCCCGTTTCTTGATAGGCTTGAATATCGCCATTGGCAATATAGTTCAGCTCCATTCCTATTAGACATTTCAGGATGTGGTAAATTTAGCTTTAAAAGTGGAAAAACAACAAAGTCGCTTCAAGAAGCCAGTGAACAAGATCGTCCCAACCGAAAGTGTGATTGAACAAGAAACTAAACCACACAAATACGCAGGAGGATCGAGTAGATCATCGGAAGATCGATTTCCTAAGACTGTGACCCGCAATAGTCAAGTCCCTACTCCTCCTCGTAATGTTTTAAGTGCCAGGGTTTTGGACATATAGCCTCGAACTGCCCCAACAGACGAGTTGTCACTATGATAGAAGAACCTGATTTTGAACAAAGCTCTCTAAACAATGTTGTTAAGCCAAGTGAAGCAGTAACTACGTATCTCCATGGTGATGATGGAGATCTCTTGGTATTAAGACATGCTCTTAATATTTATAAAGAAGAATCGTGGCTACGGCACAACATATTTAGAACAAGATGTACCGTTAAAAATAGAGTATGTTATGTGATCATTGATAGTGAAAGCTGTGAAAATGTGGTGTCCAATCTCATGGTAGAAAAATTGCAGCTACCTACCACAGATCACCCCAATCCTTATTCACTATCTTGGATACAGAAAAATGCAGAAGTACGAGTCTACAAAAGATGCCTGGTGAACTTTTCTATTGGTTGTTTTAATGATCAAGTCCTCTGCGATGTAGTTACAATGGATGCCTATCACTTGCTGTTAGGACGTCCATGGCAGTTCGACAAAAATACTACTCACCACGATACTTCCAATACTTACTCATTTCTTCATAACCATCAACAAATTGTTCTTGTACCATTACAGATTAAGGAGCCAGAGAAATCTAATGTGTCCATCATAGTGGGCCGAAGTTTATTTCTTAAAGAATTACATAATAATCAGGAAGGATTCCTAGTCTTACTAATGGAAGAAAATGAAGAGCATAAGGTCGTTCCAGAAGAAGTTCTTCCGTTATTACAGAACTATGAAGATGTTCTGGTTAACGAACTCCCAGATGGATTACCACCCTTACATGATATACAACATCATATGGAATTAATTCCAGGTTCTGTTCTTCCCAACCGACCTGCTTACCACTTACGACCAGATGAACATTCAGAACTACAAAGGTAGGTCAATGACTTGGTCCGGAAAGGCTTTGTCCGACCGAGTGCTAGCCCATGTGCCGTTCCAGCCTTATTGGTGCCGAAGAAGGACGGAAGTTTCCGTATGTTTATAGACAGTAGATCCATAAACAAGAGTACTATCAAATAAAGATTTCCTATCCCTCGCATTGACGATCTTTTCGATCAGCTACACGGAGCTGCTATTTTCTCCAAGATTGATCTAAGGAGCGGATATCATCAAATCCGCCTTCGGCCAGACGATGAGTGGAAAATCGCGTTTAAAATGCGGGAAGGATTATATGAATGGACTGTAATGCCATTCGGAGTATCCAATGCTCCTAGTACCTTCATGAGACTTATGAACCAAGTATTTCAGCCTCTGCTGAATAACTGTGTGGTCGTATATTTCGACGACATTCTAATCTACAGTTCATCCATTCAAGAGCATCTGTTGCATTTGAAAAACGTGTTGGATATTCTCAGAACTCAACAACTGTATGCTAATCCGCAAAAGTGTCAATATTTGACTACAAAGGTGTCGTTTCTGGGATTCATGGTATCTTCTTACGGGATTGAAGCAGATCCCAGCAAAGTAGAAGCCATTATACAGTGGCCTGTTCCACGATCTATTACTGAAGTCAGACAATTCCTTGGACTGGCGTCTTTGTACCACCGGTTTATAAAAGACTTCAGCACTGTAGCTGCTCCTATCACGGAGCTACAGAAAGGCGATAAGTTCCTCTGGAATGACAATGCTGACCGCAGTTTCAAACAGCTTAAGCTAATTGTCTCAACCGCACCTGTTCTTGCACTACCCAATTTCAATGAAGTCTTTGAATTGGACTGTGATGCATCCAATGTAGGAATAGGGGCTGTCTTAAGCCAAATAGGTCATCCCATTGCATTCTTCAGCGAAATGCTTAATGAGACAAGGCAAAAATATTCAGTTTATGATAAGGAGTTCTATGCTATTATCCGAGCACTACATCATTGGGATCATTATCTTCTACCGAACGAATTCATTCTATTTTCAGATCACGAATCCTTACGTTATATTAACAGTCAAAAGACGTTAAAGGGGAGACACGCATCTTGGGTGGAGTTCATGGGAGCTTTCCATTTTGTGCTCAAGCACAAGTCAAGTAAACACAACCAAGTGGCAGATGCCCTTAGTCGACGCCTGTTATTAGTCCACACTTTACAAACCAAGGTGATTGGATTTGAATTACTCAAAGATGTATATCCTCAAAATACCGATTTTGGTTCTATTTGGAAGAAATGCTTGCAAGGGACACACCAGCTGTACCACATTCAACAAGATCTCCTCTTCTTGGGAAATCGTATCTGTGTTCCTCGGGGTTCTATGAGGTTAGCCATCATCAGTGAATGCCACGAAGCTGGAATTGCTGGGCATTTTGGGCGAGACAAGACTGTGTTATTAGTTAAAGAACATTTCTTTTGGCCACTGTTAGCTCGAGATGTTGATCGTTTTATAAAACGATGCAGAACCTGTGTATTAGCTAAAACACAAGGACAAAAATTGGGACTGTATACGCCGCTTCCCGTCCCTGAAGGTCCTTGGCTCGATGTCAGCCTTGATTTTGTGCTGGGTCTTCCCTGAACTCAACGAAACAAAGATTCCATTATGGTAGTGGTTGATCGATTCTCCAAGATGGCACATTTTGTGCCCTGTAATAAAACTTTGGATGCAACTCACATAGCTGATTTATATTTCAAAGAAATCGTGCGCTTGCACGGCATTCCTAAGACTATAACATCTGATCGAGATGTTAAATTTCTAAGTCATTTTTGGAAAACCTTATGGGGTAAGCTTGGGACTAAGCTTCAGTTCAGCTCTACTGCGCATCCTCAAACTGACGGTCAAACAGAGACTGTTAACAGAAGTCTCGGTAACTTACTCCGGTGCTTTGTGGGGAAGAATTTGAAA
Organism: Dendrobium huoshanense; assembly: GCA_016618105.1. Lineage (NCBI taxonomy): Eukaryota > Viridiplantae > Streptophyta > Magnoliopsida > Asparagales > Orchidaceae > Dendrobium > Dendrobium huoshanense. The sequence continues at coordinate 1,512,194 of CM028357.1, read as the reverse complement.
CAATGGGATCTCATTTTGCCTCAGATCGATTTTGCATTTAACAGATCTATTAATCAGGCAACTAGACACAGCCCTTTCCATGTAGTTTACGGTATGAATCCCTCTTCTCCATTTGATCTGATTCCACAGGTTCAAAACAAACATTACAACAACGAGGGAGAACAACGAAGTAAAGAGATTCAAAAACTTCATCAAGATGTACAGGATCTGATTAGCAAACATAATTAGAAATGTCAAAATGCTGCCAACAAGACACGAAAATATGCTACATTCAACAAAGAAGATCGAGTATGGATACGTCTACGGCGAGATCGGTTTCCTCCAGGAGCATTCGGGAAACTCAAACCAAAAGCTGACGATCCCTTCCGCATTGTTAAAAAGATCAGTGATACCGCCTACCAGATTGATTTACCAGGCGAATACAATGTGTCAGCAACCTTCAATGTCACCGACTTATCGCCTTACTATGAACCTAAAGTTCCACCTACCCCGGTGGAATGACGCCGGAGCTGAGGAGCGTATAACCCCTGACGCCGAAGTTGCGAATGCCACCGTAACCTGGTGTTATAAAAACTTCAGATATCTGTATTTTGCTTTTGTTCTGTTATTTCATTCTTGCTTCCTGTATAGCCATCTTCCTGTGTAGTCGTCACTGTTCCGACAAATGACTATAAATAGCTGAAAGATGATGAATAAAGGGATAGATGATTTGAGCGGGTAATTGATTTCCCTTGTTTTGTATTCTGTATCCTGACCCTCCGTCAGGTGGTGGTGTTCGTTTTCTTGCAGGAACGGAGTGCATCGCCGGAGATTCGGCGACTTCCTTCGAGAACCACAGTGTTCTGTTTTTCATCAGGCCGATTGACGAACCCCTTCTGGGTTGTCCGGTGTCACCAGCTCAAGGGAATTAATTATAAAAGGTGATCACACATAATGGCTCTCCATTAATACTAGAAAGTTAGCAATCGCTCTAGAGCCTTCATTTCCTACCTACATGACAAACAATGCAATAGCTTGCTCATGGAAAGACAAATTATTGGCTCTCTTACGATGGGTAACTTTTTGCAATAAACCTATTTTTTAAGTAACTAAAGTTATCTTTCTTTCTCTTACCAACCACAGCAAGTGATGTTTGCACACTAAAACCTTCTTAAATGGAAGTGGTCACCACCATTACACCTCCCAACAGAGGTCCCCTCAGTTGGACTCACCTCTTCGTTCATGAAAATAAGGTCTCCACATTCTCCTCCACTATCGTGGTAACATCCATAAGAGGACTCGCACTCCCAGCTATGTCAAGCCTTATTTCACTATTCCCCATAATCGACATCTCAATGATCTTAGTAGTTGCCCCATTTTACATCCTAATTTTCATCAGAGGTGATGCTGCGACAAGTTCAACAGGTCCAGGAAGCAGTTGAGCAATGTCCTTGCTCAATGATGCCTCAATGGTATCTATTGCCTTCTTCTCTATCCAAGTTCCCGTAGCACTCTCAATACAGAAGGTGCCCTTCATCGATGCTTTCACACTGGAGAGAGATAATGCAATAGGGTCAAATTCGATCTAAACATGATTGCTCTAATCACGACAACAATGATCCTGGATATCAACCAATACTTTAGTCATGTACAAAAAAAAACCATATCCCATTCCATTAGTTTCTTACCTAGGTTCACAAAGCCTCCTATTTCACTATAAAAATAGGGAACTTTTAAAATCAGAATATTTGATTAAAAAAAATAAGCAGAATGAATCACAAAATTTTAAATTTATTTTAAGATAAATATAATATTAACTATCTACATATCACACTCATCTTAAAATCTATTTAAAATTTTTGAAGTCGATCTACTCGGATTAAATTTTTTTATCAAGATATTCTGATTATAAATTTTTCCAATAAAATATAAACTGATCATCTCATCAATTGCTGGAACCTTTCAGACACCCTTGAAGCTTCCAACACAATTCTAGACGAAATAGCCTGCAAAGGATCAAATCATTCTTACTAAGTCACAGTCAAAGATACAAGTTCAAGTTTATATGTCGATGATATACATATAAGTTGATATATTTATTTTACCTGGCAATGAATTGTGTGGATGATCTTGTTTCCAACAATTGAGAAGCTAGCATTCACCACATCTGCTCCTCCTTCCTCTAAAATGCCAATGACCTCATGTAAGGCAAATCTCTTCTTCAAACCACTGATGAGAAGAACCTCCAAATTTTGGTCCTGATGCCTGACTTCAACTACTGGAAACTTGAACGCTAACTTGGTTGAATCTTCAATTTCTGTATCGCTTTCCATATAATTGCATATCCCAAATTCCTTCCTCTGCTTCAGTTTCTGAATCTTTTCTGTCAGGTTGTGTATGTATGCAGCAGCTCGATCTAAGTGGTCTTGTTGTGAAGTATTTTCCTGAATATTATATAGGAAGAGCTTCGAGTTAATTTAGAATTTACATATATTTTAAAAGGGGTGCTTGACCGAAATTAGTAAACTCATAAAACAATTATAAACTCTAGAATTAAACAATAAATTAAAAATATGCAATTTAAATAATAAAAGAATATAATATTTTTATACAAACTGTTTTTTAAAATAGTTCAGATCATATAATATACATTTTGGGGCGTATTTTCGAGTCGTGCATAATTGTTAAGTTCCACAATTGACCAGAAAAAAAGTTAGATCAAATATCCGGACCGATTTGTTTTCCTAACTTTTGTTAAATACACTTTAGAAATGTTTGGTATAAACAATCATTATTTCTCAAGTAGTGGAGACGTAATGGTTCTCCCTGAAATTAGCTTTCCTTTGTTCTCCTTCCAGAAACAATACAAAGATTAGGCATGAGTTGCATCTCCTTAAAGCTAGTAAATTTAGGGTTTACAGCAACATTCTTCTGATCCATACTATTCATCTAGATGAGAGACACCATCCTCTGAGCCACCATGAAAAGCCCTGTTAAAAATCCGATTATGCTGTAGAGATAAAAAAATGGACCTTTTTTTTATATAAAAAAATGGACATTAAAACCCCCTTTTCCATGATTATCAGAGGCATATATATAAACCTAGATCTCCCCTTCCCTACAAATAGAACTAATATCTGAACATCTCAAAAGATTATTAGGGGGTAGAGATCTAGAGAGTGTGTATGGGTGAGGGGAAAGATGGAGAGGACGAGTTGATGAACAGAATGAATGAATAATTATATAAATACCTTAGAAAGATAATCTTGTGGGATGAGGTTTGCAAGCTTTAAGCATAGGGCCTTCATTTGCATTCGTCTGTGCTTCTCCACAGTTTTCCTGTCCATCTTCCCTTCTCCACCTTTCATCTCTTTCTCTCTTTCTTACACACAAAAATCTTCTCTTCACTTCCTTACCTGAGAATTTTGGAGAGTGAAGACCATAAGAAGTATTCACTGTCAAAGCTGCCTCTTCGCCTGCCCTTCCACATGGCGCCTTAGATCTCCATATAAAGAGCCAAAGGAATCTAAAGGAAAATGAAACGAAGCAGCTCGTTTTTTATTTCCCAAAAAAAAAAAAAACACGAAGCAGCTCGTTTCGTGTGGACCCCAACCCTCTCTCTCTCACTCACTCTCACTCTCACTCTCTCACCGCAAATTGCGTCCGGTCATTGAGATGCGAACAGCCAATACAGCGACGTCATCTCACCTGGATGCATTGGGCTCCAATATTTTTGAGTGAGGTGACGTGTTTTTATTGATATCCAGACGAATCCGAACAACGAACACAATAATTTGCTCTCTCACACACACATGACTCAACTGAGAACATGGCGGCTCTGAAAGTGTTCAGGTTCCAGTTGACCCAAGCCACATTCCCACCAACCACAAAACTATTTATTTGAAAAAAGTTTGGTCTGGAATTTCTTATTAAATTCTCATTTATGGGCTTGCTAACTGCAAGATTTCTATTTAATTGTATGTATTTCTGATATATTATATTTTTAATGCACATATGTTAAAAATCTTATTGTTTGGTTGAAAAAATAAATTCAATATTATATTTCAATATATTTAGATTTTATTTACTTTAGTGTATTTTCAATATATTTAAAAATCATTTAATTTGGACAAATCTCAAATACATAACTTGTGTTAAGTGATGTCGGTCACACCCACTACTCACCCTCACCATCCATCTTTCGCCACCACCATCCACTGCCTTTCTATCAAATGGTTTATATTTCATTAGACAGATCGTCCGATCACACCAATTCATTGAGATAAATTGCAAAAAAATTTCATGATCTTGAGTACTATGGAACTAGGGTGCCTATTTTTTAAAAAAACAAAATCACACATTTTTAAGCAATATTATGGAGTTATTTACATTTAATCTACAATAATTTTAACTAATTTCTCCCTAACCATGTGTCTATGATGCACAAACACGAACACAATGACACGGATACAACACGACATGAACAATATCTATTGTTGAAATTATAGAACACAGACACAAGTTGGATATAGTATTATAAATTTTTATATTTAAAAAAGTGTATAAAAATTGAATAAGTATAATATTAAAATTAATTTAAAAATAAGAATCCATTTAATCCTAATTTGTGCTTAAAATTATTAATATTAGGATGTCAAGATTCTAGCGTCGATGTCTTGTATCAAGCATCAGGAGAGGAGGCGACAATGTAGTTTAATGTTAGGCATCAATGTTATGTAATAAGTATCAGGCGTCAATGTCAAGATGGTGTCTGTCATCAATATTGAGAGGGCATTTGATGCGGTGCATACATGCTTAATAAAGCTGCCCAGAAGAGAATTACTTAATACTTAATTTTGCTTTTTATTAATATTAGTTATTTTATTTGCTGCTTAGTTGGTTAGTGAGCATGTGCTCCACTTCCTTCTTTCTTTAGTTAGTTATTCTGCTTTACCATACCTTTTCACGCTTCAGTCCGTTTGGAGTAAGGTAAAGATGATAGAACTGTCTTTGCTAAGGGATGTAACCAGAGAGAAAATTATCATAGTAAGCTTTGCTACTGTTCCATTGCTTTTGCAAATTCTCTTTGGTTCCTCTGTTTTATTTTATTGTAGGTGTTCCGGTGACTTGTGGAGGAGTTTCCGACATCATTTTGGTATCAGAGTAAGGATGGCAGAAGGGACTAACCGGGCCGCCGCTGGTGAAGAACGCATCCTGGAAGGTCTTTGGGCCGATCAAACCAATTTGGTGAGGTGAACTGAAGAAATGTATGCATATATGCACCGTCTCTTCAGGGAGATGCGCCGAGACTTAAGGTTAATCAATGCTCTTCATGACAGCATCTTGACAGGGACCAAGCCGCTCGTACAGTAGGTCCGGCCATCTTGCCGACTGCGAGACGTGAGTTCGTGGCAGATAGAGTACATCAACGCGACGCTCGGGAAGTAGAACTGATCGATTCAGAAGAAGAGCTTGATCACGTTCGGTCGGTGGAGCAATCAGATTCGGAGAGCGAACTGGTTCCGAGCCGGAGACGTCGTCATACTGGAAGAGACAGGACTCGAGGGGAATTTTGAATCAAGTTAAACATACCATTTTTTGACGGGAGATTGCATATCGAGGACTATCTCGACTAGGAAAGGTGGTTGAATCTTTTTTTGAGTACATGAATATTGAGCCAGAGAGACAGGTGAAATATGTCGCCTGTAGATTTAAAGGAGGCGTTAGTGCGTGGTGGCAGCAGGTAATTCAATCTCAGAGGCGTGAAGGGAGGTGATTAGTTTGAAGCTGGTTTAGAATGAAACAATTACTCCGGGGACACTTTTTACCAACCGATTACGAGCAAATGTTGTATGTGCAGTATCAGCATTGTTCGCAAGGAAGCAAGTTGGTGAGATAGTATACTGAAGAGTTTTATCAATTAAGTGCTCGAAACAATCTTAATGAATCTGAAAATCAACTGGTTGTGAGGTACATTGGCGGCTTGAAGGAATCCATTCAAGAGAAGCTTGAGCTAAATTCAGTATGATCGCTATCATAAGCTATAAATTATGCTCTTAAAATTGAACTACAGTCGAAGAGGCATATTCATAACTGGCAGAGCAGGAGAAATTGGGAAACACCAGCTGAAGTTAGTAGGAACTCAGCACAGTAGCCGACTAATTTCAATAAGCAAACTGCAATCCCGACAGCAGCAGGACAGCCTCCAATGCCTGGACCAAAGTTGTTTGAGCCAAAGGGAAATCTGAAAGAAAAATCTCCAATAAAAGAAAATCCATATGCAAAGCTGACTAATTTCAAATGCTTCAGATGCTTCCAGCCTGGCCACAAATCAAATGAATGCCCCACTCGAGCGCAATTGCAATTACTGGAGGGTGAAAATGAGCAAGAAGAAGGCGATAATTCCGAGACGGTTGAAGACTAAACAAAAGATGTGGTCATAGACAAGGGGGAGCCTTTGATATGTGTGCTTCAACGTCTACTTTTGGATCCTCGGTGACCTACCAAAACTTAGAGAAATGCTCTCTTCAAATCAAAATGTACTATCAAGGGTAATGTCTGTGATGTGCTAATTCATAGTGGGTGCATGGAGAATGTTATTTCTCGTATGGTTGTGCAGTCATTACAATTAAAAACTACCAAGAGTCCTAACCCGTTTAAAATAACCTGGGTAAAAAAAGGGATAGAAATGGGAGTGATAGATATGTGCAAAGTCTCTTTTTCCATCGGTAAGCATTATGTTAGTGAAGTTCTATGCGATGTGGTGGATATGGATGTGTGCCATTTGATACTGGGGCGGCTTTGGCAATATGACGTGGGAACAATTTTTTATGGCAGAGCTAACACCTATTCTTTTGATTGGAAAGGAAAGCAACTACATTTGTTACTCTGAACCCTGATCATGATGCTAGTAATGCAAACTCTCAAGCATCACTTGTTGTTGTATCTGGAAAAGTGTTGATAAATGAATGGAAGGACTCTTCCTGTCTTCTGGCATTGGTTGTCAAAGGACAAAACAGCAACACAGATAAGGTTACAAAGCCTGATAATGTCAGCTCACTACTACAACAGTTTTCTGATATCTCTCCTCCTGAGTTGCCAACCGGTCTTCCGCCGCTGAGGGCCATTCAGCACTAGATAGAATTTGTTCATGGAGCAAATCTTCCGAACTTACCACATTACTAGTTGAGTCTGAATGAGCATAAAGTGCTATAGAAGATTGTGGAGGAGATGCTGGACAAACAATTAATTTAACCAAGCCTTAGCCCATGTGCGGTACCAGCTTTTTCGTGCCCAAGAAAGATAGAATTTGTAGGATGTGTATGGATAGTCGATCCATAAACAAAATTAAAGTTAAATTCAGGTTCCCTATGAAGAGAATGGAAGATATGTTAAACAAACTGTCCGGAGCCCAAGTATTTTCTAAGCTAGATTTATGAAGCTGGTATCATCAAATTAGAGTTTGTCCCGGTGATGAATGGAAAACCGCTTTCAAGATGCGCCAAGGTTTATACGAGTGGAGGGTAATGACATTTGGTTTGTGCAATGCGCCAGCAACTTTTATGCGCTTAATGAATGAAGTGCTGAGATCGGTCCTAAATCGCTGCTATGTGGTGTACTTCGATGACATATTAGTGTTCAGCTCCACTATTGAAGATCACCTCAAGCACTTGGCTGTCATTTTTGAAATCCTGAGACAAAATAAGTTATACTTAAATTTACTCAAATGTGAGTTTCCTTTGAAACATATTGCCTTTCTTGGTTTCCTTATTTCGGCAGATGGAATTATGGTAGACCCATGAAAGGTGGTTGCCATTATGGATTGGCCAACTCCGCGCTCTCTCTTTCATATACGCAGTTTCCATGGATTGGTGAATTTTTATCATCACTTTATTAAGGGGTTCAGTTTTGTGATGGCACCAATCATAGATATCTCAAAACAGTCTCAATTCGCTTGGTCAAAAGAACAATAAAGGAGCTTTGACACCATTAAATCAGTACTATCCACCGCTCCAGTGTTATCTTTACCAGATTTTAACAAGCCATTCGTGGTCGACACTGATGCTTCAAAAGTGGGAATTGGTGTGTTGTTGTCTCAAGATAACAAACCTGTGGAGTTTTTTAGTGAAAAGTTGAGCCCGTCAAGGCAGAGGTGGACAATATACGAACAATAATTATATGTTGTGATTCGAGCTCTGAATTAGTGGGAGCATTATTTACTGCATAAAGATTTTTTTCTGAGTAGCGATCATAAAGCTCTGCAGTACATTAATTCTAAAAAAATATCAACAAAAAGCATGCACGCTGGATTATCTTTCTACAGAAGTGCACTTTTGTGTTAAAGCACAAGAACAGTACATAAAACAGGGTGGCGGATGCGTTGAGCCGGACGATTGCAATCTTAACCAAATTATAAAATGAATTTAATGGTCTGGCAGGCTTATAGGATTTGTATTCCAGTGTTGAATTTTTTCGAACTCTATGGAATAAGTGCACAAACCAAGAACCTGTAAATGATTATTCAATACAGCAAGGTTTTCTTTTTAGAAATAATTTATTGTGCGTGCCTCAGTCGTCGTGGAGACAGCGCCTGATCCAGAAAGCTCACACCAGAGGGCTGTCTGCCCATATTGGCGGTGACAATACAATCGCCCAATTGCAAAAACATTTTTTCTGGCCACACTTGAGAAGAGATGTCACTAAATATATTCAGAGATGCGCTGTATGTCAAGGTTATAAAGGCGGAGGACAGAACACTGGTTTGTACCTACCATTGCCTGTTCCTAAATCGATCTGGGAAGACTTAAGCCTGGATTTCATTTTGGGTTTTCCTCGGACAAAACGCGATAATGATTCTATTATGGTGGTGGTAGATCGCTTCTCTAAACTAGCCCATTTCGTCACCTGCAAAAAAACATTTGATGCTCTTAATGTTGCAAAATTATTTTTAAGGAGGTTGTTCACCTTCATGGCATACCGTGGAGTCTCACTTCTGATAGGGATGCAAATTTTATAAGCAATTTTTGGCGGGAGTTGTGGAAGAGGTTGAATACGCAAATTCAACTAAGCTCATCGTATCACCACCAAACGAATGGGAAAACGGAAGTCGTTAATTGTACTCTTGGAAATCTACTTCATTGCTTAGTACAGGAGCATCCAACACTTTGGGATGAAGTTTTGTCCCATGCTAAATTTGCGTTCAATTCAATGACCAATCGGTCGAGTGGTATGTGTCCCTTCAACATTATTTACACTAAGATGCCAAACACCATTTTTGACATTGCAGTACTACCAAAGATCCAAAACAAGGTAGCAAATACACTAGTCGACCAGTTCACTCAGCTCCTCTCGGATGTGCGGCAAAAGCTCCATGAGTCAAACAGTAAATATAAGGCTAATGCCGATACCCATCGAAGGGAGAAACTCTTTCAGCCAGGAGATTTCGTAGTTGTTCGTTTACGACGAGAACGGCTTCCACCGGGCAACTACTCCAAGCTTATTAGAAAAAAATTGGGTCCATTTCCTATTAGTAAAAAAATCAACGACAATGCTTATTTCGTTGATTTACCATCTGAATTCAATACCTCACACACCTTCAATGTTGCAGACATTTATTCCTACACTCCTCCTGATGACATCATTGCCAATTTTGAATCTGTTGACACAGATTCTATTGAGAGCGGGGGCGAATGATGCGGTGCATACATGCTTAATGGAGCTGCCCATAAGAGAATTACTTAATACTTAATTTAGCTTTTTATTAATATTAGTTATTCTATTTTCTACTTAGTTGGTTATTGAGCATGTGCTCCACTTCCTTCTTTCTTTAGTTAGTTATTCTGCTTTATCGTACCTTTTCACGTTTCGGTCCATTTGGAGTAAGACAAAGATGATAGAAATGTCTTTGCTAAGGGCTGTTACTAGAGTGAAAATTCACTACAGGGAAAACGTTGAAAACCGGCGGTTTTTTCCGGCGGTTAGTGTAGAATTACCGGCGGTTTTTTATGTTACCGGCGGTCTAACGGCGGTTTGTTAACCGCCGGTAAAAACGGCGTAGGAAATCAATTCCGACGGCTTTTTACCGGCGGTTTATTTTTACGGCGGTTTGCCAGCGGCAAATACCGCCGGAGAACACCGGAATTTTAACTGTCGGTACTCCGGCGGTGTGGCCGCCGGTATTGTTACCGCCGGCAAACCGCCGGTCAAAGTACCGGCGGTTTTCCGGTGGTTAAACCTGGCATCGTCTGGTTCATTAGACCGCCGGACGGCGCCGTTAGACCGCCGGTAAAGTACCGGCGGTTGACGGCGGTTATAACCGTCGGTATTACCGACGGTTTAAACCGTCGTGCATCCATCGTATAACCGCCGATGGCCGTCGATAAGCCGCCGGTACGTACCGGCGGTTTAATAATATAACCGGCGGCTTTATCTTGTCCGTCCGGTATCGTCGTTTCCGGCGGCCAAACCGCCGGTTAGCCGCCGGAAACCTGTAGCACCTGAAAAAAAAAATTGACAGCATCCCCTCTATTTGAGGGAGGTTCACCCTAAAGTCTAAACCTGCAGAAAAAGCATATATATGTTGGGCAACACGCCGCTATATTCATCACAACCAGAAAATACAAAATTCATCACAACATTACAATCACAAATACACAAGATAGTTCATGATAATGTTACAATCACAAGTTCAGAAGTTCCCAAGTTCTAATTAATACATTCATCAAACATAATAAACATCTAATCATCATCGGTATCCTCACTGTCTGCAGATGGCTGCTCCTGTTGGTCCTTCTTCCTTTGTTTTTCAGCTGTAAGATTGCAACCGTGCTTGCATTTCATTCTGAGCCTTCCTCATTTCTTCAATCTCTCTAGCTTGAACCCTTTTCATCTCTTCAATCTCTCTAGTAAGTGCTGCAACCCTCTCACTTACAGATTCTTCAGCTCCACTTGGATCATGAAATGCAGAGGTGTATGAACTGCCCTCAATAGCAAAAGCCTGTGAACCCATGCCATATACCCTCCCCCTCTGTCTTCCACCAACAACTTCTGACCATGTCTGATACTCAGAAATATGGGCCGATCCAGAAGATGATCCCTCGCCAGTGGACTGCCGACTTTCTCTAGCTCGTAAGAAATCATCCTGCGAGTTACAAATAGTTTTATTAAAATAAATTTTTATTCTAAAAATCCAAAAAATTTTACTCACATGAGCCTTCTTAGACTTCTCATCAACCCACTGGTGGTCAGCTTGATGTTGATGAGTTCTTGTATGCAGCTCCAATGGTGTTGGCTCCCGACCTAGGTGCTCTTTCTGCAAATTTGATGCTTAGTTATACTAACATAAATATATGTAATAAACCAATTCAAAACACTTACCAGTCGCCTGTTGAGTCTAGTAATTAGGTTGTTAAGCCTAAGTAAATGTCCCACGGCTACCAAGAGGGGGGTGAATTGGTAGTTTTAAAAATTTTAAACCCTCTTAAAATTAAAGTTGAACCGAAATAAAATTTTCTTTTAAAGTTTGTAGAAAAATGTTTTTCAACCACAGAGTTGTTAAAACTGAAATTTAAAATGCGGAAACGTAAAAGCAATAAAGTAAATGACACCAGATTTATAATGGTTCGGTCTATAACCAGACCTACATCCACTCCTCAGAGGCACCCTCTGAGTATTGCACTAATACCACAAAGTGACTCTCCTTTAGCACCCACAGCAAGGCGGAGAAGCCTGTAAAAAACCCTCTTTTCACCACTACCCGGTGCGGCAGAGAACCGTCGTCCTTTTACACAATCCACAGTGCTGGCAGAGAACCGTCGTCCTTTCACACTCTCCTAGTGTGGGCAGAGAACCGTCGTCCTTTCACACTCTCCTAGTGTGGGCAGAGAACCCTACGGCTGTTCACACTTTCCAAGTGTAGGCAGAGAACCTCCTTCCTTTTACACTCTCCTAGTATAGGCAGAGAACCCACGTCTGTTCACACTCTCCAAGTGTCGGCAGTGAACCGGACCTTCTTGAATGATCTTCTCACAAGAATCTAGAAGGAAGAAAGAAAAGAGTGAAGAAATCCAATTTCACAAGTAGAGATTCTTACCTTAGCAATCCAAGTGAAGCCTTCTTGCTCCAATGGTAGGAATCCTCCTTTGAATGCTCTCTTCCACTCTCCCCTTGGCTATTCTCTCAATAGGCACGAAGATCAAATGACAAAAAGATTGGGTGGCAGTCTAATTTGGAGTATTTATACAAAAGACATGAAAAACCGCCCAAAAACTGCAAGTTTTCAATTCTGTACGCAGTGGATCGTCCCGTACGATCCTGGATCGTCCTAGACGATTTTACTTAAACGATCTGAAACGACCCAATTTGTATATGTGTACGAAATGACTTCGTACAGCTGATCGTCCTGTACGAACTAGGTTCGTCCAGTACGAACGGTTATTACAAGGTCGGTTCTAGAAACTGCTGAAAACTGTCCTAAGTCGGTTTATCGTTTGGACGAAAATATGTTCGTCTGGACGAAAATTTTCCAGAGAGCCGATCATCCTGGACGATTATTTATTTCGTCTGGACAAAAATTTTCCAGAGAGCCAATCGCCGGGGACGATAATTTGGTTTCGTCTGGACGAAAATTTTCCAGAGAGCTGATCGTCCGGTACGATATTTATTTTCGTCTGGACGAAATTTTTCCAGAGGACTGGTCGCCCAGTACGATGGTAAAATTCGTCTGGACGAAATGTTTACAGAGAACCCATCGTCCGGGACGATATTAAAATTCGTCCTGGACGAATAGGACTTAGAAAAATTTTCCAAAGCAAGTTCCTATTCGTTCCAAATGCTCTATAGGAGATAACTGACAGATCGTCCAGTACGATAAATATCGTCCTGTACGATCAGTATAGAATTTCAAGATCTCCTTATTTGTGTGTGTAAGATTTTATTCACTCAATTACAATCACTCCCTTTCAAAATTAATTCAGAGAAAAGACAAACTTCAAATAAACAAAATATCATATGTTGAATTTGATTTGAAGTTTTCGTAGTCTGGAGTCTGATTTTCCTGAAATGTTAGTACACACAAGAGCAAGTGCAAATCTTCTAAAATTGTTAGGAGATAACTATACATCTGAACAATAATGTTTGGAATCATCAAAACTACATAAGTTGCACAAATATAAATCATTCAAATAGCAACTATTCAAACAATCTCCCCCTTTTTGATGATGGCAAAACAATTATTATTAGTATGGTTTCAAGTTAAAACAAATCTCTTATCTCCTAAACTCCCCCTGAATTTATGAGTACTTTAAAATAAGGAGGCATTAAAGAACAAAATTTTTGTTTTTCAAAAATTTTAACAGAAAACACAAACCACAACACAAACACAAACATAATAATTTCTCCCCCTTTTTGACAGCAACAAAAAGTGAAGAAGAAAAAGACAAGAAATGTAAATAATAATATGAAATTCATTGTTAAAATTTAATCTAAATTGTGATTTGACATAGGGTATGCAATTTTAAACTAAAGATATTAGGTCAATCATAGAAATTCATAAAATTTATGAAATGATATAACATTGTAAGTAAGAAGAATTTATCAAAGACATGATTTAATTTAGACATTTTGATTATTGAAAATCATTACAAGTGAGATGTAAAAAAAATTCTATATTTCAAAGTTCAATAGAATATAAATGAACAGTAGATCAACTTGAATTAAGAGATTAAACGAATTTGGAAAGAAGAGAATTACCTCATGTGGTGCTTTGCACATCTTTTCAAAGTTTTGGAGCACATTTGTGCATTTTTCTTTGGTTGGGCTTATTTTGTGCCTCTTTTTCACTTTGCAAATTTTTGCGAATCCCTTTTGATTTTTGTACATTTGTACAATGTTCAAGAGTAATTTGACCAATTCTTTCCAAAATCTATAATCTAAGATTTCAAATATTTCTAGGTGCATAAATATCATTTGAGCATAGAAATACAAAATAAGAAAACATCAAAATTGCAATAACAATATTAACTTTTATGTAGTCTAAATGAATAGACATGAATTTAAAAATTCTAAATACAACAAGTTATAAACAAATTATAAATTTAGAAAGTCTAGATTTTCTAATATAGATAATCTCATATTACAATCGAATTTAAGCACAATGTAGATTAAAAACAATATTAATGAAATTCATAAAGATTAGCCACATTTCAAAACAAATCTAAAACAAATAAACTTTCATTGATTTAAAAAAAATTACATAAAAACATTAAACTTAAACAAAAACATAACAACACAAAAAAAATACAACAGACACACATAAAAAAAACTTCTACTGTTCTGGAGGAGGAGGAGGAGGAATGCCGCCAAAGAGGTTGAAGTAGGAGGCCATCAACATTACATTGGTATTTATTTCATGAACTTCATCTCTAATATTACCAATGTCATGTTGCTGCTGCGTAAGGTGAGCATCAAATTGATCAAACCTTTGATCAATGTGAGTCTCTAGTCTATCAAATCTCTCAATCAGATTCTGGTAATCTGATTGAGAAGCAGAAGCTTGCACTCCTTCTTCTTCTTCTTCTGAAGCACTGCCATGTGCTTTTTCTTTTTCTTTTTCCTCCTTGAAGAGCAGTCTGAATGATGCATCGTTGTAGTAGACTGGCTCTTCATATTCCTCATCAGGATGCACTATATTGTACTTCTTCTCCAAAATATAAGTAATCAAGTGCCCTAAAGAAATATTCTTCTTCCTCTTCTGATCAGGATGTCCTATTTCTGAAAGCCCATAGATATGATCTAGGATGAGTTGGGCTTCATCAATAGGTTGTCTTTTCATGATTAAGAAAATTAGACAAGAAAGGAGAGGAGTAATGTTAATCCTATCACCAGCTTTAGGAATAATTGAGGATCTAAGGATATGCTGGATGATTCGGGCATCTTGGGTCATACCGGCCACTCTAGCAACATGATTGTCAATTGCATTTTCTCTAATTACCCTATTGATTTCATACCAATGGAAGATATTTTCTGACATTAGGGTGTGGGCTCTATATCCTTCAGTTCTTAGTTTAAAAATGCACCAAGGTCGTGCTTGGTGATCTCAACTTTTTTCTTAAAAACAAAAGAACTAATGATAGAGTGGTCAGAATTGAAACTCATGTTGGCTAGGAAGTAATGGTAGGTTTGCTTATTGTAGAGGTGGACAAGAGAAAGAATGAAATGAAATTGGGTTGAGGCGAAGAGGTGTAATACCCGAAATTTCAACTCCGTTTGGATAAGAATGCGAGACGGAGTGATTTTTGCAGATGCAAAACGAGGAAAAGATTCCTCATTTGCTTTGGAAAGGAAGTTGTCTGGGGCATTCCTGTTAGGTTTCTTCACCAAAACTTTTTGCCTTTTGCTAGAGGAGGCCATAGTTGAGTTGATGTAGAAAGGGATTGAAAAAGATGTTTGAAAGTGTGATTGTCAAGTTTGAAAGCCTTCATATTTAAAGAAAAACGATACATTCGTCCTGGACGAAAAATTATCGTTCGTCTGGACGAAGTAATTTCGTACAGACGATCCAATTCGTCCAAAATGTAACGGCTTTTTGTATTCAACACAACTTACGATGCGTCCCTTCGTACAGGCTTTTTGACTTGACCGATCGTACATACGAAAAAATTTCGTACAGACGATCGAAAAGCGTTTCGTTTTAATGACTCTTGAAAACCGTCCCCTACAATGAATCGACACATGTTCGTACATACGAAAAAAAAATTCGTACAGACGAAGTTCGTATTAAAAACTGTCTTATCCACTCAACCGCTGCATTCAATCGTCCCGACGTTTGAGAAAAAGAAAAAATTCGTACTGGACGATCACAGATCGTACAGACGATCCAATAAAAAACTGCTCTCAAAACGGTTTAAAATCGCGCAAACTGTTTCTTTACACATCGTCCCGTACGAAAATATTTCGTCCTGGACGATTTCCTCAAAAAAAAAATTTTGATTTTAAAATTTTTAAATTAACAAAATCAACAAAAACAATCAACAACACAGAAAACATAAGACAAAAATCATAAATCCAAAAACAATTCATACAAAAACACACAAAATTCACAAAATCACAAAAACAAAACACAACAAGTATCAATGTTGCAAAGACATTTTGGTTAAGCATTTAAATCAATAACACCAAGCCTTGTTCTTAAAGTACTGAAGGTATCAAAGGCTAAAGGTTTTGTAAAAATGTCTGCAAGTTGATTTTCAGTTGAAACATATATGAGTTCAATTTCTTCTTTGGATACATGATCCCTTATGAAATGATGTCTTATATCAATGTGTTTGGTTCTAGAATGTTGAATAGGATTTTTGGAAATGCAAATTGCACTAGTATTGTCACAATAAATTGGAATAGTGCCTATAGTTAATCCTAAGTCAATCAACTGTTGTTTTAACCAAAGTACTTGTGCCACACAACTTCCTAATGCAATGTATTCTGCTTCTGCAGTAGATAGTGCCACTGAATTTTGTTTTCTACTAGACCATGAAACTAATGAATTTCCAATGAATTGACATGTTCCAGAAGTGCTTTTCCTATCCACTCTACAGCCTGCAAAGTCAGAATCTGAGTAACCAATAATTTCAAATGAAGAGCTAAACTTAGGATACCAAATTCCTAAGTTTTGAGTTCCTAGTAGATATCTTAAAATCCTTTTCACTGCTGTCAAATGTGATTCTTTTGGATCTGATTGAAATCTAGCACATAGGCAAACACTAAACATAATATCTGGTCGGCTAGCAGTCAAGTAAAGTAAAGATCCAATTATCCCTCTAAATTTCTTTTGATCAACAGATTTTCCCTTAAGGTCTTTATCCAACTGAACTGAAGAACTCATTGGTGTACTAACAGGTTTAGCATTGTCCATTTCATATTTTTTGAGGATGTCCTTAATATATTTAGTTTGACTAAGAAAAGTACCTTCCTCAAGTTGCTTAATGCTAAATCCTAGAAAGTAATTTAAATCTCCCATTAGACTCATTTCAAATTCACTACTCATTGTTTTAGAAAAATCATCACAAAGATGTTTATTTGAAGATCCAAAGATGATGTCATCCACATAAATTTGAACAATAAGTATATCCTTTCCAATTTTCCTTAAAAAGAGAGTTGTATCCACACTTCCTTTTTCAAAAGATCTTTCAAGTAGGAAGGTGCTTAACCTCTCATACCAAGCCCTAGGTGCCTGTTTCAATCCATATAATGCCTTTTTTAATTTGAAAACATGATTTGGAAATTTAGAATTTTCAAAACCTGGAGGTTGTTCTACAAAAACATCTTCTTCAATTACTCCATTTAAAAAGGCACTTTTGACATCCATTTGAAACAATTTAAAACCTTTAAAACAGGCAAAGGCTAGTAAAACCCTAATTGCTTCAAGTCTAGCTACAGGGGCAAAAGTTTCCTCAAAATCAATTCCTTCAATTTGATTATACCCCTTAGCTACTAATCTAGCCTTATTTCTAATGACTACTCCTGAGTCATTCATTTTATTTTTGAACACCCACTTGGTTCCAACAACACTTTGATCTTTTGGCCTTGTAGTTAGTTCCCAAACTTTATTTCTTACAAATTGATTCAACTCTTCTTGCATGGCCAATATCCAAAATTCATCTGAAAGTGCTTGATCAATGTTAGTGGGTTCAACAGTTGAAATAAAGGCTGAATGATTGACTTCCTTGTTTAATCCACGCCTAGTTCTAACACCCTCACTTGGTTCACCTATGATTAATTCCTTTGGGTGGTTTTTAGAAAATCTCAAATCTCTAGGCAAAGGGTCTTCTCTTTCTAAATTTTCTTCCACATTTTCTTCCAAATTTAATCTATCAATCTTTTGGGAGTTTTCTTCAATTTCTTCTTCAACAACTTTTGGCTCTTCCATATTTCCATTTTCATCAAAAACAACATGTGTGGTTTCTTCAATGACTAAAGTTCTTTTGTTGAATACTCTATAAGATTTTCCAACACTTGAATATCCAACAAAAATTCCTTCATCTGATTTTGGATCAAATTTTCCTAAGGCAGATTTTCCATTATTATGTATGAACACCTTGCAACCAAATACATGCAAATGAGACAAATTTGGTGTTCTTCCTTTTAGCAACTCATAGGGTGTTTTATTCAAATTTGATCTCACATTCACCCTATTCAGAACATAGCATGCAGTGCTAACCGCCTCAGCCCAAAAATATCTAGGAAGAGAGTATTCTGCTAACATTGCTCGGGCGGCTTCTATTAATGTTCTGTTCTTTCTTTCAACTACTCCATTTTGTTGAGGAGTTCTAGGTGCAGAAAAATTGTGATCAATCCCCTTTTCTTTACAGAAATCTTCAAATCTTTCATTTTCAAATTCTCCTCCATGATCACTTTGTATAGAAATTATTTCACATCCTAGTTTTCTTTGTATCCAAGTTGAAAAATTTCTGAATTCCTCAAATGATTCACTCTTATGAAAAAGAAATTTAACCCAGGTGAATCTTGAAAAATCATCTACTATAACAAATCCATATACCTTTCCTCCTAGACTAACAGTGCTTACTGGTCCAAAAAGATCCATGTGTAGAATTTCTAAAGGTTTACTGGTCCTAAGATCTTTAATGGACTTAAAAGAGGACTTCACTTGTTTTCCTAATTGACATGCATCACACAGATGGTCCTTAGTAAAGTCTAGTTTAGGTATTCCTCTCACCAAATTCTTTTGGGTAATTTTTCTAAGATTTTTCATACTAGAATGACAAAGTCTCCTATGCCAAAGCCATGATTCATCAGAAACAGTTTTCAAACAAAAAGCAGTAGGAGATTGAATACAATTTAAATCTAGCATGTAGACATTGTTCACCCTTTTTCCATTTAAAACAATTTTCTCATTTAGGCTAATTATGCAGCTAGTAGGTAAAAATTTTACATTATAGCCCTTATCACATAGCTGACTTATGCTAAGCAAATTATGTTTCAAGCCTTCAACTAATAAAACATTATCTATGAAAAAGTTTTTCAAATTTCCAATCATACCTGATCCAACCACTTTCTTTGTGGTATTATCTCCAAGTGTAACCTTGCCTCCACTCCTGGCTTCCAGCGTTATGAATTGAGCAGTATCTCCAGTCATGTGCTTAGAACATCCGCTGTCCAGGTACCATATACTCTCACGAGGTCTTGTGTGAGAGTATACCTGCAAAATTCTCAAATGTTAGACCTGGGAACCCAAACTAGTTTGGGTTCACCTTTATGAAATTTATAATCAGATGCATGTGTGATATGTCTAGGTTTATGCATCTTAGTTCTCCACACCAAATTAGGTTTCATCTTTAAAGTGCAGGTGTGAGATATATGTCCCAAAAATCCACAATTGTTACATTTAACATTAGGAAAAATATTCCTATGTTTTCTCTCATATGATTGTCTTCTAAGGGATTTCATGAATTTAGGATAATATTTAGGATTTGTAAAATCTTCAAGTTTAGGGGGGTTCCTATTATCCTCGAGAGCTCTTATAGTAAGTTTGTAAAATGAATTCATTTCCTCCAAGATTCGATTTGTATAATTGACTCTATATGTCTTGTGCTCAGATTCATCCTTAAATTTCTCAAATTCTTTTTCAAGTTCAGCATAGGATGATTTTAAATTCTCAAAATTTTTATTCAAGTCATCATATTCATCAAGTAGTTTCATGTGGTTGCTATCAATTAAAGCATGATCTTTCCTAAGGATTTCGTGTTCCTTATTAAGCTCTTCCAATTCTAAAACTAAACTAGCATGCATCTTTTTCGTTTTCCTATATGCATCATGCATGTGTTCAGAAACTTCAAACAATTCATTATAAGTTAAATCACATACCTCTTCTTGATCTGATTGTTCAGCTTTATCTGCCATCAAGCAAAGGTTGGTGACTTCTTCTTCTTTTTCAGTCTCAGATGAGTCTGAAGCTGAGTCCGCCCAAAAAGCCTTTTGAAACTTCTTCTTGCCCTTCTTTACCATTGGTTTCTCCTCTACCTTCTCCTTGCTAGGAGAGGCTTTGAGTTTTGGACAATCAGTCTTTATATGACCTGGTTTCCTGCATTCATAACAAATCACTTCATTAGAAACCTTGCCATTTCTGTTATACTTACCTCTATTCCATTGCTGGCGTCTCTTCTGCTTCCTCTTTAAAAAGCTTTTGAATTGTCTAGTCATCAGTGCTATATCATCTTCATCCTCAGGTTGTGAGTGTTCACTTTCTGACTCTTCCACATTTAGTGCAATATTCTTGTCCTTTCTTGGTTCACCTGCATCAATCTTTCTTTGACTTACTCCTTGCTCGTAAGCAATGAGTGAACCAAGAAGATTGTCAATAGAATAAATGTTCAGATCTTTTGACTCTGTAATTGCAGTAATTTTAGCATCGTATGCAGTAGGTAAACAACGAAGAATCTTATTAACCATTTCAGCATTAGTTAATTCCCTACCAAGTGCATGCAAAGAGGTGACAATTTGAGTGAATCTTGTGTACATGTCAGATATTGATTCATTAGGTTTCATGCGAAATAATTCGTAGTCATGTAACAAGATATTGAGTCTTGATTGCTTAACCTCATTTGTTCCTTCATAAGTAATACAAAGTCTATCCCATGTCTTTTCTGCTTTTACAAGTAGAAACTCGCATGTAGTCTTCAGATTTTAAAGCACAAAAGAAACTATTTAAACATTTTGCATTTAATTGTGCTAAGTCACGTTCTTCTATAGTCCAATCTGCATAGGGTGTATCTACCCTAATTCCATCAACTAATCTAGTTGGTTTTGTGTAACCTTCCTGGACTAACATCCACATGCGATAATCAAGTGACTGTAAGAAAGTAGACATGCGTGTTTTCCAAAAATCAAAAGGAATATTGTCAAACAGTGGAGGTCTAGTGATAGAGTAACCCTCAGGTGTGTTTCGGTTTCCAAATGTAGCCATCTACGTTAATCAAAAAGTAGTTCAAACTTATGATTTTCAAACAAAACTCTAATACCACTTGTTGAGTCTAGTAATTAGGTTGTTAAGCCTAAGTAAATGTCCCACGGCTACCAAGAGGGGGGTGAATTGGTAGTTTTAAAAATTTTAAACCCTCTTAAAATTAAAGTTGAACCGAAATAAAATTTTCTTTTAAAGTTTGTAGAAAAATGTTTTTCAACCACAGAGTTGTTAAAACTGAAATTTAAAATGCGGAAACGTAAAAGCAATAAAGTAAATGACACCAGATTTATAGTGGTTCGGTCTATAACCAGACCTACATCCACTCCTCAGAGGCACCCTCTGAGTATTGCACTAATACCACAAAGTGACTCTCCTTTAGCACCCACAGCAAGGCGGAGAAGCCTGTACAAAACCCTCTTTTCACCACTACCCGGTGCGGCAGAGAACCGTCGTCCTTTTACACAATCCACAGTGCTGGCAGAGAACCGTCGTCCTTTCACACTCTCCTAGTGTGGGCAGAGAACCGTCATCCTTTCACACTCTCCTAGTGTGGGCAGAGAACCCTACGGCTGTTCACACTTTCCAAGTGTAGGCAGAGAACCTCCTTCCTTTTACACTCTCCTAGTGTAGGCAGAGAACCCACGTCTGTTCACACTCTCCAAGTGTCGGCAGTGAACCGGACCTTCTTGAATGATCTTCTCACAAGAATCTAGAAGGAAGAAAGAAAAGAGTGAAGAAATCCAATTTCACAAGTAGAGATTCTTACCTTAGCAATCCAAGTGAAGCCTTCTTGCTCCAATGGTAGGAATCCTCCTTTGAATGCTCTCTTCCACTCTCCCCTTGGCTATTCTCTCAATAGGCACGAAGATCAAATGACAAAAAGATTGTGTGGCAGTCTAATTTGGAGTATTTATACAAAAGACATGAAAAACCGCCCAAAAACTGCAAGTTTTCAATTCTGTACGCAGTGGATCGTCCCGTACGATCCTGGATCGTCCTGGACGATTTTACTTAAACGATCTGAAACGACCCAATTTGTATATGTGTACGAAATGACTTCGTACAGCTGATCGTCCTGTACGAACTAGGTTCGTCCAGTACGAACGGTTATTACAAGGTCAGTTCTAGAAACTGCTGAAAACTGTCCTAAGTCGGTTTATCGTTTGGACGAAAATATGTTCGTCTGGACAAAAATTTTCCAGAGAGCCGATCGTCCTGGACGATTATTTATTTCGTCTGGACGAAAATTTTCCAGAGAGCCAATCGCCGGGGACGATAATTTGGTTTCGTCTGGACGAAAATTTTCCAGAGAGCTGATCGTCCGGTACGATATTTATTTTCGTCTGGACGAAATTTTTCCAGAGGACTGGTCGCCCAGTACGATGGTAAAATTCGTCTGGACGAAATGTTTACAGAGAACCCATCGTCCGGGACGATATTAAAATTCGTCCTGGACGTATAGGACTTAGAAAAATTTTCCAAAGCAAGTTCCTATTCGTTCCAAATGCTCTATAGGAGATAACTGACAGATCGTCCAGTACGATAAATATCGTCCTGTACGATCAGTATAGAATTTCAAGATCTCCTTATTTGTGTGTGTAAGATTTTATTCACTCAATTACAATCACTCCCTTTCAAAATTAATTCAGAGAAAAGACAAACTTCAAATAAACAAAATATGATATGTTGAATTTGATTTGAAGTTTTCGTAGTCTGGAGTCTGATTTTCCTGAAATGTTAGTACACACAAGAGCAAGTGCAAATCTTCTAAAATTGTTAGGAGATAACTATACATCTGAACAATAATGTTTGGAATCATCAAAACTACATAAGTTGCATAAATATAAATCATTCAAATAGCAACTATTCAAACATCGCCGCCTATGTTCTGTATGAGGTACAGATCCACCAGTATGAAGAGAGCTTCCTAAACCGCCGCTGTCAGAGGCTCTGTTCTGTTTATTCTGCTCTCTCATTTTTATAAACTCCGGGGTAGCCCAAGCACTACTCAAATTTGCCCAAACGCCCTCTCCAATCCAATTAGGCCTCTGCCCGGACTTTCTAATGTCCGTGAACATGTCTCTGAGACGGGTCGCTCCTCTCCTTTCAAAATTTGATCTGATCCTCGTGCTGTACTCAGGCAACCACCTAAATTCTTTATGTACAAATTTAGGCAATATCAAAAAGATTAGTACAAATTAAATCATATATTTGAAATCATACCAAAAAAAAATTACCTGAAATTCTCCAAACCACATATCTCTAACTGGCTTTGGGATCTTCTTCCAGGATAAGTAAGGAGCATCATACTTATTCTTTATTATATCCCGGATCATATGTATAGGTGGCCTTGAAGGATTGAAGCTGCAAGTGACTTTGTTTATCAATAACATGTAATATATCAAAATAAAAACAACTGAATAACTTAAATTGAACTTACTTATCGCCGTCAGGCTCGATGTATTGACGCTTATCTGTTGCTGTTGCAGGATCGGTAGTGCCAACCTCTGGTGGTCGTGATGGTCCACCCTGTTCATGCTGCACCGGATAGGGGTAGTAATATGGGTAAGGGTAAGGAGGGTGAGGACCCGTGGATGGACCAGCAGCCTGTGATGATGGTGGGGGGTAATATGGATAGAATGGAGAAGCATGTGTCTGATCTGGAGAGGGGAAGCGAGGACTCGTCGAGCTGGGAGGGAAGTGGCCAGGGAAGTATGGAGGTACAACAAGAGGTGGATCTAACTGTCCCTGACCCTGCTCTGGTGAAGGCTGCTGGCTTCTGGCAGGTGGTGGCGGTGGTGGTGTAGGTAGATCTGGTGAAACTGAAGGCCCCTCACCTACCTCAGTCTGTGTGGGTACTCTGCTAGTCGTAATCTTCTTCCGGCGGAACTTTGAGGCAAATGATTTACGAGGAGGATCGTCGCCTGAAGCCATCTGCAATATTAAAAAAAAAATAATTGAGAAACAGTTAATAAAACAGTTAATAAAACAGTTAATAAAACAGTTAATGAAGCAGTTAATGAAGCAGGTAATGAATTACGAGAAGCAGTTAATAAAGCAGTTAATGAAGCAGTTAATAAAAGACAAGGTGGCAAAATACAATATCATTTCTAAGCAGTAATAAAAATTACAAAACATTTAAATTCTACAATTCTAAATTACAGAAACTAATCATAATCATCAAAACTATTTTCATCACTCTCAAGAGTATCTTCACTTTCATCCTGGTTCTCTTCTTCTTCTGAACTAGTTGAACTATTGACATCTTCTAACTCCATTTCAATAGTAGAGGTTGTAGTTGGCATATCCTCAATTTCAACAGGCATATAACTTGACATCTCATCCTCTTGATGTGCAGTTGCTACAATGTATTGTTGATCAATTATTCCCCGTGCTTTTGTTTTTATGACAGCTAGCCAATCTTGTTTGTCTCTGCGACCACTGGGATATTTGCTGAAATAAACTTGAATAGCTTGGCTTGCTAACACAAATGGATCAAACTTTCCGTATCTTCTACTATGTTTAATATCTACTAAACCATACACAGGATGAACCCTTGTGCCTCTATTTTGTACTGGATCATACCACTGACAGTTAAATAAGCATACAAAGTTCTCATCTTCGCCTGGGTATTCCAAGTCAAGGACCTCATTCAAAATACCATAATAATCACACTCATCTTCTTCATGAGTGTTTCCTCTAACACATACTCCACAATTTTCAGTTTTTCTTCCTTCACTCCACGATTTGGTATGAAATCTGAACCCATTCACTATATATATTGGCCAAGTTTTTACTTTTCGCATTGGACCCCATGCTAATGCTTGCAAACCTTTATCGAAACATTTGTTATCAGGATTTTGTACCTAAAAATATTTTCAAATTTTAGTATTTTTGATAATAAATAAGATTTAAATTTATAAAAAAAAATGTACTCACATATGATCTGAACCAAGTTGGAAATTCATTTGCAACAGCTTGCTCAATTTCCCTTGAATCTGTCAAAGGCAAATTGCTTACGAAATACCTGGTGACAAATAATACATAAGTATTTTAAATAAACATTACTAATTTATTATTAACATTATGCAAGAACTTACTCTAAGATTGGCTCAACTTCTTCACAGTTCAGTAGTATATACAAATTCGCTGTATTTATTTCTAAATCGTTGAGATATCTTTCAACACATTTGCCACTAGGCTTTCCTTGCCTTCTAAATACTGTTAGTGTAGCATGTGATTGTTCTTCTACATCGAAGTCCATGTTACGACCCATTTTTGTTCTTGTACTCCTTACATGTGGCTCGAAATAGTAGGAGCAAAAGTGAGTTATTTCTTGAGATAAATATGCTTCACATATCGATCCTTCTAGTCGTTCTTTATTCTTAACATATTTCTTCAACTTGTTCAGATATCTATTAATCAAATAAAAATATGTTATCTTAACTGATTCAAAAATATTGAGTAATTAATAAAAATCTTAACACATTTACCTTTCGAAAGGATACATCCAACGATATTGTACAGGTCCACCAACTCTAGCTTCGTAAGGTAGATGGACTGGAAGATGTTCCATAGAATCAAAAAAACCCGGGGGAAACATCTTCTCTAACTTGCATAGGATGATTGGTATGTTATCCTCGTACCTCCGTAAAGCATTTTCACTTAGTTTAGATGAACATAAATCTTTGAAGAAAATGCTAAGCTCAATCAACGGATTTGATATGTAATTGGGTAACATACTGACTATGATCGGAAGAAGAACCTCCATAATTATGTGACAATCATGACTTTTGAGTCCAAATAACCTTGCAGATTTCAAGTCAACACATCGGCTTATATTTGATCCATAACCATCCGGCATTTTTAAACCTTTAAACCACTGACATATCATTCTTTTTTGCTCTAACGTGAAAGAGTAAGGAGCTTTGGGCTTCATTAGTTTACCGTCAGTTGTTGTTACCAACTCCAAATTTTTTTGCCGACAAAACTCTTTAATGTCCATCCTTGCTTTGACATTATCTTTACTCTTGCCTTTAACATCCATAATTGTATTAAAAATATTATTCAGAAAGTTCTTCTCAATGTGCATAACATCCAAGTTATGTCTTATCAAATTAGTTCTCCAATAAGGTAATGTCCAGAAAATACTTTTTTTAATCCAATTATGTTGAACACCATAACCCGGAAATTTAGATTCTGATAGCATTGGATAATCAATAATTGTTGGAATGTTGGATAGTCTCTGTAGTATCTCATCACCACTTAATCTGGTTGGAAGAGGTGATCGCTCAATTCTGTTTTTAACAAATGCTTCTTTATTTCTTCGGAACTGATGATTAGCATTTAGAAACATACGATGACAATCAAACCAAGTATTTTTCCCTCCATGTTTTAATGTGAAAGCTTTACTGTTCTCCATGCAGTAAGGACATGCTAATTTCCCTGCTGTGCTCCAACCAGACAACATACCATAAGCTGGAAAATCACCGATAGTCCACAGTAAAGCAGCTCGAATGAGAAAATTTTGTTTTATTGATATGTCATATGTGAGCACTCCTTCTTCCCATAATAATTTAAGGTCATCAATTAATGGTTGCAAATAGATATCAATCTTAGCCTTCGGATTATGTGGTCCAGGTATAATCAGAGTTAAGAACATGAACGGAGTAGTCATACACATCTCTGGTGGCAGGTTGTATGGTGTTAATATAACTGGCCAACAAGAATACGGTGTAGCTGTTTGACTATAAGGAGTAAAACCATCAGTACATAATCTCAATCTTATGTTGCAGGGTTCAGCAGCAAATGAAGGATGCACTCGATCAAAATATTTCCACGCTTCAGCATCTGATGGATGAGAAAGAACATCACTTTTTGCTATTTCTCCTTATGCCATCTCATATGGCCTGCTGAACTCATTGATGCATAGAGCCGCTGAAGTCTTGGAATGATTGGTAAATAAAACAAACGGGAATATGGCACATCTTTCTTTGGACGACGTTGTTTTCCCGAGTTCTGCTTAAAACGAGGAGCATTGCAGCTGCGACAAATAACTTCTGCTGCATCATCCTTATAGTATAACATATATCCATTGATACAACAATCAATCTTTGTAGCAGTGAGACCCAGCTTGGATACTAATTTCTTTGTTCGGTACAAGTCTGAGGGAATTATATTGTCAGCCGGATTAGTTTCCTTCATAAGACCAATAACGTCATTAAAACACTCACGGGGAATATTATACTCAGTTTTAATACTTAGCATCCTCACTGCAATGGATAATTCTGAATGCGTACTGCAACCTTCCCAAATTGGCTTTTGAGCTGAATGTAATAACTCAAAGAATTTTTGTGTCTCTGTATTTGGTGGCTCTTACACATTAGACCTTAAATTATGACCTGCTACATCAAAAATAAGGTCTTCATAGGGTCTACTCATTTGATCTTCATCAAATGTTTCATAAGCTGTAGATGAACCAGCATGAGCATCTCTATGTGGCTCGTACTCGCCATGTGATGTCCAAATCCAATAGTTTGGAAGAAATCCCCTACGATATAAATCAAGTTTCACATCATCGGGCTTTAGGAATGCTAGATTTTTATGCTTCGAACACGGACATCTAAACATTTTATCAAGCTG
The DNA here is from genome assembly GCA_016618105.1 of Dendrobium huoshanense. Taxonomy (NCBI): domain Eukaryota; kingdom Viridiplantae; phylum Streptophyta; class Magnoliopsida; order Asparagales; family Orchidaceae; genus Dendrobium; species Dendrobium huoshanense. The sequence goes on along the minus strand of CM028357.1, from coordinate 1,484,599 downwards.
AAAGGAAGGCAGTTGAGATGCAACTTGAATGAAAGTTTCAACTCCCTGTATAAATTCAACTGTCAATCCTTTTCGACCCGGCAATAATCTATTATACATCCAATATCTCTCTTCTTGGATAGTCATTTCACGTTGAAGTAAACGTACCCTACATGTTGGAGGCATAAACAATCTGTTATACATCGAAATAGATTTTTATGCTTTGAATGACTTAATCATGCTCTAAAAGAACAAAAGCTTATCCATATGTTGCATTTATTTGACTTGGGGCCTAAAGGGGCAAGGTGGTCAACCCTGGTTGACTTGGTCCTCCTTATTCTCATTCATATTAAAATCTATATTAATAGTGTTCTTCTCATAATAAAATATGAATTTTGAAAGAAATAAATATTATATTAAATATATATAATGCCCAAGGAAATAGGTTTTTCCAAAGCACAAGAATTATACAACATAACAAGGCAAAAGTGCCTACACTATGTGATATTTTCTTATGATCAATAAAAGAGATATACAAGCAGCATAAATAAATAGCTGAATAACAACGAAGACTCAAAATCCTACCAAATATCTAATTACTTAATAAAGGTAATATGAATTACATCTCTACGATAGAAGGGTATATTTAACTCATAAACATAGTAAATAATAGTTATTCTTAAGTGAGCGACATGAACTCCAAAATTATTTGAGATTCGACCAATAACACCAAGTAAAACTCAACTCATTTATCCTACACATAAAGAGGATTATAAATCAGCCACACAAGTGTATTGTAACGCCCCATGATCTAAATGAGAAATTTAAACCTACTTTTTTTATTTACTTGCTAATACTCTTGTAATTTATTATTTCACCAGAGCAAGCTATCATCTCAAACCATAAAGAATGCTCATCTACAGAGTATATACGATATTCAAAATAATCTAGATTACAATGATTTTAATAAACTAAAATATATAAAACTAGTGTCATAACCCCTTTTTGCAAATTAGTAAACAATTCAATTTAAATTCAATTCAAGCATGTTAGAATTCTATGGGACCAGTGTAAAGTCATCCTTTCACTGAAATTTAGTTTAGATAATAATCATGTATAATTCAGTTAAAATCTATTTCCAATGTCATATTAACCTAAGTTACTAATTGCCAACCTATACATGATTATTCTATCAAATTAGGTTGACTTTGATTTGGGATATGTTTACACATGTCACCTAATCATCTCAACTTAATTTGATATATCTATTCTTTTATAATAAATTATTTAAGTTCATAGATTATCATATGATCTATAACTAAATAATTTATTATTAAATCCTTCCATCGGGTATTAGTGCACTTTTTATTGCTCATGATTGCTATGTTTTAGTGTGATAGTGATTAATGTCCAAGGGTTAAAAGAACATTGATTTGCTTGCCAATAATCTAGTGCCATTAGGAACAACCATTAAGGACTTGTGTCTTAGCCAACCTAGCCAAATCTAGGGAGAACTACACACATACCTAAACCTATGCATTTTATCCAAATTGATTTTGAGAAACATTATAAGCATTAATCCAAGCACACCTAAACCTATGCACCATAACTCTCTCTCTCAAGTTTTTAAAGTATAAAACATTAACTAACAAGAAAATATCAACAAATAATCAAAGAAAAACCATAAAAAATAACCTTAAAAGAGAAATCGGTTTGTTTGGGGTCGGAATCGGTCGGCGGTCGGGCGTCGGAGTAAACTCGTCGGCGGCGGTCAGACTGGGGACGGCGGCGGGCGGACTGGGGTCGGCGGCGGTCGGAATGGGGTCGGCGGTCGGAGTTCCTTCGTCGGGGGCTGATCAGACGAGCGGAGGAGCCGATAGAGCGAGCGACCGAGAGAGAGAAGGAAACAGGGAAAATGAAATGAGCGGGGCGAGGGGGCTCGTATTAGGGCTTTTACCGGCGGTTTTCCGGCGGTCTAGACTGCCGAAACAAAATCACTTATCACCGGCGGTTCAGACCGCCGGAAAACCGCCGGTTTACGTTGATATCCGGCGGTTTTCCGGCGGTTTAGAGACCGTCGGTAATACCGACGGTGTATCGTAGCTAAGCCGTCGACTTGGCCGTCGTTAGAGTCCAACGGCGTAACCGCCGGCGGAGCCGTCGGTATTACCGACGGGCTATAAACCGCCAGTCAAAACCGCCGGTATAGGCCATTTTTCCTGTAGTGATTATCATAGTAAGCTTTTCTATTGTTCCTTTGCTTTTGTAAATTCTCTTTGGTTCCTTTATTTTATTTTCTTGCAGGTGTTTTTGTGACTTGTGGAGGAGTTTCCGGCATCAGCATTGGTCGTCAATGCTAAAAATACATCAGACAAAAATGAGTTGTCATGTCATGGGTGTAAAAATTGCATACGTCAAGCATCAATATCAACACAGTATCAGACTTTGATGTGAAAATGGTTTTGGAATGTCGATGTTGTAACGACATCAGATGTCGATGTTAAGATGGAAACAAGCATTATTATGAAACCAAAGTTGCAACACGTCAAAGAGAAATGAAAGTTAGAACATTCCATGAATGGGGTATTGAGTTCGGACGATTGATTTCATGCTGTGGATAGAAAATAAGAAATTTAATTTTTATATTTAAAAAAAATAAATATTTTAAATAAAAAAATTATATTAAAAATAATTCATAAAATATTTAAGACACGTGTGTCCAATTTCTATTTAATACTTTTCAATTGGACACATTTTTGGCTTGTCTGACATGTATCGAAGGAGTGTCGGATGCGTATCGTGTCGGATATTGTGCGCCTTTTTGAGAAGAAATGTCGGTGCATCATAGCCATATGTCATACTAAGCTGAAATTTGGACATGATGAACAAGGGGATGCTCCCTACATCCCTTAATTTTCATTTTGCACGGTGGAACCCCTGCCTTTGATAAATGATTTTTCAAAGTAACAAGTCATTTGACCTAGAACTAGGAAAATTAATTCTCTTAATGCATGCAGAATTAGGTCACCATATTTATGTGGTTTATTTAAATTCATGTATGGGTTAGACATACTTAATTGTAAGTCCAATTGGACACTAATTTAGAAGACGTCCATGCATTGTTTTTAATTCTTTTGGAGGGCACAAATGTATTAAATTCATAGATCTTTATAAATCTTTAATGAATGAAAGCCCTTTATGCATGTGCTTGATTCCTTTTAGATGGCATACATGCATTATTCATAAGGCTTATGATTCGCGGTTGAAGGCTTAAAATCAATTTGGTATATTTCAATTAAAATTTGTGATCCTTAGACCTTATAAGTTAGTGGCTTTTGCACTTTGGAGTTATTAATTAGCTTACTTGGTTCTTAATATTTAAATAATTAAACTCAAATATTTTAAAACTTAAATAATTAAAAACTAAATCATTATAATTTAAATATAAATTAAAACCCATTTGTCTTGTAATAAATAAAAAAACATCAAATCAAAACAACTCAAATAATAAAACCCCTTAAGACTTATCATGCCACATAACCTTCTTCACACATAGTAGATGATTTTTTTTTTGGACAACTAATTTTAGCTTAGGCTAGGCTGGTGGTTGTTTTTATATTCTTATATATGCCTTTCTTGGAGGGCATCTTATATTTATTTACTTACTTTAAATTTTCTACATAATCATAAATGTTTACACACTTTTTACTTGCACATTGCACTTTGTTTTTCTACAAAATCATAAATGTAAGAATGCATTGCACTTTTATTTTCTGCTTATACTTTCTGCTTACAGTAAAGAATCCTCAGAATGTACTTAGGCTTTCCATATAAATATAAAAGTCAAATATCAAATATAAAGTATTTAGAATGTATCTAGATCGAGTTATTCAAAGAGTTATAATAGGTTAAAGGTATTTTCTTATACACATAGGGCTCCAAAAAAAAATGTTTTATCTTCTTTTCCAGAAGCAGTCTTTTGGAAACCTATAGGAGACATGGAGCCAAAAGATAATAAGAAAATAAATATAAACCAACATTCATAGGAGTTGAAATGCAAGCATGGTTTGTGGAGCTTGGCCACTATTAACCTTGATTTTAGCCAAATCCCTTGGACCAAGGGGTTGACTTGGTCAATTTGACCAAGCCAAGACCCGAGGTCTCTTCTATCTAGTTAAGTGGGTCAATATAAGTCTATTGAGCCTAGGTCCAGGTCTTGGGTCAACCAAGGTTGACCCAAATTGACTCCTTTAACCTATTTGAACTCGACTTGATTTCAAATCAATTTCAAATCTCCCTTGGACTCATCCCCATCATTCCATGGGTTTAAATAGGCTGAATTGACCAAGTCAAACTTTGACTTGGTCAATTCAAGCCTTAATGGGTCATTTTGACCCATTTTGACCCATTAGACTACTATATCAACTCTAATCCAATCCAATCCTTCCATAAACTCAAGCTCTTCACCCCTTGGGTCTCATTGACTGGTTTGACCAAGTCAAACATGGACTTGGTCAACCATAGCTTGTAATAGGTTAAATTGACCTATTTAGGTCCATTAAAACCTATTAAATGCATTAATTTCATTCCCCTTGGATTTAAAATTGAAACCACGGCCAATATGAGTTATTTTCCCTCCTAATTATCCCTAAGGTCGATCCTAGCCGTCGATCAAAAGCTTTGGACTTTAATATAGAAAACTAGGGCTTGAACAGGGACTTTTTTTGCTCTTGCTCCCTCTCCAAGCCCTCTCAATCTTTGAGATGTCATGTGAGCACTCTTTAAGACTTCTCCCACTTCCCCTCACTCAAACTCGATGAAAATATTTCGCCGACGGTGAGATCTCCGGCGACCCGAGAGCAAAGATGTTCAAAGGCTTTCCTAGCTCGATCCAAAGCGAATCAAGGCACGGAATCAACTAGGAACTTAGTCGTGGACAGTCTACTAGCTCAAAGAACCCAAGATCTATCGAATCCACTATGTGGATTGAGGTATAACCCTAACACTAGACTAGAACACCTAGATCTAATTAGCTCTTTATTCAATGAGTTTTAGGATGTGAAATCAATTCCCCAATAATGCTCTTCACTCGTAGAACATATGTTTAGAATTTCGTTTCATTTCGTTCACCCAATCGAGAGAAATATCCAAAAAATGCTTTAGGGTTTTGGGTTGAGCCGTGCACAGACATTACGTAAATCAGACCGTTGATTTCAAGATCAACGGTCTAATTTACGTCATCCTGCAGCTTAGGTAGGGTGCAGATCAGATCCCGCCGCTAATTTCTTGGTTCGGCTCAATCTGAGCCGTCCAAATCAAACTGTTGGATCGCCTGGTTCCCTGGATCCGCTGTCAGGCGCGATCCTGGCCACCCGCTTCGATAGCACGCGGATCAGATGGCAGCGGGAGATTGTCTACGTGGATAAGTGCCGCGAGCCCCGCCGCCGCAATCATTGGCAGCCGCTACGCGGTTTTGAACCGGCCAATTAAGAGGTTGCCACGTAGTATGCCACCGAATTTTAATTAAATTAAATATCATAACAATTTTAAAACTCTTTTTAAATTTAGATTTCTATAATAAATCATAGTAAATTAAATATAAAGCCAAAAAATACATACAATATATCGAATCGCTTGTATTCTCGGCCTCTTTAATTTAAATTTATTTTTGACTAAAAAATGTGATGGCAATTTTGAAATATCAACAAAACAGAAAAAAAGGTATTTTCTTTTTTATTATTATTTATTATTATATTTATATTTTTATTAATATTATTTTAATTCTAATATTAGTACTTTTTATTATTTTTTCTACTCTTTTGTGATTATTATTATTGCTCTTATTATTATTAGTTTAAATTATAATTATTTTAGTATTATTATTATTATTTAAAAATTAAATGTATTTTTAATGTTTATTATTATTATTATTATTATTATTATTATTATTATTATTATTATTATTATATTTTATTTTTACCTTAAATTTGAAGAAAACTTTAATATTTTTAAATTACTTTAATATTGAGGGGTCTACCTAATGAAATTTTAAACATGAATCTTATGTGTGAAGAGAAATCATGGAGAAGTGGATTAGTGGATGATTGAGTCCTAATCATTCACTAATCATTTTATTAAGCTCGTTTACTTTTATTTTTCTCGTACTTTACGTGTGTAGGATGTAGGAGCACTTAATTTACGCTCTCATAGATCTAAGGACATGGTGTTTTTATTTTGTTTGTGTATTCCCTTGCATTGTTACCTTGAGGGTCCTTAGATAAAACTTCATTTTAAAACCCTACAATGTAGTGACACCCTAAGGATAAAAATTAAGGACTCATCTAGTGAACTTAAAAAATTTCTAGGAGGTAGAGTAGATCATTGATTGACACGAAAACTTCAACATTTGAACTTAGTGACATCACAAACATCTCAAAATTTTTAGGAGCTTTTAGACCCCTTAATTAACCAACCCTAATTTATTTGTTAAATACGGCCCCGAGGCCATCTAAAAATTACAATAAATTTATTTTAGATCAAAAAATTACCTGTCATACTCAAATTTCTTAGAATCTGATCTCTAACCAGAGATAAATAGGGCTCCATAGTTTGACCTGAATCTGACCTTTATTTTAACCTTAGGTTGAAATTACTTTTTTGCCCCTAATAAATCATTAAAAATTATAAAAAAATCTTAAATTTCTCCAAAAACTTGGGAACACCTCCTTAGGTTATACTGGATTTTTAGGGATGATTCCAATCCGTTTGGAGCTGATTTGGATCAAAACCATAAAATCAGCCCTTAATTACATAATTTAGATAATTCTCTTAATTACCCAATCTTTAGAAATTCATAACTAATTGAAAAAAATTACAAATTAGGAAAAATCACATGAATTAGAATCCTATTAGGGTCTAGTATTTATTTTAAATATTCAGATTTCAGAACCTAAATTAGAAAGTCAACTTTTTGGTCAACCCTAGCCTATAACCTAGGGCCCAAAACTTGAAAAATTCATAACATTGCATGGGAAACTCCAAATCCAGCGAACTACCTGTCTAATTACTCATCTTAAGGTCTAGTATCTATTTAAAATTTTAGGTGACCAAAACCTAGCCTATTTCCCATAGTGACTTTTTGGACCACCTTAGCCTAGTAATGAAGAGGACCCTGAACTTTCCAAAATTGACTAATATAATTTGAACTTCAAATATCACTACTCCAAGTATTTAAAATTGATTGACCAACTAAACTAACTAAAATGGATCCCAATCCATTAATATTTAAACTCTAATAAAAAATTTCCTCTTCTAGCCTATAACAAACCTGAACTTTAGGTAACTTTAACTAACTACCCAGCTTAGGACATATCCAAGCCACACCAGTTCTACACACACATAAAAATATTTGCTAGGGCACCACCTCTATACTTAGGCTAGGCTGATGTTTATTTCTTTCTACTGTGTGCCGGAGCTTTCCATGGTTTTCACTACATATTGTATAAAATTGATTGGTGTGTTTGCTTACTTTCCCTGCACTCTAAATATGATGTGATGGACGTTAGATTTATCCCTCGGTTAGGAATAAAACATATAAATTATTCTCCTTGGAGGTGGCCATGCTCATGCTATGCTAAAAGGGGAGGAACTGTCATGATTTCTAACGATATTTTATGCAGGTGCTTGCTCAGCCCCCTAATAAAATGAGGGCTAAAATCATTAAATTATAACTGTTATAGGTACTCCAAAAGCTGCATTAGCCCTTAATCTTTAAGAGCATGGCAAAGTTTGGCTGTGATGCACATTTTTATTCCTTATATAACAGCTTGAAATGATTGGGATGTTTATTAGGATAATCATGCAGGAGAGTCTAGATTTACTGCTTTCAATTAATATAATTTGTTTGTAATAAATTTGTTAAGAGTTATGAAATTGACATTTGAGTTGGGATATTCTTATCCAACTCGAATTCCAAAAGAAGAAGGCATCCTCATAGGAGAAAGTCTTCTTCCATTTGGAAGATCGAAATGGATGGCTTTAGATATCCAAAGAGAAAAGGCAATATCCCCTACCAAGGGGGAATTATCTCTTCGTTTGGATGTTCAAGCCACAATGAATCCAAGGAGTCCAAGGAGGAGAGATCCAAGGAGTCTAAGGAGGAGAGATCCAAGGAGTCCAAGGAGGAGAGTTCCAAGGAGTCCAAGGAGAAGAAGACTGAAATACTGAAGACTTGAAGACCAATATCCCACTCAAAGTCATTTACGTCTGTCGTAGGCTTAGAAATTCGGGTTGTCGGCAGTGGTGCCTGGCCACTTTACTTTTCTACAGACCCTTGTTTGTAATTAAAGGGCAGTTGGCCTATGGATATTTATTTGATTTATTTATTTATATTGATGTGTTTACATTGATTGTGTAGTAGAAATTCCCTACTTTTTCTTAGTTTCCTTCTTGCATGCCGATTTTGTTTTCACCTAGACTTTGTTAGGCTCTCTAAGGATTATGAAAATCCTTTTACTCGTAACTAATATTTAAAATTTTAAGTTTAAATAACATAGAATCCTAGCAAAATAGGGAACTGCCAGAATGGTTCGGAGTCGCATGCATATTATTGCATCTCTCTTTCTCCTTGCATGCTATAAGACACTTTCCCGCCTACGGGTAGAGTCCGGATAATCTGGCCTATGAGGATGAAGTGTTAGACCTGGGGAAGTCTAGTCTTCTTCTAAAAATTATTTTCTAATAAGCCTGTTTTTTAAAATCCAATGCATGCTTAATTTAGACCTTTCAACTAGCACGCATTATATTAGTAACCAACTAAATTAAATTTTAATTGCATTAGCTAGGAGCATTTACCCTACATAAGTCCAGGATAAATTAAAACACTCTCTAGATGTAAGTCCTATTTCTAGAAACTGTACCATCCATTCATCTTTCATAAATGACAAGACTACATGGTTTTAAAGTGATTAGGTAGTTAGTTAGCTCGCCAATCTAGGTCGGGGTAAGTCCAACTTTTTGCACTGCATTAGTTAGGACACGGAAGTTAGTATGCGTAGAATACTAAACCCAACTTAGATTTAGGATTCAAGTCTACTACACTAGGTCTCGTAGTATGCTTAAATAGTGGGTAGGTCCCTTTCTTTCAGGAACTATAAATCCTACTTATCTACGTCACAAGATGACGCAACCTTCATCTTTTCTCTCACGTATGTGTCGATTGCCTAACTTTTATTTTCTCTAGTTTCTTTTTAGTACCCTAAATCCTCTGAATGCTAGTGTGAACCCCGTATGTGAATTTAGCCATTTGGACATTTCTTCCTTTTGAGTAGGACTTCTTAGTCTACACCCTTGTACCAATCCTACTTTGGGAGGGATAATATATGATCCTTAATTGAGAGTTTTTTTAGGCTCCAGCCTAGAATATAATTAACCATGGGGGCTTACGTCTATGGGAAACTTAGCCCCACATCTACTAAATTCCACTCGAGCTGTTGCATCTGGTGGGGGAAACTCGTGACTATGATCAGGTCGTGAATATTACTATCCATCGGGGTGCGCTGGCGAGAGCCGCTATCCTCAATGGTTAGTCGTATGCACAATCCAATCTGTCCCATCCAATCGGACCATTTGCGTGGTGCTCTTTCGGAGGTCCACAGGTTTCTAGTGACCCCGATGGGACTAGTTTCTCTCTTTATTATTGAATTATGTATTATCCTTTCATGTGTATACTCCGGGATTGGTACTCCTAAGATTAGGTCCATCCCACTCTTAACTAGGAACTTTCCTTGGTTAGGATTCCTTTCTTAGCTAGGGTTTTCCCTTAGTCTACTTCTTTCCAGCCTAGTAGATTATTATATCCCTTATCCATCTTTATCAAATCTATATCAATTCCTTCATTATTTTGCAATTTTAATTTTAATCAATCTTTTATATTTCCTTTCTTGGCAGCAGTGCCATGGCTCATTTCATTTCTTCTGTGACTTTTAGCTTCGGCTCGGATGCACGGGTGACTCTTCCTAAGTCCCTGCTCGCTAGTCCACCCGTTGGAGGGATCACTTTTGATTCCTTCACGTACTCGGCCTTTGTCACTCTTAGCGGGTCGTGTTACAAACCTATTTTTGGATTATGATTTTGATGATAGCAAACAAATCTTATTTCACTGCAACTACCTTTTTTTCTACTGATTTTTCAAGACTCAAAGATCGGACGGAAATCCGAAACAGCTCAAGACTGGGTAGATTAGGGTTGAGTAAGTTTGTAATTTTCTTTTTTCTTTCTTGAGTAAATTATAATTTCTTCAAGTGACTGATGTTAAGTAACCCTACACATATACACTTGAGAGATTTAGAACTTGTGTTTTTACTCACATCGTCCCGGACGATATTTATATCGTCCTAGACGATCGAGCTCAAAGCAGAAGATCTAATCAGAATTTCTTAGTTAAGGTAGTTGTAATTAACTAATCAGCCTGGACGATACCTGTATCGGCCAGGACAATATGCTCAATACAGAAAGAAATTGCTGCCATGATCAATTAAGGTATTCTATATTTTTGGAAATCGGTCAGGACGATTATGAGATCAGCCTAGACGATATCACAATTATGCCTAAATTGATTAAGGAATTAAGGAAGTAATTAAGGATGATTTATACGATCATATCGTCCTGGACGATCTAAGGATCGGCCAGGACGATCTATTCCAGAACCCTTAGTTGCTTCTAGACGATAAATATCGGCCAGCATAAATTTAGAACGATGCTCTGACCGATTTGGATTGGACAGCTCAAATTTAAGGTGATGCTCTGGATGATTTTCCTCTGATTTGAACTGATTGGCCAAGACGATCATAATATTTTACTGGATGATCAAGCAAATTTTCAATCATCCCGTTTATATTCAGGGCGATGCTCTAGCCATTATTATGAGATTTGTACTGATCGGCTAGGATGATTTACATATCGTCCTGGACGATAAAGTCAGCAACTTGCATTTAATGAGCTCCTTTGAAGCTATTCTATTTAAGAGCTCTTGTTCAACATTTTTGAATATCCTTGGCTGCTGTCTTGACCTTAAAAAATGTAAATGAGAGAGAGAGAGAGAGGGAGAGAAAGAGAGAGAGAGAGGATCTTGTGAGGGGATTCACAAGGGTTGATCCAAGCATTGTTACACTTCTTAAAACTTAAGTCTCTTATCCTTGGAGAGGTTGGGAGAGGTAAGCTTCAGCGATCGATCGAGGATCTCTGCCTGCTTCAGGAGGAAGCAAAAGGAGGGAGGTTCTCTGCCTTGCTGGGGGTGGCAGAAAGGAGGTGTTTGTAAGGGCTTCTCCGCCTAGCTATGGGGGCAAAAGGAGAGTCATGATTGTAGTGCAATACTCGGAGGGCACCTTCGGGGAGTGGACGTTGGTCGAGTTGATCGAACCACTATAAACACCTCTTTGGACGTTGGTCGAGTTGTTCTTGTTTTTACTACTTCCGCATTTATTTTCTTCCTCACTTATTGTTATGGTGATTTGGTTTATATTAATCATTCTTTTTTGCTTAAAGAAATTTATAAATACCAATTCATCCCCCTTCTTGGTTAGTCTCGGGCCAGTTCTATAGGGCTTAACATCCCTAATGAACTTTCAAGTGGTATCAGAGCGGGTTTCATAAAAATTGAGTTTGAAAACTTTTTGAATTTTGATCCATGCCTAACTTTGGGAATCATAATACACCGGAAGGGTATTCTATTACCCGACCACCTTTGTTTGATAATATCCCATTTGATTTTTGGAAAACTCGCATGTCTATATTTTTACAATCTACTGATTATCATATGTGGATGCTTGTTAAGGATGGTTACACAACTCCAACTAGTAAACTTAACGGCATTACTGTTCCACTTTCTTTACTGAATGGACGTTAAATGATAGGGATTTAGCTCAATTAAATGCAAAATGTCTTAATTTCTTTTTCTGTGCTTTAAAATTAGAGGACTACATACGTGTTTCCACTTGCAAAACTGGTAAAGAAATTTGGGATAAATTGTATAACACTTATGAAGGCACTAATAAAGTTAAATAATCCCATTTGAATATTCTCTTGCATGACTACGAACTTTTTTGTATGAAACCCCATGGATCAATTTCTAAAATGTATACGAGATTTACTTAGATAATTACCTCTTTGCATGCCTTAGGAAGAGAACTTTCAAACTATGAAAAAGTGAACAAGATTTTGAGATGTCTGCCTTCGTCTTTTGATGCTAAAATCACTACAATCAATGAATATAAAAATTTGAATACGTATTCGATTGACAACTTACTTGGCTCACTCATTGCTTATGAGCAAGGAGTGAATCAAAGAAATCTTGATACATATTAGAAAAGAAAGGAGAAAATGGTGGCACTGAAGGCACACAAATTGGACTCCGAATCTTTCAGGTTTGAAAGCGATGACATTGCCTTTATCACAAGGAAATTCAAAATCTTTCTAAGGAAGAAGCAAAAGCATCATTGGAGAAAAGGTAAGGATAATAAATATTCGAAAGGATCGTGTGATGTGATTTGTTATGAATGCAGGAAACCCGAACATGTGAGAGCTAATTGTCCTACACTTGAAGATCACCTAATTAAAGAAAAGGGTGAGGAGAAACCTAAGTTAAGGAATGACAAGAAGAGAGTCCAAAAGGCGTTTTGGGTAGATTCTGCATCGGATTCATCGGAAATGGAACCAGAAGAAGAAATAATATACTTGTGTTTAATGGGAGAAGATCATCTTGATCAAAGTGATGAAGAAGAGGTATGTAAACCAACTTATGATCAATTATTCAAAATTTGTGAGAAAATTTATGCATCATACAAAAAACTTAAAAAGACTCATGCTAGTTTAAAGTTGGAAATTTCAAATTTACAAAAAGAATATGAAATTATTCTCAAAGATCATTCTACGATTGATTCAAATCACATGGCTCTACTTGATGAATTTGATGATTTAAACAAAAAGCATTCGGAATTAATTAATGAGCATGATGCATTAAAAGTTTCACACATCTCACTCAAATCTAATTCGAAGAAATCTAAAGAAATAGAACACAACTTGAGGATTGATAATAATGCTATAAAAAAAATACTAACTTGAGGCTTAAAGATGAATTGGACTCAATTAAGAGAAATTGGATGACACCTACTTTTGATCTAAAGCCAAGACCTAGGAAGAGGCATTACAATCCAAATTATTTAAGAAATACTTTTTCTGGTGTTAGATGCTTTTCATGTGTCACACACTTGCACTGTTCACCATAGTACACATTAGGTATGGAGACCAAAATTGCATAATTCATAGCATAACAAACATGCATTACATTCTACTTTTCATGAGAAGGGACCCAAACCTATTTGAGTTCCTAAATCTGACAGTTATTGATTCTTGTAGGACTGCTCTCACAAAAGACCTCGTGAGAGCATAGGAAACTTGGACAAACGGAGGCTCGCAATTCATAACTACTTAAACTTGCTGCTTAACAAATTCTTAAATTGCATTTTGATTAATTCTATATTTTTGTTTTTGTGATAGTTTTTTTTAGTTGTTCTAGTCGTTTTTACTTTTGTTTTCTTTATGATGATTTTTCTTTGTTCTTAAACTTTGGAGATTTATGGCCAATGATTAGCATTTCTAAATCGGTTAAAGGGAGAAAACACCGTTGATGATTTTCCTCCCTCTAACCTCTTTTGGTGATATAGTTTTATTTTCTAAACAAAAAGTCTATCTCATTTTAACAAACGGTTTTTGAAATTAAGATCTTTTTTATCTTGCTACAATAGTCTATCTTATATATATGATCCAAAGTTCTTATATATCTTTCAAGTTAATTGAAATCTTGTCATTGCACTTATCATATGATTTTGATTTACATTTTGTGGTTTGTTCTTCCCTATGTTCGAAAGAGAGCTCCTCTTCTCTAATATCTTGAAGATATAATCACAACTAAGAACCTTTTTTTAAGGGTTTGTTAAAGAGTTTTTAGCTTGTAAAAATTAAGAAAAAAAATGACCAATGACGCCAAATTGAAATGAAAAGTATATACAAGAAAGTGTATCAAAAATCAAAAGATGCTCAAAGAGCCAATCAAATTGACAAGAGGCATAAAACGAGCCCACTAAATGCAAGCTATCCTCTCTTTTCAAAACTTTTAAAACTTAGAAGGACTCATGGGTTATTTGATATTTTCAAATGCTTGATTTCAAATTCCATGATAGAGACAAATTACTTTTGTATACTATTTTATAAAATATTTTATTTGTAACCAAGTTTTAAATGGATTTTCTAGTTTTTATCTATTTTTAGTTTGTATTTATTTTTATTTAGGGTTTTCTTTGATCATCTCTATCTTTCCTTGGTTTTCAAATTCTTGTCACATCATCCTGGCCGATATCTCTATCATCCTGGAAGATATGATAATTTCTCTTCAAAATTTCATCTACTGAACTTTTTTGAGATTTCTGTAACTCATTGTCCCGGACGATCACTTATCGTCCTGGTCGATATGATCGAACTCTATTACAATCATTTTTTATTGTCTTGGCTTATACAATTTTTTGTCCTGGTAGATGCATTTATGGTCATCATCTTGGCCGATAAAATAATTGTCCTGGACGATCCACGTGTCAGCACATTTAAAATCCTTAAAATCGACCCCGGATGATCCATTATTGGACAATCATCCTGGCCGATCCACTATTTATCCTGGATGATATACGTGGTACAGATTTAAAACGTTTTAACTTCGGCCGGTACGATCAATTATTGTGCATTATCCTGGATGATACACCTAATTGGCCCGGACGATCTGCTTTTTCAATGGTCATCCGGCTTGACTACTAGGGACGATCACCTATGTCTAATCGTTCTGGCTGATATCTAATCAGCTTGGCCGATCAGACCGCCTTTTTGACCAATCGGTCTGTACGTAATAATTGAACCAAATCATCCTGGATGATTCTGCGATCGTCCTAGACGATGTGGTCGTTTCTTTAAATACATGCCATTCCAGCCATTATTTTCACCTCAAAGCTTCTTCTTATCTCATTTTTACTCACTAATTTCTTGCTATGATTGGTGGAAAGACAGGCTTTTGGAAGTTCCTCGAGGTCCGATCTGGACCCTCGATTCAGGGAAGTAGAGGATCAAGCAGCTTACCTTCGTTACAAAGAATGCAGCATCACTCTCTCCATGATAATCAATCCTGCCTGCCTTTCATATCCGGTACTAGATCTCTTTGCTCACACTTCTCTCTGCTTCATTCTTACTCTAGAAGTCCCTTTTGCCTCCAAACTTCCATTTGAATTTTTTGCAAATCTTCTGATAAATACTGCCTACACTGCCCTAACCTCCTATGTGAATTGACGCTCGGTCGAGATCACATATCAAGATTGTGCTTAACTACTGCAGCTATCCACCACCGGGGATAAGTTGCATTTAATTGTCTCTGATCATAACTTCAACTGGTCCACTACAAATCATTTTCTACGCCAAACAAACTCTCCCTTTCATGTTTGAGAGACTAGCTCTTTAGTCAAAGATGCTAGGACAATCCAACATGTCCTTCGCACTTCCATAATTGCAAATACGGGGATCGAATCCACATCACCCCATTACTTTCTCTTACCACCTTTTACATCATGGCCCATAGAGATTTTAATACTACTGATCTAATATTATCCTTTATAGTACTCGTCTCCACCTAGGAGATGGGGAACCTCAGGGGGCTGAGGAGGAGGAGGCTCCCACTCCCGTTCCTGATCCTTTTTCTCTTTGCCAGCACTCACAGTTTGACCAGTTAGTGGAGATATTTGATCATTGGGAGACCCATTTCGACGCTTACGTTGCTGCATAGGAGCTGCAACATTTTAAGGACATGACCCGCTACGAGCAGCACCGCATAGAGGACTTAGCCCGTTTTGACAGCTATATTACTCACCAGTAGCAGCAGCACGACCAGGACATAGCCTAGTTCAATGCTTAATTTACTATGCTAGCTAGCTACTTTTACTAGGCTCCACTACCTCCACCTCCATCTGATGATCAGGATACCTCATTTATGTAGTTTTAGTTTTTATTTTATGTATATTGTTTTATTTTTCTGTATTGTGTTTTTAGTCGCTTTAGTTTGTGTTTTTAGTTTCCTCCTCCTTTTTGAGATGTCAAAAAGGGGATTAATATATTTATGCTTGTTCTTGTAATATGCTTGTACTTGTCCTTTGTACTTATCCTTTTTGAAAGCTTGTTTAGTTTTGCATTACTGTTTTAAATTTGACTATCGATATGTTTGTCATCATCAAAAAGGGGGAGATTGTTACAAACCTATTTTTGGATTATGATTTTGATGATAGCAAACAAATCTTGTTTCACTATGACTGCCTTTTTTTCTACTAACTTTTCAGGACTCAAAGGTCGGACAGAAATTGAAAATAGCTCAAGACTGGGTAGATTAGGGTTGAGTCAGTCTGTAATTTTTTCTTTCTTTCTTGAGTCAATTGTAATTGCTTGAAGTGACTGATGTTAAGTAACCCTACATACACATACTTGAGATATTTAGAATTTGTGTTTTAACTCACATCGTCCCAGATGATATTTATATTTTCTTGGACGATCGAGCTCAAAACAGAAGATCTAATCAAGATTTCTTAGTTAAGGCAGCCATAATTAAATAATCGACCTGGACGATACCTGTATCAGCCAGGACAATATGCTCAATACAGAAATAAATTGCCGCCATGATCAATTTAGGTATTCTGTATTTTTGGAAATCGGCTAGGACGATCATGAGATTGACCTAGATGATATCACACAATTATGCCTAAATTAATCCAGGAATTAAGGAAGTAATTAAGGATGATTGATATGATCACATCATCCTAGACTATCTAAGGATCGGCCAAGACGATAAATATTGGCCAGCACAAATTCAGTGCGATGCTCTAGCCAATTTGGATCGGACAGCTCAAATTCAGGGCGATGCTCTGGACAATTTTCCTCTGATTTGAACTGATTAGCCAGGACAATCGTGAGATCGTCCGGGACGATCAAGCAAATTTTTTATCGTCCAGTTTGCATTCAGAGCGATGCTCTGGCCAATATTATGATATTTATACTGATCAGCCAGGATGATTTACATATCGTCCTGGATGATAAAGTCAGCAACTTGCATTTAATGAGCTCCTTTGAAGCTTTTCTATTTAAGAGATCTTATTCAACATTTTTGAATATCCTTGGATGTTGTCTTGACCTGAGAAAACCTAAAGGAGAGAGAGAGAGAGAGAGGGAGAGAGAGAAATGATCTTGGGAGGGGAAGCTTGTGAGGGGATTCACAAGGGTTGCTCCAAGCATTATTCCACTTCTTCTTCCTAGAGTCTCTTATCTTTGGAGAGGTTGGGAGAGGTAAGCTTCAGCGATTGATTGAGGTTCTCTGCCTGCTTGAGGAGGAAGCAAAATTAGGGAGGTTCTCTGCCTTGCCGGGGGTGGCAGAAAGGAGGTGTTTATAAGGGCTTCTCCGCCTAGCTGTGGGGGCTAAAGAAGAGTCAGGATTATAGTGCAATACTCGAAGGGTGCCTCCAGGGAGTGGATATAAGTCGAGTTGACCGAACCTCTATAAACCCTTGTGTTCTTATTTTTACTGCTTCCACATTTATTTTCTTCCGTACTTGTTTTTATGGTGATTTGGTTTTTGATAATCATTCTTTTTTGCTTAAAGAAATTTTTAAATACCAATTCATCCCCCCTCTTGATTAGCCTCTGGCCAGTTCTATAGGGCTTAACATATCTAACAAACTTTCAGGTCGACCAAGCTGAGGCAACTGCATTCTCTCCTCCCTAGAGGAGAGGATGTGTAGCCATTCACCATTTTAGAAGTCCAGCTGCCTAGCAGACAGCCCGGGCACCTGCTCGTCATGTTTCAATTCCTGCATAGTTAGTGTGCCTTGTGGCTAGCCGACCAGTTCCTAGGCCACTTCAAGTTCCCCCTATTCGTCTTGCAGCTAGGCGATTAGCGCATATCGCTCCTGTTGCACAGGTTGCTCCGACCCCTCAGTGCTGGCAGCCTGTTGCTGTTGTAACCCTTCTATTTTGATGGAAGTACCTCAAGTTTGGGTTCCCCATCCCACTTCCACTAGGAAGAGGGGTTCCCATACAGAGGTGCCTTTTCCCTCTTCTGGTTAGGTTTTTATTTTTGCTCGGCTCTCTCACCCTGAGACCGTCGGGCAGACCTTGACACTTCTAATTGTCCCTGTTCCCCTGCCACCTAGGCAGTGGGTTCAGATGTCCCCTCCTCCTCTACCCCTAGCCTTGGGAGAAGGGTTGGGAGGAATTGGAATATGAGACTTCATCTAGCTGCGTCAGAGGTAGAGAGGTAGCAGATAGCTAAGGCGATAGCTCACCAAGAGCTAGTTCAGAGGATAGTGGCTCCCAGGTAGTAGAGACCACGACGAGTTACAATTGTGCCCACCCCGGATGTCATAGTAGCTCCTGAGATAGAGGCGATCCAAGGAGTACGCTTCTCTCCATTGACACACAGTGGGGATGAGGAGGATGTTGCTCGCATTGCGGTGGCTCCCCCTGTCACTACTACTCTACCCCGGACTAGGGTCACCAGGGATGCTGGTGTTTGAGCCCTCACTTAGAGGATTCAAAATATTGTCTGCCTAGCACGTGGTAGAGGGCCTGTCAGACGAGAGAGGTTACTCTAACAGATCTCTCAGGCTACTTTCAGTTAAGGAGATAGACTATGAGACAGTTGTATAGTTGTCAAAGAGGACAGACACCCCAATAGTCAGCAATGATAGTCCCAATTATTAGACCGTCGGAAATTACTCATGATATAGGATGACACCCACATCATCAAGGATGGAGACAGCAACAAGAGCCTGCTTGGCCCCAGATTAGATCAGTAGTGTTAGCCCCTCAACAGCCTCTTACTAGTATAGAGCCCCACCAAAGGAGGTTAGTTTGGAGATGTTGACAGGAGGGCACCCTTGTCGACCCAGTTCAGCCAAATAAGATAGCAACGTTGGTAGAGACTTAGCACCTAGTAGACATAGTTAATCAGACAGATGTTGTAGCTCCTTCTAGGTCCGAGGAGATCCCGATGGCTTGTGATGATGATTTAGTACTTAGCCTTGATGGATCACCAAAGCGGGATGAGACAGTGCCAGTTCCCAGCCCTCATAGGATCACCTCTCCTATGAGTCCCTACATAGAGGCACTTCAATGATATTTTTAGAGGTTGATAATACACTAGTAGATGAGTTTGATGAGGATGTACCAGCACATCATGTCTATGTGATTACCCGTCGAGGTCACTCGGATAAGCAGAGAGAGCTCGAGGACCTAGATGAGCAGGAAGAACCCGAGGTGGGTGGATCTCCTAGGTCAGTGGATACAGATGCTATATTTCTGAACCTTCAGGCACAGATGAAAGAGATGGTCAGATTCATGGTGGCTATGACTGTACAGTTGATAACATTAGGGGCGATGCCCCAAATGATGAGTGTAGCCACTACCAGTATTTCCAAAGACCAGCCAGTAGTACCACCTATTACACTAGACCCCGTAGGAGTGGATAGGGTTTAGAGAGCAATCCCAGCACCAACTACAGTGCCTACTTACACTACTCCAAACCAGAGTCAGCCAGCTCAGTTATCAGCAGATCTGAAGATCTTATTGCCTAGAAGGTAGAGCAGGCGATCTCCTCCAGGAAGGCTGGACAGATAGTTAGTAGAGGGCGTCCTTATCCAGTAGAGTATGAATAGGAGACCTACCCCCCTAGTTTCATCCCTCCTAGGTTTAGAGTGTTTGACAGGCTTGGGAACCCAAGGCAGCATGTGGCTCAGTATCGGGCCATATGTTGCAATATAGGAAGGAATGATACTTTGATGTTAAGATTTTGTCAGCAGCTTAGTGGGGGTGGAGTTTGCTTGGTATGCCAACCTCCCTAACGACTCGGTCTGGAACTTTACATAGCTAGTAGTTGTTCATATAGAGTTTTGTCAATACAGAGCACCGGGTCACTGTAGGAGAGTTAGTGGTCACTAGACAACATCCTAGAGAGACTCTCCCAGATTACATAGTCAGATGGAGGAACCTAAGTCTGCAGTGTGAGCCAAAGTTATAGGAGCAGCACTTAGTTCAGATCTTACTAAAGAACATAGATGGTCTTATCACTCCATATCTGAAGAGTTTCACTATTCAAACCTTTCAGAAGTTTTTGACTAAGGTCACTAGTTTATAGGACAGCATACCCGATGCAGTCCCTCTTAAGATTGAGAGTCAGCCTTTACGCAGACCTCAGTGGCAAAAGTCTTCAAGGGCACCTCTTCCTAAGAGAGGGAAGGTACACAGTACCTATGAACAATCAGATAAGGGCAAGAGGCCCTTAGCAAGTTTAGTACCATAGTAGTAGCAGTCACACTCCTCTGGTTAGCCAGCAGTACAGCCCAGGACCTCCCATAGGACTCCAGAGAGTCAGCAGTACCTATAGGAGAAGCTTAGTACGGAATATCTCTTCAAAAGGGAAAGTGTCAGAAAAATATTCAAATTCCTTACTAAGAAGAACATTTTGACATTCCCCAATAACAATAGAGAGGAGGAGGGATAGAGAGACCATTTACTCTATTGTCCTTACCATAGACATGTTGAACATGTGTTAGAGGACTACTATGTGTTCAAGGATAGAGTTGAGAGGTTGATGGCCATCGGACAGATACACCTCCAAGATAGTGATTTGGTGCAGCCCAAGGGCAATGCCACTTAGATAGTTCAGATGATCTCCAGTCCCAGCCATAGTTCCAACCATAGTGATAGTCAGAGTTACTGTCAGGAAGTAGAGACAGATCACCCCACAGTTCTGAGGGAGGGTAGCAGTTAGCACTCTCCAAGAAGATCAGGAAGATGATCGACCGTACAGTTCAGAGTTCAAAGGCAGTTGAGAGGAGGCCACCCCAGGCCAAGTCAACAGTTGCCACTTTAGTTACTATGCCAGCACTTCCCCCTTCTTCTTCTTCTTCTGTTGTAGTGCTAGATAAGCACATTTTTTCTTATATTTTTTCTGCTTTTACATGTAATAAGAAAATGTATGAAATAGAAAAATATGTTGTAATCTCAGAGGGGAAGATAGGGTTCCTTCCAGCACTTATGATGAAAGATTTTGTTCTCGCTTCTATTGATGATGAAATAATAGATGAAGATGATTCTGACTAGTTTTGGTGTTCTTTTCTTACTGCTTTTACTTTTGTTTCTAGTACTTCTGCTTCTTCTAGCACTCACTCCTCTTCAGTTTCATATATTTCTTTTAATGATTCTAGTGATGAGTTTGAGTCTAATAAAGAACTATTTTTTATACTTCCTAAAGGTGGATATTATATGGATTCAGAAGATGAATCTAAGAACCCACTCTAGACACTTCCCTTAGAGCCAACAACAGCCACCACTACTGAACCAAATGAATCTCCTTTTGAGGATGACTCAATACAGGAAGTTCATTTACTTTAGGGAAGGTCCTTCAACCTAGATTGTCTAAGAATATAAAAGATAAAAATATTATTACCCAGCAGGACGATCCTATCCCTTTATTCTAAGAGCAATCTAAGAAGAAAGGGAAAGGCCCTCAACTAGAGGTTGATTATAATGTGTTGGCTCATCTAAGGAAGATTTCTTCCCTCCTTAGCATCTATGATGCTCTGATGATGTCCCCTGACTTGAGAGAAACACAGGTGAAAGCCTTTCTTGAGCTAGAGTTCTATCAAGCTTTCTTTGCTTCTGATTTCATTGGGGATACATGCCATTTGATAGAGATGCCATGCATTACCCTTTCTAGTCGTGATATTCTCTTAGGGACTTCGGAGCACAATCGTCCTTTGTATGTCATTATTGAAGTCAATGTTTAAGAGTTAAAGAGGGTCCTCATTGACCAAGGGGCTTCAGTAAATATCCTAATATATAAAACTTTAAAGAGCCTCTCCCTAGGTCATTTGAAGCTCACCTTTGATAAGATTATGTTGAAGGGCTTTAATGTCCAAGGCCAGCAGGCTCTAGGGTCTATCACCCTGCTTCTGAAGTTTGGGAATTTTCTAACTAGGGCAAAATTTCATGTAATCAAGGCTGATACTTCATACAAGACTCTCTCAAGAAGGCCTTGGATCCATGAATATAGAATGGTGCCCTCTACCTTTCATCAATATATGAAGTTTATGAGGAATGATACCAAGTATACCATTCTTAGAGATACACAACCCTTTTTCGTGCATAAGGTTTCTATTTATGATGATGCAGAGTACTATATACCTTGGAAGGCTCATAAATCTCCACCTGCACAGTCACCAGTGACACCCTCTAGTGTTGTACAGGGTCTTATGCAGTCACCTGCACAAGGTCCATCACAGGTTAGCATCGAGCCAGATGTTTTCATTGCACATTCTGATAGAGATCCTTTTCAGTTTGAAGTGAGGCACGATTTTCCCCTTAGTAGACGTAGGGGAGGTAGAGGTAGAATTTTGATCCGTGACCTACGGAACCACGACACTCGTACACCTTCTCCCCCTCACTTTTACACTTCTTCTTTGACTATGGAGTCCGACTATTCAGATGATGATATGGTTGGCATCCTTCACCGTCCAGTCGCTCATCACCTCCATATTTCGCTGGTTATGATTCACGACCTACCTTTAGTAGCCATTTGATACCTAAAGGTAGATTAGTTGTTGACTGTAGCTTAGATGGGGAAATGGACATTGACGTCAAACCACTACTAGATAATATTCTCCCCATCAGATACACGGGATAGGAGTTGAGGATTCCGGTCAAAGAACTTTTGATGCTCCCTCTATTGATGACGATAGTCCAATATGGAATAGTGAAAGTCTCATACCTCACTTGTACGAGACATTTTGGCCGGTACGATCTGAGTGTCCCTCTATACCTTGTAGTATGGGTGCCCCACTGGGTCCTGGGAGCCAGTATTTAGAGGAGATTACTATGGATATAGAGGTCAAGACTGCCCCTCGTTATGTTTCACCTATCGTAGAGAGCTTTGATGAGAGGGGTCTTGTTCGTTCTGCTTGGCCTGATGAACAAGCTCTACGGCAAGCCTGTGTTTGGTGGACTGATTCCCTCGGGGCCTAGGAGGTGTAGGTTATATGGGATTGAATCAATCCAATAATGCGATATTCGTGCTATTTCCCATTCTTATCCGATTGTTTCTCTTTCCAATGAAAAAGACGCGTATAGTGATGAAGATAGGATACTTGATGCTCCATAGGAGTTTTAAGTTGACACAACTTTTTCCATGGACAAACTATGTGAGGTAAACTTAGGCACTGAGTCAAATCCTAGGCCTATCTTCTATAGTGCCCTATTATCTAATTCAAAGGCTCAAGAATACATAAAGTTACTATACAAGTTTAGAGACTATTTTGTTTGGAACTAC
The DNA here is from genome assembly GCA_016618105.1 of Dendrobium huoshanense. Taxonomy (NCBI): domain Eukaryota; kingdom Viridiplantae; phylum Streptophyta; class Magnoliopsida; order Asparagales; family Orchidaceae; genus Dendrobium; species Dendrobium huoshanense. Next base: position 1,461,165 of record CM028357.1, on the reverse strand, counting down.
ACCGAGATGTCTAGTCTAAATCCAGAGGTAGTAGTCCATAAATTAGCCATTAAGTCTGATGCAGTCCCTATTAAACAAGCACCTCATAGGATGAGGTTAGAAATAGAACAACAGGTGATCACTGTTAACAAGAAGCTTATAGAAGCTAGTTTTATTAGGGAACAGAAGTACCCTACTTGGCTTGCCAATACTATTCTTGCCCGGAAGAAGAGTGAACATATTCGTGTCAGTATTGACTTCCGTGATTTGAACAAGGTATGTCCTAAGGATGATTTCCCTCTTCCTATCCCCAAGCTTATGGTGGATATAGCATCATCCTATAGTATATTCTCATTCATTGATGTTTCTTCTGGTTATAGTTAGATAAAGATGGACCCCGAAGATGAGAAGTTTACTGCATTTCGGACACCTATAGGTATATTTTGTTATAAGGTGATGCCCTTCAATCTCAAGAATGCTAGGGCCACCTATCAACGTGCTATGACTGTCATCTTCGATGAGAGGATACACGAGCAAGTTGAATGCTATGTAGATGATTTGGTAGTCAAAAACAAGGTCCGTGGAGATCACCTTCGAGATCTACGAATCATTTTTAAATGCCTGCGCAAGTTAAATTTAAAGATGAATCCTTTAAAATGCATATTTAGAGTTAGTGTAGGAAAGTTATTAAGGTTTATAGTCTGCTATCGTGGCATTAAGATTGATCCTTCGATGATTGAAGCTATAGTAGACCTAAAACCTCCTAAAAGTCTCACATAGTTGAGTTCTTTTCAGGGAAGACTTGCTTTCTTGCGGAGATTCATCTCCAATCTTTCTGGTAGGTTTCATCCCTTCTCTACACTAGTGGAGAAAGATGTCTGATTCCACTAGGATGAGAGCTATTAGGAGGCCTTTGAGAGTATAAAGAGCTCCTTGATGAACCCTCCTGTTTTAGCTGCACTGATCCCAGGTAGGCCGATGATTCTCTACACTACGGACTTAGATGAGTCCTTAGGTGTATTGTTAGCTCAAGAGAATGAGGAAGGCAAGGAGAACTTCTTATACTACCTCAACAGATGATTAATACCTATAGAGCTTAAGTACCCAGCGATAGAAAAGTAATGTTTAGCCTTGTTCTTTACGGCACAGAAGCTTAGGCATTATATGTTATCACATAAAATTAATCTGATCTCTAGATTCAACCCATTACAGTACTTGGTGACCTATCTGTCCCTCTCAGATCTTCTAGCAAGATGGTCTATGATACTACTGCAATTTAATATTACTTTTGTTTCTCAGCAGGCCGTCAAAGGATAGGCTCTAGCTGACTTTCTGTCCAATCACCCGATCCTTACTAATTCTCCACTCAATGATGATATACATGATGAATTAATCTTTAGTGTGGATGAACAGGAGTCCCGTACTTTGGAGTTTTACTTTGACGGGGCGTTATTCATTAAAGCTTTAAATTCGTATGAAACTTCTATAGTTAAGCTAGGATTCAGACTGATTTTTGTGTCTCTTAATGGTCATACTCTATAGTACTCCTATAGTTTATCAGAACCTCATACTAACAATGAAGCTGAGTACAAAACTCTAATTTTAGGGATAGAGTTAGCCTTTCAGATGAGTATTATGTGGGTGAAAGTCTTTGGAGATTATCAACTAATAATAGATCAAGTTGCTGGAGTCTATAAAGTACTTAAGCCTGAGCTCATTCCATATTATAATAAAGTAATGGATCTCATGTGCTTTATACCAGAAGTAACTTTGGCCAGGATCCCTAGATCTGAAAATGAAAAAACAGGTTCCTTGGCCAAGTTAACAAAAGAATTAGCTAACCCTACTGGAAACCCCATGTCCATTTCTGTCTAGTATCATCAAGCCCTGTGCCCCGCAGACTTGTCTTCTCCCGATCAGACCCTCACAGTGTTTACTGTTGATGAGGAGTCGTATTGGAGAGAGCCCTTCATAGAATACTTAAAGCATGATAGGCTTCCAAATGATAGATCTCTCACCGCCCAAATTAGGAAGAGAGCTTTATCATTCGCTTATGTGAATGAAATCCTATTTTGATGCTCTTTTAACCAAATGTGGTTGAGATGCCTCAATAAAGAAGAGGCTAGTAGAGTCATGAGCGAGATACATGATGGGATTTATGGTACCCGTCAATCTGGACCTAAAATGAAAGGAAGGATTAAATGCCTTGGCTACTACTGGCCGATTATGATCCATGATTGTATGGGGCACACTAAAAGATGACACTAGTGCAAGATTCATGACATAGTGATTCACCAATCTCGTAACCCGTTGCACCCCACTATATCTTCTTGACCATTCGAGGGCTAGGGCATGGATGTAGTGGTTCCCATAGACCCTCCTTCCTCTAAGGGTCATAGGTTTATTTTAGCCGCCACTGATTACTTCTCTAAGTGGGCAGAGGTTGCTCCACTTAAGGAAGTTAAATCAGAAGATGTGATGCGGTTCTTTTGCAATAATATTATTTATCGTTTTATTGTTCCGCGCTGTATAATTTTAGATAACGACCCATCATTTAAAAGCATCAAAATTGTTAGATTTGTCCACCGCCATAAGAATAATTGGCTATACTCTTCGATTTACTACCCTAAAGTCAATGGCTTGGTAGAGGCATTTAATAAAACTCTTATGCAACTAATAAGGAAAATCATTGTTGCAAATAAAAGAGAATGACATGATAAGTTACCTGAAGAATTATGGGCCTATAGGACTACCTACCGTACTCCTACTCAGTCCACCCCATATACTTTAGCCTTTAGGGTTGAAGCAGTCCTCCCACTTGAGGTCGAGCTCCCCTCACTGCGTGTGGCAGTTAGCTATAATCTATTTGATGAAGATAATGCCCGACCAAAGTTGGAAGAGCTTGATGGTTTAGATGAGCTTCACTTACGAGCTTATCAAAGCCTTAAGCTATGCCAGATCTGAATGGCCTGGCACTACGAGCACCTTGTTAAACCCTATGCTTTCCGGGTAGGCAAGTTAGTTCTTATTTTGCATAGGCCTGTCATTTCACGTCGGCGTCGAAGTGGTAAGTTTGAGCCTATTTGGGAAGGCCCCTTCACTGTAGAGAAAGTTTATGAGTTGGTGCCTACATACTTGTTGATGCAAATGATGTTCACCCCATACCTGCCATTAACGGTCAGTACTTAAAAAATTACTATGCTTGAGTCTAGTACTTCACAGGGGAGCCTCCCTACCACCTATAGATATCCCTCTGTATATGTAGCTCCTAAGAGGATCCCTCTTACTTTTCAGCAGTCTTTGTGACCACGATGATTTGTCCTCTACCCCACGACGTTTGCTTTGAGGAGTATAAGATTATCCTTAAAGGTGATATGCTAATACGCCGTAGGGTTGTTTTGTACTTGTGCCTGTACGCACCAATCACATTGGTGCTATCGTATAGAATTTTTGTTTGTTCTCCCCTTTGCAGGGCTTAGTTTTCTAGTTTCACTTGCCACCCCAACTGTGATCTGAGAAATTAAAACTAATAATTCAAGGCTAGTTTTAAGAGGTGATACTGGGTCCACAACCTCCAATGATAGTCAGGTGTGGTTATAGAGATCCACTATCCCTATTTGAATTTCATCTTCTTATCAGTCCTGATCTGATAGATGTAGCCCCCAAGTCTATTCATATGAGTTGAATGTGATCAAGGATATAAAAGTCATTAGTTTGGACTCTGTTAGAGGTAGGATACTGGGTCCATACCATCCTATGCTAGTTAGATATGGTAGTGTTGATCCTCTATCATGATTTTGACTTTTATTATACATCAATTTTACTATGATTATGCTCACCAGTTTATTCACATGAGTTGAATGTGGTCTGGGTTATCAAAACCAATGATTAAATTCTCTATAAGATTCTGTTAGATCTCTTTCCCCAATTTTGTTCACGTGACGAACATTGTCTGGGATATCAAAACCATTCATTTTCCCTCCCTTAAAATAATAATAATAATAATAATAATAATAATAATAATAATAATAATAATAATACATGTAATAAAAGAGGGATGCTTTTAGTAGAGTAAAACTGGTTTCCCTTATCACAGGAGGAACTCGGTAAATCTCTCTAAGAGCACAAATTCCCCAAAATTCTTCTTTCTTCCCCTTTGAAGCACTTCGATCATTGCTTCAAGGAAGAGTCCACACTTAGACGGTCATAAATCTCTATGATTCTAAGTTTTTTTTTAGCCATGTGATACATCATATCCTGGATGTCAGCATCACCGTCTTATAGGCTTTGGTCATTAAGAGAAAAGATCGCCCTCCTGCTGCCCTCTTTTCGCAGTATACTCTCCCATTCATACATTACTCTGAGCTGCCAAAGTGTTCTAAAAATATGGTTTTGTTGCTTTTACTCCCCATAAGGTCCTTCCCGATTAGGGTAAGTGTTACCATTGTAACCATTTTTGGATAATTTTTCAATCTTATTCATGAATATTATCCTTAGGTAGTGTGTGTGTCCCCTTACTTCCTATAGTTGTCTTTCTGGGTGTGATGTAGTATATCCTGTCTTGGATGTTAACATCACAACTTTGAGAACTTTAATTTTCTAGCAGAAGATCAATTCTCCTACTCTGTTTCATGACCTATCTTACCATTCATGCACTAGGCTCAGTTTTCATATTAGCCATATGCAAGTGGGTTCTCTCATTGCTTTGGTTCTTTTCCTCTTACTTGGTGATATGGGGCGTCGTGCCTTAGGTGCCACCATCACCTTTTTCTTGAGCTATGAATTTCCAGTAGAAAGTTGGCTCTTCTATACATTTTATCACTTATTTTCCCATTAATACTCTACTCCTAGCTGTTAGAGAGATCCTTTAGATGTGTTAATTTTGATTCTACTCCTTACAGGGTCCGAATCAGTTAGTATGGGTTTACCACAATAGACTCATTGAGGGTTATTTTTACTAGGCTTAGGCCTATTTTTTTGTAGCAGAGGTGCCCCCTCGCTACTTCAGTTCCTTTTACTTCATTGGAATGAGGTTACCCCTTTTTGCACTCTACTGAGGGTATATCTCATCCAGCTTTTTTGGGAGACGTCATTTTGATGTCTTCCTCCTTTTTTGTGTAGGGTTAGGGTTTCCTAAGAGATCCTAGTGATATTTAGAAACTCATGGCCACGATGATTTATCCTCTACCATGAGGTTACCAAAGTGCTAGAAGGGGTTCCTTATGTGGCTCTACCCTTAAAATTATTCTATTTACTTACTCCTTTCTCCCTCACATCCCAACATTGATCTGTGTCAGGCTGATGTTGAGGTGACTTATACCTCCTATCCTGCTATTTGAAATGAACAGATAGGTAGTTAGGCTTACTTACTTGATAGAGAGGACCTAACAGAGCACCTGACAGGTACTCCTCGCCACTCTTTTTTTCTTCTTATTATCCTATTATGATCTGACAGATATCAGAGCCGGACTCTTTATTAACTCAGTTGAAATGACTGAGTGGGTATTGAGCCCTTCCTCATTTGCAAGGCTGAGCCGATCAAGCAGATGTTGAAGCTTACCTGGTTAAAGTGAAGCCTTGCCAGAGCACCTGGAAGTTGTCCCTTACCACCCTTCTTTACTCTGGATGTCCTATTAAAGACTAAGCATGCTTCCATTTTATGGCTCAGCCACTCTAATCCACTATTTTGAAATAAGCAGGTGGAGCGGGATCCCTTTCACCTTCTACACCGTTGTCTAGATACGGTCAGACTGGTAGTTGGTTTTACTTACCGATTAAAGTGAAGCCTTACAGAGCACCGGGAAGGTATTCCTTACCACCCCTTTACCCTGGATGCCTTGTTAAAGACTAAGTAGGCTTCCATTTTATGGCTCATGAGCTTCTTGCTGAGATCAGGTAGAAGTAGTGGATCACCGCAATCCATTGTTCCGAAGGGATCAGGAGGAGCAAAATCCTTTTCAACTTCTACCCTGCTACCCAGATACAGTCAGATTGGTAGTTTGTTTTACTTACCCGTTAAGCAAGCCCAACAGAGTCCCTGGGAGGCAGTCCTCAACACCCCTTTACCCTTGATGTCATGTTAAAGACTAAGCAGGCTTCCATTTTCATGGCTCATGATCTTCATGCTGAGGTCAGGCTGAAGTAGTGAGTTACCCAAATCCACTGCTCTTAAAGGAGCAGGAGGAGCGGGATCATTTTTACCTTCTACCCCGCTGTCCAGATACGGTCAGACAGGTGGTTGGTTTTACTTACCTAGTTGAGCAAGCCCGATAGAGTCCCTGGGGGGCCTTCCTCAACGCCTCTTTACTTCAGATGTCCTATTAATAACTAGAAAGGCTTCCATTTCATGTCTTCTATACTTTTGCTGAGGTCAGGCATAAGTATTGAGTCACCCCAATCCATTTTTCTGAATTGAGCAGGAGGAGACGGGATATTTCTACCTTTTACCATGCTATTTCGATACAGTCAGGCAGGTAGTTGATTTTACTTACTTGGTAGAGAGGGCCTAACAGAGCACCTGGCAGGAACTCCTCGCCACCTTTTTTCCTGAGTGCCCTATTGTGATCAGGAAGGCACTAGATTCGTCACTCCTTTATTTGCTATCTCCAGGAGAAGCATTTCCTACTTTTCTTCCACCTTTTTGGCACTCTTTCACCTATGCCCTTTATTCCACTTTCTTTGGCATAGTCGATCTACGCCAACACAAAGGGTTCACTAGTTACTCCCCACTCCAGTTGGGGGTCCGTTTGTTGACCTTGACTTTGGCCAAAGCCCTTGGACCAAGGGGTTGACTTGGTCAATTTGACCAAGCTAAGACCCAAGGTCTCTCATATTGAGTTCAGTGGGTCAATCTGAGTCTGTTGATCTCAAGCCATGGTCATGGGTCAACTTGGTTGACCAGGTTAACCAGGGTTGGCCCAAATTGACCCCTTTATCCTATTTGAACCAGACTTGATTTCAGATCAATTTCAAATCTCCCTTAGACTCATCCCCATCATTCCATGGGTCTAAATAGGATGAATTGACCATGTCAAACTTTGACTTGGTCAATCCAAGCCTTAATGGGTCATTTTGACCCATTTTGACCCATTATACTACTATATAAAATCTAATCCAATCCAATCCTTCCATAGACTCAAGCTCTTAACCCCTTTGGTCTCATTGACTAGTTTGACCAAGTCAAGCATGGACTTGGTCAACCATAGCTCTTAATAGGTTAAATTGACCTATTTAGGTCAATTAAAACCTACTAATTGCATTAATTTCATTCCCCTTGGATTCAAAATTGAAACCACGACCAATATGAGTTATTTTCCCTCCTAATTATCCCTAGGGTTGATCCTAGCCATCGATCAAAAGCTTTGGACTTTAAATAGGGAAAATTAGGGCTTGAATAGGGACTTTTTTTGCTCTTGATCCCTCTCTAAGCCCTCTCAATCTCTGAGATCTCATGTGAGCACACTTGGAGACTCCTCCCACTTCCCCTCACTCAAACTCGATGAAATTACCTCACCGACGGCGAGATCTCCGGCGACCCGAGAGTAAAGACATTCCAAGGATTCCCTAGCTTGATCCAAAGTGAATCTAGGCACGGGATCAACTAGGAACTTATTCGTGGACAGTCTACAATCTTAGAGAACCTAAGATCTACCGAATCCACCGTGTGGATTGAGGTATAACCCTAACCCTAAACTAGAACACCTAGATCTAATTAGTTTGTTATTCAATGAGTTTCAAGATGTGAAACCAATTCCCCAATGATGCTCTTCACTCATAGATCATATGTTTAAAATTTCATTTGATTTCGTTCACCTGATCAAGAGAAATATCCTAAAAATGCTTTAGGGTTTCGGGTTGAGCCATGTACGAGCATTATATGAATCAGACCATTGATTTCAAGATCAACATCTGATTTACGTCATCCCGCGGCTTAGGTAGGGCGCGAATCAGATACCGCCATTGATCTCCGAGTTTGGCTCAATCTGAGCCGTCCAAATCAAACCACGAGATCACCTATCTGGCTCGATCTTGGCCACCCTCTTTGAAAGCGCGCGGATCGGATGGCAGTGGGAGAATGTCCATGTGGATAAGTGCCATGGGCCTTATTACGGCAATCATTGGCAGCCACTACGCAGTTTTGAACGGGCCAATCAAAGGTTGCCACATAGTCTACCGCCGGATTTTAATTAAATTAAATATCATAACTATTTTAAAACTCTTTTTTAAATTTAGATTTCTATAATAAATCATAGTAAATTAAATATAAAGCCTAAAATACGTACAATATATCGAATCGCTAGTATTCTCGGCCTCTTTAATCCAAAAATATTTTTGACTAAAAAATGTGATGTCTATTTTGAAATATCAGCAAAACAGTAAAAAGGTATTTTCTCTTTTATTATTAATTATTATTATATTTATATTACTATTATGTTAATTCTAATATTAGTATTTTTTATTATTTTTGCTACTATTTTGTGATTATTATTATTGCTCTTATTATTATTAGTTTAAATTATTATTCTTTTAGTATTAATATTATTACTATTTATTATTATTATTATTATTATTATTATTATTATTATTATTATTTTAAAATTAAATGTATTTTTAATGTTTATTATTATTATTAACATTATTATTACTATTATTATTATTTTTATCATATTTTATATTTAATTTGAAATTGCAGAAAACTTTAATATTTTGACTTAATTTTATTTATTAATTATTTTTAAATACTCAATATTTTAAAAGTATTTTTTAAATTACCTTTAATTGTTTAAAACTTAGAAAATTCATAACTATTTTATTTGTAATTGGATTTCAGCGTGCGACCCCTTGAAATTTTCAAAAAAATGTCTACTTTATTTTAAAAGTATTTTAAAAATTGATTCTTACTATTTTGATATATTTCTTTCTTATACTATTATTTGGGTATTTTTAATATTATTTAAATAACTGTTATACTAATTATTTTGAAATTAAAAACTATTTTCAAACTACTTTTGAAATCTTGATTGGGTGGTCATTGGATCCCTCATAAACATGTGAATTGAACTATATTTAATTACATTTTTTTAAAATAAATATATATACTTATATATATTTAATATATATTTATATTTTTTAACTTTTTTAAACTATATATTTTTAAATTACTTTAATATTGAGGTCTACCCAATAAAATTTTAAACATGGATCTTATGTGTGCAGAGTAATCACGGGGGAGTGGATTAGTGGATGATTGAATCCCAATCATTCACTAATCATTTCATTAAGCACATTTACTTTTATTTTTCTCGTACTTTGCATTTGTAGGATGCACGAGCACTTAGTTTAGGCTCTCCTAGATCTAAGCACATGGTGCATTTATTTTGTTTGTGTATTCCCTTGCATTGTTACATCAAGGGTTAGATAAAACTTCATTTTAAAACCCTACAATGTAGTGACTCCTTAAGGACAAAAATTAAGGATCCGTCTAGCGAACTTAGAAAATAGATTACTAATTGACCCAAAAACTTTAAAATTTGAACTTAGTGACATCATAAACATCCCAGAATTTTCTAGAAAATTTAACGAGCTTTAGACACCTTAATTAACTAACCCTAATTTATTTGTTAAATAGGGCCGCGGGCCGTCTAAAAATTACAATAAATCCATTTTAAATCACAAAATTACCTACTATACCTCAAATTGCTTAGAATCTGATCTTTAATTTAACCTTAGGTGAAAATTAGTTTTTTGCCCCTAATAAATCATTTAAAATTATTAAAAATTCTAAATTTTCCCCAAATACTTGGGAACACCTCCTTAGTTTATTCCTAACTTTTAGGGGTGATCCCAATCAGTTTGGAGCAAGTTTCAATTAAAACCTTAAAATTAGTCCTTAATTAGATAATTCCCTTAATTACCCGATCTTTAGAAATTCATAACTAATTGTAATAAATTTCATATTAAGAAAATTCAATTGAATTAGACTCCTATTAGGGTCTAGTATTTATTAAAAATGTTAGGATTCTAGAAACTAACCTAAAATAGAAAGTCTACTTTTTTTGTCAACCCCAGCCTATAGCCTAGGGCCCAAAACTTGGAAAATTCAAAACTTTGCATGGGAAACTCCAAATCCAGCGAACTACGTTTCTAAGTCACAACGGATCCAAGGAGTCCAAGGAGGAGAGATCCAAGGAGTCTAAGGAGGAGAGATCCAAGGAGTCTAAGGAGGAGAGATCCAAGGAGTCTAAGGAGAAGAGTTCCAAGGAGTCCAAGGAGAAGAAGACTGAAAGACTGAAGACTTGAAGACCAATATCCCACTCAAATTCATTTGCCTCTATCATAAGCTTAGAAATCTAGGTATTTGGCAGTGGTGCACGACCACTTTACTTTTCTGTAGACCCTGGTTTATAATTAAAGGGCAGTTGGCCTATGGATATTTAGTTGATTTATTTATTTATATTGATGTGTTTATATTGATTGTGCAATAGAAATTGCTTGCTTTTTTCAGGTTTCCTTCTTGTATGTCAATTTTATTTTTGCCTGGACTTTGTTAGGCTCTCTAAGGACTATGAAAATCTTTCTACTCGTAACTAATATTTAAAATTTTAGGTTTAAATAACATAGAAACGTAGCAAATCTAGGGAACTGCCGGAATCGTCTGGGGTTGCATGCATATTATTGCATCTTTCTTTCTCCTTGCTATCAGACACTTCCCTGCCAGCTAGTAGAATACGGATAGTCTGGCCTATGAGGATGAAGTACCAGACCTAGGGAAGTCTAGTATCCTTCTAAAAGTTATTTTTTAATAAGCCTATTTTTTAAAATCCAATGTATACTTAATTTAAACCTTTAAACTAACATGCATTGCATTAATAACCAACTAAATTAAATTTTATTTGAATTAGCTAGGAGCATTTACCCTACATAAGTCCAGGACCAATTAGAAAACTCTCTAGATGTCCGTCATATTTTTAGAATATGTACCATCCATCTATTTTTCATAAATGACTAAACTACATGATTTTAAAGCGATTAGGTGGTTAGCTGGCTCCCCAAGCCAGGCCGGGGTAAGTCCAAATCTTTGCACTATATTAGTTAGGACACGAGTGTTAGTGTGCGTAGAACACTAAGCCCAACTTAGATTTAGGATTTGAGGCTACTACACTCGGTCTAGTAGTATGTCTAAATAGTGGGTAGGTTCCTTCTTTTCAGGGACCATAAATCCTACTTATCTACATCACAGGATGACGCCACCTCTATCTTTTGTCTCACGTATATGTCAATTTCCTGATTTTTATTTTCTCCAGTTTCTTTTTAGTATCCTAGATCCTCTGAATGCTAGTGTGAACCCCGCATGTGGATTTACTATTTGGACCTTTCTTCCTTTTGAGTAGGACTTCTTAGTCTACACCCTTGTGTCAATTCCACTTTGGGAGGGATAATATATGATCCTTAATCGAGAGTTTACTCGGGCTCCAGGCAATGGATGTAAATAATCATGGGGGCTTGCGCCTGTGGGAAAGTTAGCCCCACATCTACTAAACCCCACTCGAGTTGTTGCATCGGGTGGGGGAAACCCATGACTGTGATTAGGTCATGTATATTACTGCCCATCATAGTGCACTTGTGAGAGCCGCTATCCTCAATGGTTAGTCGTACGCACGATCCAATCTGTCCCTTTTAATCGGCTTGTTTGTGCGATGCTCTTTCGGAGGTCCACAACCACCTTACTTTTTGGCGAAGCCTAGGTTTTATTTCTATTTCAGTTAAATGAATCAAAGTTTTAATTATACAATGAACTTTCATACACTGTTTCATATTATATGCATTTCATTCATATGGATGGTAGATTTATATTTAAAGAGTAGCCTTTTAGTATGTTTCTTTTGGTGTGCATGTTCAAGACTTTATAGGCAGAATATGTATGCTACTTCTAGGATGATATAGTAGAGTTGTCATATACATAAATACTTTTGCCCAGTCACACATGCATACTTATATTTTATTTTTGGAATGATCACTAAACCAAAGCACACAAGCCAATGCCAAGGGATAAGGAGCCTAAGTGAGAAGGGTGCCATATTATTCCATATGGTTTAAGGTCATTAGGTTACTAAATATTTCTAATAATGCAGACTTTAATAATTTAAGAAATTTAGTGTTAACTAAAAACGAAATCTAGAGTTTAGAGTTTCTTTACATCAAAATTGTATTAGTTAGGTGTATCTAACCCAAATTATATTACTAAACTCTGATTTTAGATGTTAGCTAGAATCCTTGATTTCTGTATTGAAAGTAGCTTTCTTACCTACATGCATTCGACCTGAAAATTATGGATTTAAAATTCTATGCTTATGTGGTTAGCTGACAGCGTACACCAAGTGAGTATTAGCCCAAATGGATTTGAAACTCTCACACTATTTTTTGAGAGGATTATCTCGACCCGCAAATAAGTTTTATAAACGACAAAGTTTTTTTCAAATGATTGATTGAAATCATTATATTTTAAAATCAAATATGTTAAGTTTTAAATCTAATGTATGTTTAATGTCCACTTTAATCAAATATTTTATTTTTAAAAATGTAATTAACTATAGAAGCTTCCTCTATAGTAGCCCAAGAATCTAGAATAAAATAATCTTAATTTAGTTTGCTTGAATAGAAAAAAAATCTCTAGACATAGATTCAAACTAATCATTAGTTAATTTCATTTTCAAAATGATAGGTGAAGATTTCTATCATCCTTTGGGATGATCTGAACATTCCTTACGTTGTCTTTGATAATGGGAATAAATTTTGTTTTTCCCTTCAAGTCAATATTGGAATATTAGTTCATCTCTTAAGATGATATAATGTACAACTATGCAAATTTGATTAAAGAAATATAAAACAAATTAGTGGCACATTTATTTTTCTGCATGTCAGAGTATTGTAGCTAATAAATAAGCGATATGAATATGTAGTTAAGTGATAGAGCTTAGAGGATTTAGGTTTGTTGATAATTATCTAGTGATCATAGTCTATGGTCCAGGTTAGGAGACATCATTTATGCAACAATTTTTGGAGATTTTAGTTGACTAATGATGCTTGCATGACTAAAATTGAATGATAGGATTTTAGGGGTAGTAATCTGATGATGGTGGTTAAATTAACCCATTTAGTTAGTATAGGTCCAATGATAATGGTTAATGATAGAAGTCCAAAGATGATTAATGGATGACTATGGGCAAATAACATTAGTCAGGCTATAGTGGCTCGATAGCTATTATCAAATATTATAAATCATCTAATAGTGGTAGTCAAATGGTGGTGGCCTAATAGAATTATTCAATTGGTGATGGCTTGATGGTAAATGGGCAGAGCTTTATGAGGCCATAAAGCTTTCTCCTCCACTCAAATTAAGCCCCCTTAATGTAAAGAGTAGATTATAGTTATAGTTTTTAGAAGTGGCACTGTTCATAAATACAACTTTCATATAAAATACTTTATTAGATAGCTAATATGAATTTCATCAAACATTGACTACTCCTTAAATATTTAAATGTCTTTAGTATTTCATAATTGAGACATGTTTAGATCATTGAAAATGACTTATCAAGATACTTCATTTGACTATAAGCATATAATATTTGGAGTTCACTTAGTCCTTTAATTAATATCCTTGAATTTCTTAGTATACTTCAAGTTCTTGATCAAGGGTCATTTGAACATGGATATGGCAACTTTTGGGGTTGATGTTTTCATCTCGCCAAGAAGTTTAGCTTAACCATACGTTTGTTGAAATTGAAATTTATATGGTGTTGAAATTCATAGAAATAAATTACTATGTGAATAATGCCTTGGGCTTGAATGTGTAGGTGCACTAGCAGGAAAATATTTAAAAATCCTATTGCCCATGTCCGAGTCCTCACCTTGGTAAACAGTATTATCATGAGATTTTTCAGATTGAAATGAATTTTTTATGGCATGTCATCACTTACACCACCATCATCACAACATGAGACAAGTAAAAAAAATCAAAATTTTCATTGTTATTATTTTCTTATTTTAGTCTATATTTTAAATTGATTATCATTCAAAGTATTAATGATTTTTTCATTTGTTTTTTAACTTTGTTTAATATTTATAAATATTATACAACGCTTCTAACAAACAATAAATGGGAATCATTTTTCCCTTTAAATTATTACTTTTTATATGGTATCAATAAACCCAATCTAACAAAGCTTCTTCTTTCTCTTATTGTTAGCTCCCCCTCAATTATCTCCTCCATCACCATAGATAATATTCTTATTACACCATTTGATAAATATGAATCCCTCTTTACAATTAACACCAACAAACAAATAAAGCATACAACATCTAACTACATTTCATGGTGATTTCAATGTTATACCACTCTCATTAGATATAATTGAGTGGGTTTTATTGATGGATCACATCTATACCCACAAAATCTCCTTAACAATAGTGATGGATATAGTCTAAATATTATTTATTCATTGTAGATCAGTCAATACTATTCATTCTTAATTTTATTTTTAGAAAAATTAAGAGGTTTGCTAGCTCAATTATCCATGATAATCAAGAGGCCTCGGCTTAGAGAAGCCAACTCAGCAACAAATTCACAAGTGTTGATGTTAGACATCACCTTAGACATGTTTTATAAAATGTAGAAGCCTAAAGGTGTTTGGGTAACTATGTTATTAATTTCTTTGACACTATGAACCCCAAAAACATGAATTTAGCTTGAACATGTATATATATTTTTGGCTAATCAACATTCAAAGTGCTTACATATCCTACGACATCATCACCAAGAAATTAGCCATATATTGTCATATTAAATTTATTTAAGCAATATTCCTTCGCTCTAAGAAAACAAAAAACCTAGTATTTTTCTCACCATTAAATTAGCTTTACATTCCAAGATAAATCCATCAAATAAGTTGTCCAAAAACCTATCATGCACATAAATTTCCTTATAATAACTTCACCTGGCAATCCTCCAAACACCTATATTTTCATCTTCTACACACTTGAAGCATCAACGACTATCTAAATATACTAATCACTAGCACAAAATAAATATTGTCCATGTCAAAATTCAAAAACTCATCCCAGAATATATCCACCAAATTAAATGCCCATTTGCTTTCTCATATTCAACAAATTCAACCCGCTTCTTCTATGGCCTCACAATACAAAATGAATTCACTTAAAAACCCAAAACATGTTACTA
Source organism: Dendrobium huoshanense (assembly GCA_016618105.1). Lineage (NCBI taxonomy): Eukaryota > Viridiplantae > Streptophyta > Magnoliopsida > Asparagales > Orchidaceae > Dendrobium > Dendrobium huoshanense. Next base: position 1,445,948 of record CM028357.1, on the reverse strand, counting down.
AAATCAACAAAAATCAAATATCTTCTAGTTAATTATGAGAACCCTATAATACCTCAAAATCCTTCTAATGTAGTCCCGTCAATCTTCTAAATTAGGACGTAAATATTTCCAATTTTTCTACCAAAAAATTAACTTTCTCATTTAAAAATAAATATTTATTAATACACATAATCCCATAGTATTCACTATCTAAAATATTCAAACCATCTGTCTGCTTATAGTCTCCTTTAATAATCCACATGAAAATAAACCTTATTAAAAGGGTGCAGTAACATGCCTGAGAAATTCAATGTTCACCTATGCAATCTTAACTAGAACCTCATACCACCTGTACCTTCTCAAAATCTTATTGGATACAAGTGGATATTTCACAAGAAACATGATTTTAATGACTCTATAAATTGCTATAAAGCTCATCTTATGGCTAAAGGGTTCCGCAAAATCCTTTTTATTCACTATCATGAAATATTTAGCCTGATAGTTAAACTCACAACAATTAAGCTCATCCTTAGATTTTTTCATTCGAAAGCCAGATGCTGGAGTTGAAAAGTGGTTTTACAAATATTAGTTTTCTTTTGGAATTTTAATTCAGGATTTCAGTCTCAAAATCAAAAACATTATTATAAATGATATACTGCCTCAGGAAGCAAATATTTCATTCCTTAACAAGTTCACATGAAACTGAAAATTTAATATGGGCTATAATAGTCAAATTTAAGGAAGGAAGACATGTAACACTAAAGGATTAATATGACGTTCTATCAAGCATTTATTTGTAATAATATATGTGGGAGATCAATAATTTAATATATAGGAATATGATAACAAAGGATATATCCTCCCAAGGGAAGAAGATATCACCTGTTATATATTATCCTAATATGATGATAATGTTTGTTGTTGATTTAATTTTCCCAAAGAAGACTAATTGGGTTTTGAAAATTAATTTTTGTAAAAGTTAATGTGGGCTCTAAACTTTGTATGAGTATAAGCCCTCAGAGTTAATTACACCATAAAGAAGTTGAATTTCCTATGAATACTCTTGATTAAAATAATGATAAAAATTGTATTTAAAGAATTTTTGCATAGTGGTGTCAAAGGAGGTAAAATTTGAATTTAAAATAGGATTTGAAGAAGAATGAGCACATATTTTTGGAGTTAAAGGAAGAAGAGTAGGAGACACTTTGAGAATCTAAAAATAATTCAAAAGTGTCCCAAGCTAGGCTAAGTGTTGGGCTTTAAATTTTGGATTAAGAAGAATTTTAATTTAAATTGAATATTTTATTCGAAGTTTGGGATTATATTTTAGGACATTGGGGTCTTATGATTCATAATATATCTCGAATCCTAAATCTAAGTTGGGCATTGCACGAAGGTGGTCTGAATTTAACTAATGCAGTGCAAAATTTGGACTTACCACAGCCTGGATTAGGGAGCCAGTTAACCACCTAGGCAATTTTAAATCAATAAGTCTGGACATTTTATGAAAGAGTGGTAGGGATGTTTATGTTAAAGTTTTTACAGTTAGGACTGTCATCTAGAGCTTGTACTAATTGGTCTCTTTACTTATGTGGGGTGAAAGTACTAAAGAAAAATGTAATTACAATTTTAGACTCACTTTTAAACTAATTTCTAATTCAATACATGATGATTGACTCAATTAAATGCATGGAATGAATATGTAGCAATTTTTGAATAAAGGTTTTTAAAATATTTTTTCATAAAGATTGTACAACATCACCATGACAGATCTGCACCCTTAAATGCTAGGTGGTCAGCTAGAACACATATGTTAAGAGGCACCTAACAAGGAAGAGAAAGTAAAACATATGCTTTATGTAGACTCTCGGCGGGCCCGGGCTTACTTCTTAAATCGTTGAAATTTTTATATTATATAAAATTTTATTTTTGTTTTAGTAGAAAAAGTTTAGCAAACCCTCAAGAGCCTCCATGTATCCAAGTTAAAACAAAATCGACACACAAGCGCCAAAAAACTAGGAAAAGTTGGCAATATCCTATATACAAGTAAAGTATATCAAATATTAATAAATATAAAAGTGTATCCAAGGAAGAGAAAGTAAAACATATGCTTTATGTAGACTCTCGGCGGGCCCGGGCTTACTTCTTAGATCGTTGAAATTTTTATATTATATAAAATTTTATTTTTGTTTTAGTAGAAAAATTTTAGCAAACCCTCACGAGCCTCCATGTATCCAAGTTAAAACAAAATCGACACACAAGCGCCAAAAAACTAGGAAAAGCAGGCAAGATCCTATATACAAGTAAAGTATATCAAATATTAATAAATATAATTAATTCCTTAAATTAATGTCTGTAGGCAAATACCTTATTTATTATAACCTTAATTACATAAATTAAAAGTGGTTGGGCACCACTAACCACAAACCCAGATTCCTATCCTCGGACAAACACAAGTAGACTTTAAGTGGGATACTCTTCTATCTTCAACTCCTCGATCTTCTCCTCATCCGACTCCTTGGATCCAATCTGTATGGATACCCAAATGGGAAAGAAAACTCTACCCACAAGGGGGAGGTTATTCTTCCCAATTTGGGTGGTAGAGTGATCCAAAATTGACCTTCTAAATATAAGAGGACTATCCCCCAAAGGGGTATCCTTTCCTCTTTGAAATTCAATTTTAGGTCTAAGTATCTCAAACTCAAAGACCCTATCACAATTCTTAACTTTGAATGTATTATATTGATATAAAAATAAAAATTCTAGACTCTCATGTAGGGTTATAAGTATTTAATTATAAAAGAATCCCAAGCACTTATATAATGAAATTAAAATTACTCAATACATCCACGCTTGGTAGTGCTCTTATTTTTTTGGGGGGGGATAAGCAAGCTAAAGTACCTGTAGTACTCATAATAATAATTATATTTTAGCCCCCTTTTATTTCCCTACATGAGCACGATCACCCGTATAAAACTCAGTGAGCAAACAAAATTATCCTAACCGAAGAGTAAACTATCGCCCATAACATCATTATTCCACAAAGTGTAGTAAAATTAAATAAATAGTCACATTAAAAATTTCATCCACAAAATTGAATAAATTCTCAAAATATCTGACACACATCAGTAAAATAAATAGTGGCCTAACTTAAACTAGATTTTATTGTCCAGCAAGCCATCTAGAGTGTGTGCAAAAGGTTATGTGGCTGGGGTAGATCCTAAAATGGGTGACTTGTTGGAGTTATCTAATATTCAAGTTTGTTAAAGGTTGAAGGATATAAGTATATTTAAAGTTAAGTATTCATATCTTAAGGTTTGACTTACGGTATGTTTTAAAGATTGATTAATCATATGGGTTTAGTTAATTAAATATTAAAGGGATTATAAATTTTAATTAAATTGGTTAGTTGCTAATTTTAAAGGTTAAGTTAATTTATGTTTTCCATCAACCGGTTTGTGGCGTTGTGCCACCAGGCTTGAGGAATCAGGCCTTCTTAGGGCACGTAGCCCCACAATTTAGAGTAGTCCATTCTAAAAACCCTTCTGAAGTATAGATTTTAATTTATTGAAATAATTAAAGTAACTAAATTATTATGTTTTACAATCCATTGAATGCATTCATAGCATTGTGCTATCAAGCTCGAGGAACCAAGCCTCCATAAAACATATAACCCTTTAGCCCAGAGTTGTCCATCCAAGAAACTTCATCTTTGAAGTGGTTATTATGTATCAAAATGTTTATTAAATGGTTTTATTAATCAAATTATAATATTCTAGATTTTTTATAAATTATTGAGTTTTTTAGAATTATTAGAATTATTTTAATTTGTTAATTAAAGATCCAAAAGTTGACTTTTTAAATAAAAGTTAATATGAAGTTTTCAGATTTTTAATAAATATTAGACCTTATAATGAGTAGTTAGACTATTAGTTTGCTTAATTTGGAGTTTTTTTGTGAAAAGTTATGATTTTTTAAGTTTAATCCTTAAATTTGAACTATAATTGATCGAAGAGTTGACTTTTTGACTTTGACTTGATTGAAGAAGTTTGATATTTTTAGAAAATATTAGAATTTAGTTAGAGTTGAATGGCTTTAAGTTTGATTGATTTGAATTTTTTGGAATTAATTATGATTTTTCAAAATTTGGACATTTTTAAAATTTTTAAAATTGCCTTAATCAAGGAGATTTTTTATATTTTGATCCAAATCCTCCCCAAATCTCTTGAAATCACCTCCAAAGGTCCAAACTGACTTAAGTGTTACCATACATTTGGGGAATCTTTGGTATTTTTAAATAGTTTTAATTAATTAATTGAATTAATTATCAATTTTCTTTAAAAATTATAATTAAAGGTCTAATCATAGGGGTTTGTTTATTTTTGGATTGGGGGTTTAATTTTAAGCATTTTAATATTTTATATTTATTTTTTTTATTTTTTTGAATTAATTGTGAATTTTTTAAATTCTATGCTTAATTAAGGGTTTATTTTGGATTAATTGAATCCTTAGCTTAATGACTTCTAAATCAAAAAACACCTAGCCTAATCTAGGTGTTGTCACTATGTTTAAGTGTTGAGAGTCTCACCCCTATTGGATACATATCAAAACTTCTATGATTGTGCTAAAATTATATAAGGTCCTTAATTTTTGGTCCTAGATTGTCCCTAAGTTGACTGGAATCAGAGTGGGAGGTCTCTAACCCTTAACATAAACATATAACCAACCACACCATGCAATATGAATTTTTAATACTCTATGTAGTGAACAAAATGAATTATTAAAGCTTGTAGGCCATAGGATAACCTGCAAGTTTTAAAATTCAACCAGATAAAGGATACATGTCTACTTTTTTTGGTTGAGATTTCTGGAGGGTATAGGGAATATCCTCAAGTCTAAGGTCATGACCATGCATAATTGGAGAGTATAATATAGAAATTGCTATACCATTGCTGATAAAAATTTACTATTGAATGCATGGCCATAACTCAAGCCTATTTGGCAATGAAAGAAGATCACTCATTAATTCCATAGAGCTCTAATGCATGAAAATTGAATGAGAATTGGATTAGTTATGAGTTCTCAAAAAATCTAGGTCAAACTTTGACTAAGATTTTTGTAAATTCATCAACTAACAAGAATTGCATCAAATAGCTTTAGGAAAGATCAACCATACACCCTATAATACATCTACAAAGTTTCAAATTAAAATAATTTATATATTTTTATTTACAAACAAATTAGGATTTTTTTTGTATTTTTCAAATAATTAACAAAATATTAGTCAAAATAATTATTTTTTTTTTAAATAAAGTACACGGACTTCCAAAGAAAATGAGCCTTAGAACTTCAAAATTGTTTGAGAAATGAAATTTCTACAATTTTTTGATGCTCTAGAGACTTTTTTGAGTTAATTAAGGGTTCTATTTATGCATTCAGTCAACGTTGCAGTCAACGGTGCTGATTGTGCATACACTTTCCATATAGCAAGCATAGGATGGGCCGTATGGAAGGCGACGATCAACTGCATGGCTCACTTAACCAGTGTGACACCATGCTGGGATGTTGGATATAAAACATCATGGATCTAATGGTTAAGATCAAGCCCATGAAATTGATTTCAATCTAGAAGAAATAAATGGCCAATCCAAACCCATATGGTTTGAATGTAAAGCCAAGATTTAACTAGACAAAATATAGCCATAGTTTTAAGTGTTTGAACCAAACAGCGGATACGATGCCATCGAAGTTGTTGATCCTAAATGAATAAATCCAACCACAATGGGATCGTCACCTTCCTTCTTTAACTTGTGAACCCTAAACCTTATTTTTTTATTTCATTATTTTAATAAAATGAATAAAATAACTTGAAATTTTAGCTGAGATAAAGTAGGATTTGATATCAATAAAATAGGATCTAAAAAGAGTTGTGGAGTATTTTTGGGGCTTTGATGCAATCCTTAAAATCTTATTTGAGAACACAGATGATAGCGTAGGGTTTAAATTTTACGTTAATATAAATGACAATTTGAAAACACTGCTATTGCCAGGTCCCAAGTCCTGGATGAGAAAAGTGAAGGGTTGCGTTAGGTAGTCGACAGCCAGCGTAAAACTTGTCGAACAATAATACATGAATCCTTTAAGAAATTGTGTTAATGCTAGGGCGTCCCCTGGAAGCGACGCGCTGTATGGCCTGAATACAGTGACAAGTGTGCAAGGGCCGCTGCACCAGCACCCGGGTGCAGTGTTAAATAGGCAAGGGTTCCCACATCAAGGATGGATGTGGGCAAAGAAGCTAGTCCATGAAACTAAAATTAGGATAGAAACTTAGAATATATGTTCCCTTACAGGAAAATTAATGGAATTAATAGATATTATGATTCATAAGAAGTTAAATATTTTGTGCATTCAGGAAACTAAATGGGTTGGAGATAAGGCAAAGGAAATTGATAGTTTAGGATTTAAACTTTGGTATTCGGGTAGGAGTCGTACTAGAAATGGTGTAGGTGTTATTATAGATAAGAGTTTAAAGGATAATGTTTTTAAAATTAATAGGATTGGAGATAGAATTATAGCATTAAAGATTGTTGTTGATGATAAGATTGTTAATATTATAAGTGCTTATGCTCCTCAAGTAGGTTTGGATATGAGTTCTAAATTAAATTTTTGAAATGACTTAGAAGAATTAATATAAAATATACCTCTTGAAGAAAGAGTTTTTATTGGAGGAGATTTAAATGGACATATTGGTACAGAGGTAGATGATTTTAAAACTAATCATGGTGGCCATGGATTTGGAACGACGAATGAAGGTGGCAAGACCATATTGAATTTTTGTTTAGCTTATGATTTTTTAATTTCTAATACCTTATTTAAGAAAAGAAATGAGCATCTCATCACTTATAAAAATGGATATAATACAACCCAGATTGACTATTTTCTTATTAGAAAATTAAATTGTTTAGATTACAAAGATTGTAAAGTTATTCCGAGTGAAAATTTATGTACCCAACATCGATTATTAGTTTTGGACTTTAAGATAAAGGGGCATAAAATAAAAAATAAAGTAAAACAATTTTCTAGGATTAAATGGGGGCATTTAAAGAATATTAATAAAAATATTTTTGGAAATAAGATTTTAGATCTTAAGATTTTGTCTGTGCATGAGGATGCTAATATTATGTGGGAAAAAGTGGCTAGTGATATTAAGAATATTGCAAAAGATGTCCTTGGAGTATCAAAGGGAAAAACTCCCAATAGTAAAAATAGTTGGTGGTGGAATCCTAATACGCAAGAAAAAATTAAAAATAAGAAGCTTTGTTATAAAATTTGGTTTAATTTTAAAAATTCTGATAATTAGGAAATATATAAAGTGGCTCGTAAGGATGCTAAGAAAGCAATATGCGATGCAAAGGCATTAGCTTTTAGTGATTAATATAATAGATTAGATACTAAAGAGGGAGAAAGATATATGTATAAGTTAGCCAAACAAAGAGATAGGAGTAGTAAGGATTTAGTTCAAGTGAAGTGTATTAAAGATGAAGATCAAAAAATACTTTTCTTAGAATATGATATTCAACAAAGATGGATGAGATATTTTGCTAAACTTTTTAATGAAGATCGTGAAAGTAAGATTAACTATAGTGACCTTAGCATCCTAGATGAAACTAAAGATTTATGTTTTTATCGGCGTATTAGTAAAATTGAAGTTAGAGAGGCTTTAAAGAAAATGAAGGGTGGAAAAGCTGTTGGACCTGATGATATTCCAATAGAGGTGTGGAAATGCTTAGGAGATGAAGGAATTTCATGGCTTACTAAACTTTTTAATACTATTTTGAAGACTAAGAAGATGCCAGATGAGTGGAGAATGAGTGTGTTACCTATTTTTAAGAATAAAGGTGATGCACAAGATTGTGCGAATTATAGAGGTATTAAGTTAATGTGTCATACTTTAAAACTTTGGGAGCGAGTTATGGAGCATAGGTTGCGGTGTGATACTAATGTTTCTCAAAATCAATTTGGATTCATGCCGGGTAGGTCGACTATGGAATCCATACATTTATTAAGAGGTTTGATGGAGAAATATAGAGAAAATAAGGAGGATCTACATATGATATTTATTGATTTAGAAAAAGCATATGATAAAGTTCCAAGAGAAGTGCTATGGAGAGTTCTTGAAAAGAAAGGAGTCAATAATGCTTATATTCAAATCATTAAAGATATGTATGCAGGAGCTATTACTTGTGTTCAAACACAAGGTGGATTGACCAAGTATTTCCCTATTTCGGTTGGGTTACATCAAGGATTAGCCTTAAGCCCATATCTTTTTGCTTTAGTCATGGATGTTCTCACTAGACATTTGCAAGAGGATGTACCTTGGTGTATGCTTTTTGCTGATGATATTCTTCTTGTTGATAAGAACATAGAGGGTGTTGAAAGTAAACTTGAATTATGGAGGTCAACCTTAGAGTCTAAAGGTTTTCGCTTGAGTAGATCTAAAATGGAATATATGGTGTAATTTTAGTAGTAATAGACCTAGTGAAGGGATTGTGACATTGGGCGATCAAGTCATTAATAAGAGTACATGTTTTAGATATCTTGGATCTATTGTTCAGAGTGATGGTGAAATAGATGGGGATATTATCAGCAGAATTCAAGTTGGATGGTTGAAGTGGAGGAATGCATCGGGCTTGTTATGTGATAGAAATGTACCCCTCAAACTTAAGGGAAAATTCTATAAGATGGTAGTGAGGCCTGCAATTCTTTATGGTGCCGAATGTTGGCCTTTAAAAGAGAACCATAATACTAAGTTAAGTGTGGCAGAGATGAGGATGCTTAGGTGGATGAGTGGCTTTACCCTTAGAGATAGGATACGAAATGAGCATATACGTGAAAAGGTTGGAGTAGCTCCAGTAGAAGATAAGATTAGAGAAAGTCGCCTTAGATGATTTGGTCACATAAAACGGCGGCCTTGCGATGACCCAGTTAGGAGAGTAGAGGTATTAGATTTGACTTATGTTAAGAAAGGTAGGGGTAGACCTAAAAAGACTTGGTTAGAAAATATTAGGAATGACCTTTCTTTATTAGATTTAAACGAGAAATTTAACTTTTAATAGAACACGATGGAGAAAAAGGATTCATGTAGCCGACCCCACATAGTGGGATAAAGGCTTGATGTTGTTATTGTTTATAAATGAAAATTTGATAAGTTTTAGATATAGTTGAGCTTGTAGAATATCCATGCTTAATATTACAGAAGACTTTGAGCTTGGGGGAAGCTTCTATAAGAGGGTCGCATAGATAGGATGGATCTTGCTCTGGTTCTTCGCTTGCCTGACCATTGGCAGTATTCAAATGATAGGAAATCACCATGGGAAAGTAGAGAAAGCTCAAGTAATGAAGAATAAAATCTAAAAGCTCTCGGAGAATCATTGGAATGAGACTTATCTTCTAATGAATAGTTCCATCCATCCTATCCTATTCAAGTTGTTGGAGGAAAAAGGACCGGTTGGGATTGCTCAAGTAGGTAGCTGGGATGCAAGACATTTGTCCCTGGCCATTAGAAAGTAGAGAAGCACTCTACCATAGGTGAAAATGACATGAGGTCATTCTCAAGCATGGGGGGCCCACTACTTATTTAGGCTAAACTATGGGTCTAGCTCAGGTCAAAGGATGCTTGAAAAGATTTTGAATTAATACTGGGTCAAGCTGGATGAGCTGGAGTGAAGTTTTGGATTACCAAGATATGGGAGAAGGAGCTTTGACCAAAGAAGCTATCCTTATTCTTTGTTAACCATTTGAAAAGTCAAGAGGGTCAAAAAAGCTAAGTTGGAGTTCAGATGGATCCAAGGAAATTATTTTATACTCATATGAAACCATGGTATGGATACTTGAATGGGGATTGACTAAAGAGCTTGTTTAAAGACTTTGTTTACTAGTTTTGACCAGTCAAAACCATGCATGAGTTGACTTAGAACATATTGAAGGGTGTTTGAGTACACATTGAAATGATCTTAATGGGTTGAAAATTTTGATTTCAATGCAGGTAGTGAATGAATTTGACTTGACCTCATTTGACTAATTAGAAGTCATTTAGGATTTTATTGATGGTGTAGATTGCGGGATGGGTTGGAGTGTGATTGAAATTTGATTGATGGTTGATTGGAAGTTGGATTGAACTTTGATTAAGAGTTGGATTTAGATTTTGTTGGGACATATATGAGTGATAAGTGGGCACCTGCTAATCATCAGGTTACCAAAACAAAGCAAATGTAGGTCCTAGTGACCTCATACAAAAATGATGTCAACACCGAGTCAATCAAGCACATAAGAAAAAAAATACATTCCATCATGGTCATCTCATTTTGGGTATCTATATGCACCAATCACTAGGCTTCCCTAATCTCAATAACCCTACTTAAATGTGCCTCCTATAACAAGCTCTATATGATTTATAGCAAGAACCCCATGCTTGGTATCAACAACTTTGTTCCCTTGATATATTCATATGATATCATTTTCATGAGTAGTAGTGAAACACTTCATAATCAGATAATCAACTAACTTGCACTAAAATCATCCAACAAATAACTTAGATATCTCTCATTTTCCCAAAATTTTGAAGTATGCCCTAATCCAAAGTCCACTTCTATCCCAGCACAAATGGATTCAAGATCTCATAGAATGAAAATAAATGAAAAAAACCCAATGATGTCACTATGCCTGTGTATCCTAACACCATACCAACCAAACTTAGTGGCATCATTTCCATCGATGCCATCAAGATTTTCTCATCTATTGGTAATCTTGAGCATCTCTCTCAAACTTCACAAGTCATTGCTTTCACAATAAAAAAGCTCTTGAAATTAATGCATTTCCCCACCTTGGGATTATTGTAGTGTGTCCAAATGAATTCTTCGCTACTATTGAGCCAAGTTCATCTTGGTCTACTTCTTCATTACAATTTTTAACTCTCCCTTCTCGCGTTCTCCAATGAAAATACTAGCGATTGAACACCACAAGTTCTCATATTAGTTTCTATATGTTTTCAAATGAATTCTTTGCTACTATTGAGCCAACTTCATCCTTGTCTACTTCTTCATTACAATTTTTAACTCTCCCTTCGTGGGTTCTCCAATGACAATACTAGCGATTGAACACCATAAGTTCTCACATTAGTTTCTATGGTCATAGTAATATCTTATAATGCTCCAAAAAATGATATACCATTGATCCCTCATCCATTAGAGCATAATACGGTGCACTTTCTTCTACCACAATTTAAATCTTTATTTCTTAAACTCAACATCACTCCACCTGTCACACTGATAGTCTATTATAATAATATTCATGCAACATACTTATATGCAAATTTGGTGCACCATTTTCATATGAAGAACATTACAATGACTTCTACTTTGTTCGAGAAAATAAGCAAAATAGTGTTATTCATGTCACCCAAGTGTCATATGATTATTTGCTTGCCAATAATCATATCAAGTCTCTCTCTTAGTAGTCTAGATAGTCTCTGTGACAAAATCATTATTCTCTCACATCACACCATCTTGAGGGGGCATACTAGATAAATGAAATAAATCAATTATTTTCTTTCTTTTCTTTTTCATTTAATTATCTTTCTATTAAATTGATAATCATTACAAGTGTTAATTCACCTTTTTTTTAGTATTTTGTTTATATGAATATTATAAAAAATTTCTAACATAATTTAAATGAAAATTTTTTCTTTTGGAGTGTGGAGAGTAATCGAACTCAATTATGAAAAAAATAGCCAGCATATCATATTCCATATATAATTTTTTGAAGAAACTTGTCTTTTAAAAAGTAAGGTATTATTTATTTGTATATATATATTAACCCTATGCGTGAAAATTGTTTATATTTATCCATCTCATGTCCTTATCTAGCTTGCTAATCACCTAGATTATTTTCCAAAGATGTCTCCACCATCCATCAGCGTCTCTCAAGTCTGCCCAAGTTTCAGAGTATGCTTCGATGCTTTGTTTAGGCTGCTTCACTAGGGCTTTGCCCTAGCTTTTCCTTCATAATTGCTTGGCTGCTCTCCAGCGGGGCTGGCTTTCTTCTCGTTACCAGGGAAGTTTTTCTCCTCTTTGCTTGTTTGATTTTGTTTTGTTGGTGATTTTGCTTCCTCCGGCGTATGCCAGGATGGCGCCTAAGCTTTGCGACTCTAGTTTTTTAGAGGGTTTGCCTTCTTCAAGTTTGTTTTTGGATGTTCTTTTGGGTTCTTCTTTCAAAAATAATTTTTCTAATCTTAGGGCATCTTCATTTCATGGTTTTCCTTCCCTTTAGATATCGGATTAGGAAATTCAATGTCTGGCCATTCCTTTTTCAGTTCTCCTTAGTTGATTTTTTTACTATCAAACGCCTGTCTCTTAATACCGTACGTAGATTTTTTTTTTCAATGTCAAGCTAAATGGGCAAGTTTTGGTCACCTTGTTGGATCCGTGATGTCCTTATCAAGCTTGTTAATGACCTAGATTACTGTTGCATTTTTTGCCATAGATTGTATCTGGTTTATAATTTTTACATGAAGCTTACCAAGTAGTCTCCCCTTTTTGATGTCGGGGATGAGTCGCCAGTCATCCTGATTTGGGTCTCTTTTCCACAACTTTGGCCTCATCTCTATTCCCCAAGTATTCTTCATGGTTTGGCCTCTCTCTTCGACAAACCATTAAAAATTAATGCTGCAATGTCTTTGGGTTCTAGATCATCTTTAGCTCATGTTTTGATGGAGCTGGATATCACAAAATCCTACCCTGATAAGGTCTGGTTAGTTTCAGAGAAGCTCAGTTTTGTCGAGTAAGTGGTTATGGATGAATTCCCTCAATTTTGTGCTTCTTGTCGGTGTATCGGGCATGCTATAGGAAATTATCATCCAAAGGTTGTTGTCCTGGTTTCTATGGATTTGTCCATACTTGTTAAACCTCCTATTGAGGTTTCTGTGAACCTTGTTGTGCCTGTTATTTCTGTGAGCCCTGTTGTCCCTTCTATGTCGATGCCTGAGGTGTAGGGTTTGGGTTGTAACACTGGTATTCTTATGGACGATGTTACTATTTTGCTTCATTTTAATGAGCTGGGGTTTTCAGTGCCGACTTCTCCTAACCCTTTTCCTATTACTTCATTGAATAATGTGATTTCTATTGATGAGGTAGAAGCCACTGGGTATACTATGAAGGTTTCTAAGGATATTATAGTTGGGGTCTTAGCTTCTATTCAGGTCCCTCGGGCTTGTGCTAGTGTTGGTGGTCTTTTAGGTTGTGATGTTAATTCTTGTCCTATTTTATCTATGGTGGATGTTGTGTCTGCTCCATCTTTTTTAAATGGTAATGTGGTTTCTTGTGGGGCTATGGAGGATTCTGGTGACTCTGGCAATCCTAATGAGCTGTCCCTTGAGTCTCGGTTGGCTTGCCCTTCAGTTAATTTAAGTGGGGATAGATCGATTACACCTTCAGGTGTGGTGCGTGAGGGATCTAATGTTGGTCCTACTTTTATTGCTCCAGTTATGCCATATATAATTGGTCATTTTGTTGAGTTCCCGGTTACTTTTGTATCACCTAAGGCGTTGGTTGCTCATAAGGGTGCCAATTCTGGGGAGAATGTTAGGTTGCAACTTGACTAGCTTCATTACTCATCCGATTCATCTTCGGAACCTAGTGGGGATGATGAACCTATGGAGGATTTCCCCTTGAAGAATGTTCGTCCTGTTGTTTTTGTTTCCTCTCATGGGAGGGGTAAACATGGGAGAAAATAATTTGTGGGTTAGCGCTGCTGATTCTTGGTTGTCTTTGCTGCCTCTCGATGGTTGTTGGATTTTGCATTGGTTGGCTTTTAGTTGTTGTCGGTTCACTGGAGCTTCGATTTAAGTTTACTGAAGGATGTTCGGTTTGCTAGGCAATGATGTGGCTAGGGCTCACTACTCCGTAGACATGTCTCGTGGAAACCTTTGGTGGTGGTTTCTTGCTCGGTTGGATTGGTTGCTTCATGTTTTACTGCTCTCCGCACCAAATTTGATGGTCTGTGCCTGGCTATGATGTAATTGGTAGTCTCGGCCAATTATTGAGCCCTTGGAGTTGTAACTCCTTTGTATCTTATGTTGCTTTTTTGTCATTTCACTCCTATGCTTCTTGTACTTCTTTTATTATTATGGAAAATAAAACTTCAATAAAAAAAAATGATGGGCAAGCGAGTCCTATCCTAAATGACAATTACTTGTGCAGTAAACCTTATTATTTGATCATACCTAACTCAGCATAGTTAAATATTACAGCTCAGCCGTGAGAAAAAGGGTAATATGGTGGCCCACATTTGACAAGAGAGTGATGATCAAGACTTTCCATAATTGCGTGGTTCGAGGCAACATTTATTTACACGTGCGTAATCAGAATGACTCTTCGTCTATTCGAAGAAATATTTAGTAAAACTTGTGTCTAAATGGATATGAACGTTCATTTGAACATAAAGACTATTATGAGCTGAAAGCCTAGGATTTTGTTACAATTAAAGCTTCATCGGAGATATTTTATTATTATTATAGAGAGAGAGAGAGAGAGAGAGAGAGAGAGAGAGAGAGAGAGAGAGAGAGAGAGAGAGAGAGAGAGAGAGAGAGAGTCAAGGAAGCTATTTTCCTAAGCTTGAGATGGCCAATTGTGTGCCCTCCTCCGGCTTATGTTTACTTCATTATTTATTTAACAGAACACATAACAAAAACAACTCATTTATATTTAAACAGTATTTTGATACATTACTATTTGTCTTACGCCATTTGAATATTTTCATTAGAAAATCTACGAATGCTTTTAAAAAAATGAATGACCATTAAATTTGCTTCTTTTTTTTTTATATAATGTATTTTCTATATATATTCCATGCCGAAAAAAAATATTATGATAAAGATAGTGTTATCATCGTGCATGCACAAATAAAAATTGACCTATAAAATATTTTAAAATTTTTATGTGAAAAATCTAAAAAAATATATGAAAAAAATTGAGCCAATTGAAATGATTTCGCTAGTGTATTTAATTTATTATAAATGACGTTCTTCTGTGTAGTCTAGAACTATGTTAATATAATGTTGTGGATACTAGCTGTAGAGGATTGATTTTGTTGAAAAAATTGTAAGACCCATGAGGCATTGCAGTTGTCCTAAGGATATTATTGCACTACAGGAAAATCATCTATTACCGACGAAATTTTTCGATAAAAATGGACGATTTTCTTGTAGTGTTGATTGTATCTTCAATCATTCTTCTTTGAAGATAAGAGACTAATAACTAAAAAATTTTGTTTACATTTGATATGTCACCAAAAAATTATCTTGATCCTGCTCGAATTCGAATGCAAGTTGTTGCATCTTGGAATATTTGCTGCAGTAGAGAAATATATATAGTTTAACGTCTTAGCTTTGTGCAAAGATTTAACACACAATCAAATAAAATAAAATAAAAGGTGCCTCATTCTTAAGAGACCCTAGATTTTTTTACGTAGAAACCCTTAAAAAGCAAAAAAAATCACAGGGCTTGACCATGTTTGAAATGATCCACTAGCATTTGTAGTTGATTACAAATGAGGCCCTAACTTGGGGGGAAGGCCTTGTCTTGATGTTACAAATATATTTCATATGGAGTGCATTACAAGCTGGGAATAAGAAGAATAACTATTGACATATTCATTTGGTCGGAAAGACCATAGTCGGTGGGTGATGGAGGTCGTTTACTATTGACGTATTCATTTGGTCAGAAAGACCATAGTCGGTGCGTGATGGAGGTCGAAAAGACCATATTCTGGTGACAAAGGTCGGAAAGACCGTTGTCTGACGACGAATGTTGGAAGGACCGTAGTCGGTGAAGGAGGTTGGAAGGACAGAATTTGGTAGACGACGAGGTTGAAAAGATCATTATCGGTGGGCGATATAGGTCAAAATGACTGTTGTCTAGTGAAGGAGGTCAGAAGGATCATAGTCAGTGAAGGAAGTCAGTAGGACCAAAGTAAGCAGGTGACGGAGGTTGAAAAGATCATTGTTTAATGCCGGAGGCTAGAAGGACCCTTATATGGTGACAGAGGTTAGAAGAACCATAATTGGGTTGCAATAGAGGTCAGAAGGATCATAGTCGACGAGTAATAGATGTTAGAAATATGATTGTATGGAAATGGAAGTCGGAAGGTATGTAGTCGGCAAGCGATGGAGGTTGGAAAGATCGTTGTCTAGTTACAGAGGTTGAAAGAACCGTAGTTAGTGAAGGAGGTCAGAAGGACCATATTCAGCGGGCGACGAATGTTGGAAAGACCATTTCCGATGGGTAAGGGAGGTCAGAAAGACCGTAGTCGATGAAGGAGGTCAAAAGGACCATAGTCGGTGGGTGACGGTGGTTAGAAAGACCTATATTGATAGGGCAACTTTATTCAAAAGGACCATAGTCTGCGATTGACAAATGTTGGAAATATGAAACTCCTTAAGTAAAAGAAGGTAAACTCTTAAACATCGAGATGCCTTTTGGTGTAATGGTTGAAATTTCATTAAGAAACTTCACAGTTAAACATACTCATCCTAAAGTAATTTTGGGATGACTGACCTACTAGGAAGTTACACCAATAGGACAAAACCATAAGACTTTTAGGGCCAAAGTGGACAATATCTCAATAGTTAAGAGTTTGGCCTAATATAGAAATGATTGTAGTCTGGAAACAGAGGTCGAAAGAACTATTGTCGGGTGAAATTCCTATAATAATTAGAAGCCGGGTAAAAGTCCAGCATTAGTGGCTGGGCAGAAGTCCTATTTCAATTGGTAGCCAAGCGTAATTTCGATGATAGTTGGGAGTGTTAAGATATTTGCTACCTAGTCATGCATATTTGATATTCTTACAACTTGTATATTTTTTATGATTTAAAATATTATTGTTTTGATTATTATTTCTCCTAACATATTTTGAAAGAATTGTTTTTCTCTTATGTGTACTAATATTTAAGGAAAATCATACTCCAGATTGTTGAAAACCTAAAATTTAGATCATTTTAGAGTTTGTTGTAATTGAAGTCTGTATTTTCCATTTTATTGAGTCAAGTCTTCATGATTTTTCAAGAGTAATTAAAGGAGAGAGTGTAAGAGAGTGTTTGAGAGAGATTTCTTACTAGTGGAGTGTGAATGATTCACAAAATTACTCAAAGGTAAGGATCTCTATGTGTGATTTATATTTTTCACTATTCCTCTTATCTTTCTAGTTTGCTTGTGAGAAGATTCTTGATAAAAGGCCAAAGGTTCTCTATCTACACTTAGAAAGTGTGAACAGTCGAAGGTTCTCTTCCTACACTTAGAGGGTGTGAAAGGACGTGGGTTCATTGCCTTCACTAAGAGGCTGAAAAAGGATATCGATTCTCTGTCAACACTTGGAGAATGTGAAAGGATGAAGCAACTCTGCCTACACTTGGAGGGTGTGAAAGGATGACGGTTCTCTATCGCACCATGGATTGGTGGAAGGGAGTTTTGTAAAGGCTTCTCCACCTTGCTGTGGGGGCAAAAGGAGAGTCACTTTAATAATAGTGCAATACCTAAAATGGGAGGTTTCAAGGAGTGGATGTAGGTCGTGTTTGACTTAATCACTATAAATCCTTATGTTATTTTAATTTTTGCTACTTACTGCAATTTTAATTTCGTGGTTGAAAAATTATTTTTTTTTTTTAAAAACTTCAATTAAATTGCTATGAATCATTAACTGGTTTTAATTTTTTTAAATCCAAGAGAAGTAATTTTTAAATTACCAATTCACCCACCCTCTTGGTTAGCCTTGGGACATTAGCTTAGATTTAACAACCTATACTAGATTTAATAAGAATCAATAAGTGGTATCAGAGCTTTTTTTCAAAATCATAAGTTTAGATAATTTTTTTGAAAAATGAGCATGGTTACTTTGGAAACTGAAACACGCCTAAAGGGTATTCGATCACTATACCTCCTTTATTGATAACATTCCTTTCGATTTTTGAAAAACATGTATGTCTACATTTTTATAGTCACTAGATCATCGCATGTGGATTTTAGATGATGGTATTAGAGTTAAAATACCCTTTGTAGATTGGACTGTAGAAGAATGTGACTTAGCACAACTTAATGAAAAATATTTAAACAGTTTTTTTATGCACTTAAGTTAGAAGATTTCATGCGGGTTTTCACTTATAAAAGTGGAAAGGATATATGAGATAAACTTTATATCACTTATAAATGGACTAACAAAGTAAAGCAATCTAGACTAAGCATCTTGTTACATGGCCATGAATTATTTCATATAAAACCTAATGAATCTATTTTTGACATGTTTATAAGATTCACTTAGATAGTCACTTTTTTGCATGCATTAGGTAGGGAATTAACGAACGCTAAAATGGTTAATAAAATTTTTCGTTGTTTACCTACTACTTATGATACAAAAATAACTATTATTACAGAGTGAAAAGATTTAAATGTTTACTCTATTGATAATCTTCTTGGATCACTAATTACTTATGAGCAAGGAGTGAGTCAAAGAAAGGTTGATACAAAAGAACAATGAAAGGAGAAGAACATTACAATGAAAGGAGAATAACTAAAAGTGGAGGAGTCGGAGAGTGATCTATCATAACCTGAGAATCAGAATGACATTACCTTGATGACTAGACAATTCAGGAGCTTTCTTAAAAGGAAGCAGATGAGACTCCAGCAGTGAAACATAGGTTAATAAGAATGTTAAGATTTCAAATGATGTGATTTGCTATAAATGCAGGAAATCTTGACATGTAAAAACTAATTGCCTAAAACTAAAAGTCACTCCTAGCAAGGACAATGTAGAGGAAAAACCAAATGTGAAGAATGACAAAAAAAAATTCCAAATAGCTTTTTGGGCGGACTCGGCTTTAGATTCATCAGAAACAGAAAAAAGAGAAAGTCACCAACTTGTGCTTAATGGAATATAATCTTGATCAGTCACATCAGGAAGAGGTACATGACTTAACCTATACTGAACTGTTAGAAGTTTTTGAAAGAATTCATGATATATATATAAAGCTAAAGAAAATGTATGCTAGTTTGAATTTAGAATGACAAGAATTACAAAGAGAACACGAAATCCTTAGGAAAGATAATGCATTGATAAATAAAAACCACATGAGCTTATGTGATGAATTTAATGATTTGAATAAGAAAAAATGATAATCTAACGTTATCCTATGAAAAATTGGAGAAAGAATTCAAAGATGTTAGGGATGAATCTAAGACTAAAGGGTACTATTTAAAATTTGAAAGAGAATATTGAAAGATTTGAATATATTTTTGAAATTGAAAGTGTAAGCTCTCGATAAAAATAGGAAACCACCAATGTTGGAAGATTTTACTAATCCTATTTTGTATCTGAAATTTTTACAACTCAGTAGGAGACGGAGTAATTATAAAAAATTGAGAAATTCATTTCCTAGAGTTAAATGTTATTCTTGTGGCATGTTTGGACATAAAACACACACATGTATTTTGAATAGAAAAACTCATTTAGTGTGGAAACCTAAGATGCATAAACTTGGACATATCATACATGTATCTATTATTAATTTGATCAGCGCTTTGATCAAATTCAGACTCACCTACACCAGCAAGATGTATAATACCATTAGGACATGGGTTGGATTCGATGTTAGTTTGAATCGGTGAACATAAATGTGGCTATGATGAATAGATATTTGACTATCTTTAACTAGCCACCTCCTTCAAACCAGAGCCCCTCGAATTTATAGATGTACTTCTTATGTGCTATCTTTGTTAGACTTTTGAAATGTGATGTAATGTTTTCAATAGTTTTTTCTGTGATTGCCCTTTTCTCTTGTTTTTGTTTTTGATGATATATTATGTTTGTATTGATATAAAATGTGCATCAATGCATCTCTATGTAATTGATATTAATAAAATATGTTTTGTTTGATTAGTTGCTTTTATTAATTATGTAAAATGTTAGTTGCCTATATGATAATCCTGACTTAATTGATTTAAAAAATGTTATAAATTGAAAAGCAATATAAAAATTAATTTCATTAGGAAATTTAATTCTTTAAAAATATAAGTTAATTTATAACTCGATCAAGTTAAGACTATCAATTTCATGTTCTTTTTAGACATACATAATTTTAATATTATTATTATTATTATTATTTTGATGTCTTATTATTTTTTTATTTTTTAAATATAATTATATTTGTACTTAGAGAAGTTTGAACTTTTAAAATATTGATTTTGAAAAGATTAATTAAAAAATGGAGAAATGTAGAAATGTACAAAAATTAAAAGAATGCGCAATAGTTCGCAAATTAAAAATAGGCACAAAATTAACCCAAATATAAAAATATATATATAAAGTGTGCCACAAATATTTGAAAAGATGCGCAATATCGTCAAAACAAGTGTATTGTTCTTTTCTCTATCTTCTAATCTTCAATTTTAAATCTATCTAATGTTCAATTATATTTTATATTGAAAATTGACTTTAATTAATCTTCATTTCATCACTTTTGTAATAATTCTCTTTATCTAATTGTCTAAATTGTTGCATGACCTTGATATATTTATCTTGTCTATGTTATATTTTAATTTAAATATTTTTAAATCTTTATTTTTCTCTAATGAATATTGATACGGCATCGCAAAATCATCTTGATCGGGCACGAATCTCGAGGCAAAACCTAGTTGGAAACTTCAAAAATTAATTTCGGGAGCATATGAACTCCAATTTCAGCGAGCTTACAGTCAAACTGAGCGTCTCGGAAATACAAACCCAACGACACCAAGATCAACCCAATCCGAGCCCAAATGAGTCCGAATCAAAGGTTCGAAGCGCTGTTGGAAGGTTCAAACCGCAATTTGAGTTACCAAACGGTCTCCGATTTTGACGAACTTATACTCGAATCAAGCGGCTCGACGAGACGAATCCAACGAGCCCAAGATCATCGAATTCCGACATTATTAAGGCCATCAAATGTCCAACAAACGGTGCATGATCAAAAGATTCGATATCGACCGTCCATTCAAACCACTCCCTGTTCGCCCTTGATCTCACGCCTATTTACGGGCTATGCCACTCCAGAAAAACTATAAATAGAGCCCTCATTCTACACCAAGGGGCTCAAGTGAAGAGAGAGAAGAAGAAGAGAAGGAGAAGGAGAAAGGGGAATAGGAGATTCCTCACCTCCTCGACCACCGCCGCCGGAGTTTTTCCTGCCGCCTGAAGACGCTGGAGCTCTGCCAGATTTTCAGAAAACGCAGGGAATTCACAGGATTTTGTGAAGTTCGTAGAAGAAACAAGTTGTATTTGGATTATCCCAGCTTGTGGGACGAAATCCGCCATTTGTAATCAACAAAAACACTAGTGGAAATTTGCAACTGGGCGAGGCCCCGTGGTTTTTCCCATTTTTGGGTTTTCCACGTAAAAACTCTTGGTGTTCACTCTCTTTTCATGTTTGTGTGTTAAACTTACGTGTAACGCTCGGACGCAAGTTCATAAACTCTACCGCCGCGTATTTTCTAACACGCAACAGTTTGGCACCGTCTGTGGGAACCACAATCCCACTACTTCGAGTACTGCTACGATGGTGAATAGGCGCAGCAGTCGTTTAGTTGGAGCTTCTCGCTCCAACTCCCACCAATCCAGAAATCCTTCTATTAACCATAGACGATCAATGTCAGCATCTTTTCCTCCTGGGGGGCAGAATGCTGCTGGAGAAGGGATCACGGAACCTTCTTTAGAAGAAAGAATCCGGAAAATGGAAGAATCTCAGAATGAGATCCTTCAACTCCTACGAGATGATCGACAGCCGACGTTGGAGGAGGTCCTTCTCCCTCGGGATCCACCAAGGGTTGATGATATTCAATTCGAGCATCTTCAAGAAGAGATTCACCTTCCTCCACCTAGGAGACATCCTCAATCACAACAGGAAGATGAACTTGTCGATACAGCGAGTTCAACACATCCTCGCATTTTTCCAGATCTCCCAGAAGGCTCTCCCCAACCACACATTGCGAAACTCCCTCATAATGTCCTACATCGCGAGCTGCAAAGATTGGTACGAGAAGAGTTCCCCCGAGGAGATATGAGGCATGCTCTCCGACAGAAGAACTTCGAGGAGTCATCACCTCTAACTGAAGCCATTCTTCAGCACCCCATTCCGGTAGGATTCAAAGTGCCAAACGTTGAATCCTACGACGGGACGACCGACCGGTACGAGCATGTTGACTACTATAGAACCATCATGCATATTCAACGAGCATCAGACGCGCTCCTCTGCCAGGTCTTTCCCGCCACCCTTAAAGGACAGGCCCGAACATGGTTCTACTCGCTTCCACCTGGAACGATCCCCTCTTTTGTCAAATTGGCCAAAGTATTCGTCGAACAATTTGTGGCCAATTGAAGAATTGCTAAGGATTCTTCCCACCTCTCCGGAATTCGCCAAAATGAGGGAGAATCGTTGAAGGAGTATTTTTAACGATTTTCCACTGAAGCACGACAGATTCTAGGAGTAGACTCTGAATTACTCAGAGGGGTCTTTCTTGGAGGTCTTCGTCCTGGCCCCTTCTATTCGGCCCTTATGCGAGACACCGTCCATTCATACGCTGACTTGACCCATCGCGTGGAGGCACAAATCTCTGCGGATGAAGCTATAAATGCCCACAGGAAACAGTTTGAGCAAATCAGCGGGAAGCGCAAAGGTGCACCTGGGATGGATAATTCTTTCTCACAACAGAAAAAGCATGGGAAGAATAATCTACCTCATAGGTCTCCGTCACCATGACGAGAACCCCGACAGGAGAAAGAGTACACCCCACTCAATACATCCCAAGAAAATGTATTAATGGTCATCCGGGATCAGGAGAACGTGAAATGGCCACACCCTTTGAAACCCAACGTCGGAAACCAGGAGCAATATTGCCACTTCCACCGTAGCCGCGGGCACACTACTGAAGCATGTTGGCAACTCAAGGAAGAAGTTGAGAGACTAATCCGACAAGGATATCTCCAACAATTCATCAAGAACGCGCCAACCTGAGAGGAAGCTCGTCCCGCTGGGGGGCAAAGTCAACAACAAAGACAACCATTAAATAATATTCAAATGGTTGGAGAGATTGAATGATCACACACTTTGTGTATTTGTATTATCAAATATTGCTTGTCTTGTTGTCGTTTTTATGTTGAGATGAGTGTCATTTTGATATCTCTAATATCTTCTCCCAAGTTAAATGTTGTTGTATTGTCACCGTGCGTAGATCTTGTGTGTTGAGTACTTTGTAATTTGTAAGTCGTACTAGGGAACTATTGTACTATCTTACGTAATGCAGTAATAGAATGTTCATGTTGTTGTGATATGATTTTTCCTCTTATGAAGGATAAGAAAAAACTTCTCAAACTCTTTCTCCGTGATTCGAGAAATACACAATCCATATTGTATCTCAATCACCGGACGATCAATCCCAGGGGGATTTGATCCTGACCTCATCCACACAGGTTAACGTCGCCGAGCAAGGCTCCGACATACAACCTGGAATAGGTCTTACATCCTTGGTGGATTCTCCTGGCCTCATCCACACAGGTTAACGTCATCGAGCAGGGCTCTGACATACAACCTCGGATAGGTCTTACATCCTTGGTGGATTCTCTCGATCTCTTCCATACAGGTTAATGTCATCGAACAAATATTCTGACATACAACCTCGGATAGGACTTCTACTCGTCGTCAGACTTCTGCTCGTCAACGAATCTTCGTCGGTCTTCTACCCGACGTTGAACTTCTACCCGACATCGGACTTCTGCTCGTCAGCGGACTCCTACTCGTCGTCGGACTTCTGCTCGTCAGCGGACTTCTACTCGTCATCAGACTTCTGCTCATCGATGAATCTTCGTCGGTCTTCTACCTGATGTTGAACTTCTACCCGACGTCGGACTTCTGCTCGTCGATGAATTTTCGTCGGTATTCCACCCGACGTCGGACTTCTGCTTGTCAACGGTCTCCTACTCGTCGTCGGACTTCTGCTCGTCAGCGGACTTCTACCCGACGTCGGACTTCTGCTCATCGACGAATTTTCATCGGTCTTCTACCTGACATCAGACTTCTGCTCGTTAGCGGACACCTACTCGTCATCAGACTTCTGCTCGTCAGCAGACTTCTACCCGACATCGGACTTCTGCTCATCGACGAATTTTCATCGGTCTTCTACCCGACATCGGACTTCTGCTCGTTAGCGGACTCCTACTCGTCATCGGACTTCTGCTCGTCAGCAGACTTCTACCCGACGTCGGACTTCTGCTCGTCAGCGGACTCCTACTCATCGTCGGACTTCTACTCGTCAGCGGACTTGTACTCGTCATCAGACTTCTGCTCGTCGATGAATCTTCGTCGGTCTTCTACCCGACGTTGAACTTTTACCCGACGTCGGACTTCTGTTCGTCGATGAATTTTCGTCGGTATTCCACCCGATGTCGGACTTCTGCTTGTCAGCGGTCTCCTACTCGTCGTCGGACTTCTGCTCGTCAGCGGACTTCTACCCGACGTTGGACTTCTGCTCATCGACGAATTTTCATCGGTCTTCTACCCGACATCGGACTTCTGCTCGTTAGCGGACTCCTACTCGTCATCGGACTTCTGCTCGTCAGTAGACTTCTACCCGACGTCGGACTTCTGCTCGTCAGCGGACTTCTACCCGACGTCGGACGTCTGCTCGTCAGCGGACTTCTACTCGTCGCTAGACTCCTGCTCGTCGACAAATTCTCGTCGGTCTTATACCCGACGTTGAACTTCTACCCGACGTCAGACTTCTGCTTGTCAGCAGACTTCTACCCGACGTCGGACTTCTGCTCGTTAGCGGACTTCTACCCGACGTCGGACTTCTGCTCGTCAGCGGACTTCTACTCGTCGCCAGACTCCTGGTCGTCGACGAATTTTCGTCGGTCTTCTACCCGAAGTCAGACTTCTTCCTGTCGTCAGACTTCTGCTCGTCGGCAAACTGCTACTCGCCATCGGCTTCTCGCTTGAATGCTATTTGCAACGCATTCTCGAACTCTCCCCTTTGGCTCCACACTCGATCGTTGACTACTAACGGGCTTCAACTCGATCGTCCATCGCCAGCAAACCTCCGATCAGATGGAAAAGAGATCCCGTAGGCTTCTGCTCGCGAGGAGGGGCGCTAATTCGAGCAATGGAAGTTTCCCGCTCGCAAAATAGCGGAAGCCTCAACCGCCAGTAAGTCGGAGGGAGAAGAAGAAATCCCGTAGGCTTCTACGAGCGAGGAGGGGCGCTAATTCGAGCAGGGGAAGTTTCCCGCTCGCAAAATAGCGGAAGCCTCAACCGCCAGTAAGCCGGAGGGAGAAGAAGAAATCCCGTAGGTTTCTATCGCCAGTAAACCGGAGGGGGAGGAAGAACTCCCGTAGGTTTCTATCGCCAGTAAACCGGAGGGAGAAAGAAGGAGGAGTTGCAAGTTTCCTAAAGGTCTAGGAGGCCTATTTATAGGTTTTGGAGAAAAAGGGGGGAAGTTATTACAAATTTCGGAATTATCCTATATTAGAAAAATTTTAGGAATTTTTTGCAATTTTTGGGGATTTTTTAGGAATTTTTTGGACCCAAAAATAGCAAAAAATGCTATTTTTCAATGTACGTGGGGCCCACTAGGTCGGTGCGGCCAACCGACCGCACGAAGAGGCGCGGCCAGCGCGGCAATCCGCGGCACGCACGCGCGGATCGCGGCCAGCCACCGCTGCAGGCGCGGCAGCCACGCGTGGCAGGCGCGGCTGCGGCTAGCCCAAGCGCGGGTGCGACTAGCCAGGCGCGCGGCTAGCCCAGGCGCAGCCCTCCGCGGGCGCGGGCGCAGACCTCCGCAGGCGCGGGCGCAGCCCTCCGCGGGCGCGCGGTTCGGCCGCAGGCACGCACGCGGCCGCAGCGCCGCCGGCAGTGGCGGCGGCCGGCCGACGGCGGCGACGGCCGGCCGGCCGGTTCGGCTGGTTCGGTCGCCTGGTCCGTTTTGGGCCCATTTTTTTGCCCCAACGAGTCCAATTTCGACGTTTTTGGGGTCCCCGGGACCGTTTTTCGACGTTCCGGACTCAATTTTGACATTTTCGAAGCCGTTCGGGGCTTCTACAATCTAGATCAATCCTGGGTCACTTAGAAAAATTTTCCAAAATTTGTGACACAAATTTTCCAAAATTTGTGACACAAATTTTCCAAAATTTGTGACACAAATTTTCCAAAATTTGTGACACAAATTTTCGGACCTCTGAAGGTAAATACGTCCGAAAATAAGGGGGCAACTGATACGGCATCGCAAAATCATCTTGATCGGGCACGAATCTAGAGGCAAAACCTAGTTGGAAACTTCAAAAATTAATTTCGGGAGCATATGAACTCCAATTTCAGCGAGCTTACAGTCAAACTGAGCGTCTCGGAAATACAAACCCAACGACACCAAGATCAACCCAATCTGAGCCCAAATGAGTCCGAATCAAAGGTTCAAAGCGCTGTTGGAAGGTTCAAACCGCAATTTGAATTACCAAACAGTCTTCGATTTTGACGAACTTATACTCGAATCGAGCGGCTCGACGAGACGAATCCAACGAGCCCAAGATCATTGAATTCCGACATTATTAAGGCCATCAAATGTCCAACGAATGGTGCATGATCAAAAGATTCGATATCGACCGTCCATTCAAACCACTCCCTATTTGCCCTTGATCTCACGCCTATTTACGGGCTATGCCACTCCAGAAAAACTATAAATAGAGCCCTCATTCTACACCAAGGGGCTCAAGTGAAGAGAGAGAAGAAGAAGAGAAGGAGAAGGAGAAAGGGGAATAGGAGATTCCTCACCTCCTCGACCACTGCCGCCGGAGTTTTTCCTGCCGCCTGAAGACGCTGGAGCTCTGCCAGATTTTCAGAAAACGCAGAGAATTCGCAGGATTTTGTGAAGTTCGTAGAAGAAACAAGTTGTATTTGGATTATCCCAGCTTGTGGGACG
Organism: Dendrobium huoshanense; assembly: GCA_016618105.1. NCBI lineage: Eukaryota > Viridiplantae > Streptophyta > Magnoliopsida > Asparagales > Orchidaceae > Dendrobium > Dendrobium huoshanense. The sequence continues at coordinate 1,418,928 of CM028357.1, read as the reverse complement.
AAATCCGCCATTTATAATCAACAAAAACACTAGTGGAAATTTGCAACTGGGCGAGGCCCCGTGGTTTTTCCCATTTTTGAGTTTTCCACGTAAAAACTCTTGGTGTTCACTCTCTTTTCCTGTTTGTGTGTTAAACTTACGTGTAACGCTCGGACGCAAGTTCATAAACTCTACCGCCGTGTATTTTCTAACACGCAACAAATATTAATCTTGTTATTGTAATTATAATTCAATCTCTTTCAAGATAAATTATTAATGGTTTCTCATATGACAACTTATATTTCTTTTTTTTTTTCTTTTTCCCTTTTTATTGTTATCAAAAGGGAGAAGAATAGTGTTTGTTTGGATGGTTTATTTTCATTTGATTTTTAGTGTTTATTAGTGTTAGAGTTCTTTTTAATTTTTTATTTTTCTATTTGAAAAAATTAGATTTATACTTAATAGAAATTCTCTTATATTCAAATGCTTATTCATTTAGGGGGAGTTAAGGAGAAATTTTAGAATTTTTAATGTTATTCAAACAATAATTATTTTGTCATCCTAAAAAAGAGCGAGATTGTTGAGATAGTTGCTACTTAGTCATCATATGACATGTTTGATATTCTTGCAACTTATATGTTTTTTATGATTACAAATATTATTACTTTGATTATTATTTGTCCTTACATATTTTGAAAGATTTATTTTGCTCTTGTGTGTACTAATATTTAAGAAAATCATACTCCGGATTGTTGAAGACTTAAAATCAAGACCAATTTAAAGTTTATTATAATTGAAGTCTATATTTTTCATTTTATTGAGTCTGGTCTTCGTGATTTTTCAAGAGCAATTGAAGGAGGGAGTGTGAGAGTGTTTGAGAGAATGTTTTGCTAGTAAAGTGTGAAGGGTTCATATGTTTACTAAAATGTAATGATCTCTTTGTGTGATTTATATTTTTCACTTCATCTTGTCTTTCTAGTTTGCTTGTGTGAAGATTCTTGAAGAAAGGCCGAAGGTTCTCTGCCTACACTTGGAAAGTGTGAACAGCTGAAGGTTCTCTGCCTACACTTGGAGGGTGTGAAAGGACGTGGGTTCTATGTCTTCACTATAATGGTAGAAAAGGACACTGGTTCTCTGCCTACACTTGAAAGGTATGAAAGGATGATGATTCTCTGCCACACCGAGGATTGGTGGATGCGATTTTTTGTAAAGTTTTCTCTGCCTTGCTGTAGGGATAAAAGGAGAGTCACTTTGGTAATAGTGTAATACCTGAAATGGAAGGCTTTAGAGAGTGGATGTAGGTCGTGTTTGACCAAACAACTATAAATCCTTATATCATTTTAATTTCAATTGCTTACTTACTGCAATTTTAATTTCGTGGTTGAAAAATTAGTTTAAAAAAACTTCAATTAAATTGCAATGAATCATTAACTGGTTTCAAATTTTTTAAATCCAAGAGAAGTAATTTTTAAATTAATAATTCAACCCCCTCTTAGTTAGCCTTGGAACATTAGTTTAGGTTTAATAACCTATACTAGATTCAATAAGAATCAATAGTGAGTCGAATAGAGGTTCGAGAAAAGTCCTATAATAGTTGGTCGCCGGGAAAAAGTTCAATAACAGTCGGTGGCCGAGTAGAAGTATACCATCCTTCTATGGCTGGGTGGAAGTTCGAGGCTGGCAAAAGTCTAGTGTTGGGCAGAAGTCTTGCGTCAGGTGATGGTTTGGTGAATGTCTAGGCATCAATTGGTGGTCCGATAAAAGTTTGACGTCGGGCGGTGGTCCGACATCAAGTGGTGGTCCGACAAAAGTTTGGTGTTAAGTTGTAGTTCAATGGAAGTTCGAGTGGTAGTCAAGGAGGAGCTAGGTGCCAAGAGTAATCTTTGATCTCTATTCTTACTTCTTTGCTTGGGGGGTCCCCATTTATGAGAAGTGAGGGGTCTATTTATATATTTCTGAGAGTGACATGTCCCATAAATAGGAGGAAGATCAATGGTAAATTTGGAGTGGTTTGAATGGACGGTCGATGTTGAATCCCTTAATCATAAACCATTTATTGGGCATTTGAATATCTTAATGATATCAAATTATGGAGATCTTAGGGCCATTGGATTAGTCTCGTCGTTTCGCTCAATTTGGCTAGAAGCATGTCATGTTTAAAAACTATTTGGTAGTCCAAATTATGGTTTGAACCTTCCAAATGTGCTTCGGGTCTTTGATTTGGAGACATTTGGGCTCAGATTTAGTCAAATTTGGTGTCTTTGTGTTTGTCATTTTGAGACATTCAGTTTGACAGTAAGTTTGCTGAAATCAGAGTTCAGATGGTCACAGATTTAATTTTTGAAGTTTCTAACTAGATTTTACCTCTAGATTCATGCCTGATCAAGATAATTTTTTCATGATATATCACAAATATAAATAAAAAACTTCCAAAATTAAATTTATAATCATTTGGACTTTGATTTCTGCAAGCTTATTATCAGATTGAACATCTCAAGGAGGTGAATCCTTCAACACCAAAATTGGTCCAATTCAAACCCAAATGGGTCCCAATTGAGGGCCCGAAGCCTATTTTGAAGCTTTTGTTGACCTCATATTTGTATGAGGTCACCAGGGATCCATCTAGACTCCAGATCAATCCTGACCCGACATCAATCTAGATTCTAGACCCTAGGATCTACTCTAGACCCTAGGATTCTTCCAGACCAATCCAGATGTTAGGATCTATTCTAGACCCTAGGAGATGTCCAGACCTTAGTTCAATTCAAATTCCAATCAAATCCAGATCAAATTCAAAAAATCCAGACCCAAATTCAATGCTAAAAGGCCAGGTCCTAAAAGCCTTTTTTCAGCAAATTTTCAAACACTTCAAAATCAATCATTTGACCTCCGATTAAGAATCCGTCAGTTGCATACTGATGGGACATGTCTCTGGAGGCGACCCTCCAAATTTGAGCCCATTCCGAGGTCTCTAACCCCAGAAACTTAATTAAAATCCAAAGGCTGTAAAACCTTCAAATATTTACGGCCTATGCCACTGGATCTGCCACCCAGTGGATTTTGACCTTGGAGCCCTCTCCAAAGCCTCTAATTACATCCAGACCCTTAATTATGACTTACTGAGCAGTAAACTGCATTTTGGTTGACCTAGTTTGACCCCTAGTTGACCATGGGTCAAAATGACCAAAATACCCCTATGGGGCTCAAATGGTGATTTCAAACCAAATGAACTCCGAATTGAACGCAACCACCTCCAGCAAGTTCCAAATATCAAACCAAACTTGTTGGAACCATTTCCAAGCTTTGGGTCAACCTGGTTGACCAAGTCAACCTAGTTGACCTAAGAGACCCCTTAAGGGTCCAAATAGGCCTTTTGACCCAAATGACCTCTCCAGGCCATGGAACCACTTCCATTGGTCTCGAAACGTCATTCCAAACCTGTTGGACCCATTTTCAAGCCCTGGGTCAACCTGGTTGACCAAGTCAACTTAGTTGACCCAAATGACCCCTTAAGGGTCCAAATGGGTGTTTTGACCCAAATGATCTCCCCAGGCCATGGAACCACTTCCATTAGTCTTGGAATGTCATTTGAAACCTGTTGAGCCCAAGTCCAGACCCTGGGTCAACCTGGTTGACCAAGTCAACCCAGGTTGACCAAACAAGCCCTTAAGGGTTCAAATAGTGATTTTGACCAAATTGACCCCTCCAAACCCTGGGACCACATCCAGTAGACTCAGGATGACAGTTTGAATTTGTTGAACCCATTTCCAGACCCTGAACCCAGTCGGTTGACCAGGTCAACCAATTTTGGCTTAAGGGCCCATTAAGCCCTTTTGACTTGAATAACCAATTCAATCCTCGAAAACACCTTTACCAGACTTCAAATATCATTTTAAATTTGCCCAGCTTGGACCCACCCCTTGAGTCAACCCAGTTGACCCAGTCAACCTAGGTTGACCCAAAATTTCCTTAAGGCTTTAATGGGCTATTTTAGCTCATTCAACCCATTAAATCCATTTCTTAGCTCCAAAATCAACTCCAAATGTGGTCCAACCATGTTTTAAACTTTGGCCGATCCAACCCATTTAGAGTTGACTAAGTCAACTCTATGAGTTGGTCAAATCTATTTCAAACCCCAAATCAATTCAAACCTTCAAATCCTTCCCTTGGCTTTGTTTGTGACCCAATCTACTCAACCCCTAGGACCCCTAGGCTGCCACATCAGCAGTCTTCCATGGTCAATTGACCAGTCAACTCATAGTCAAACAAGCCTTTAAGTAGTCAAACCTTTTGGCTCAAGCCATTTCAACTCACTTGAACCCCTAATGATCCACCACTCCAGCCCTTGGACTCCTCCCCATGCCAAGTCAGCTGCCACCTCAGCACCCTTGACCTGTTGACCGGTCAATTTGGTCAACAACGGTTCATGGAGGAGTCCCATGGTCAAGCTCACATGTGAGCCTCCCTCCAACTGATCTAGGCAGCTGGGTTAGTTCCTAATGAGACCTAAAGCTCACTCAAGGCCCCCTAACCAAGCTCAGGCCCTGGTTTAGCCTCAAATGGTAGTGGTCCCCCCCCCCCACCTCCCTAAGTTGACCAATGGTTGGAGGGGCTTTTCCAGCCTTTCTCCCTGCCACCTGATGCCTTGGGACACTTGTCCCTCATCAGGGAGAGCCCCCTGATGCATCCCAGCCGTCCCTTTTGGCTGGGGGAGGTTTGAATTGTTGCAAATCTATTTTTCATGTCTTATGTTTTGATGATTGACAAACACTGCTTTTCTTGGACAGCTTGTTGCTTCTAACTTTTCAGGAATCGACGATCGGACAATCAAAAAGGAGCCAAGTTCAGGAATGCGTAGGTCTAGGGTTGAGTCAGTCTGTACTTTTATTTTTACCTTTTGAGTCCACTTGTAATAGTCAAAAAGACTGATACTTTGTAACCCTTCACACACACACTTGAGAGAATTAGAAATTCTGTTTTTACTCATATCGGCCAGGCCGATATCTTTGATCGGCCTGGACGATCAGCTTAAAAACAGAAAGTCTAATTAAGGATTCTTGATTAAGGCAGCCAACGTTAACCGATCGTCCTGGACGATACGTGTATCGGCCAGGACGATAAGCTCAAAACAGAAAGAAGTAGCTGCCATAGACAAGTATGGTATAGCATATCTTTAAATTATCGGCCAGGACGATCCTTGTATCGGCCTGGACGATATTAACAAATTATGCCATAATTGTTCAGGAAATCAAGGAAGTAATTAAGGATGATTGATACGATCATATCGTCCTGGACGATCGCAGGATCGGCCCGGACGATCTAGTCAAAAACCTTAAGTTACTTCAGGACGATCAGTATCGGCCAGCCCGTATTCAGGGCTATTGTCAGGACGATTTTCGTCTGATTTGAACTGATCGGCCAGGACGATCGTGAGATCGGCCTGGACGATCAAGCTAATTTTCAATCGTCCTGTTTTCCATTCAGGGCTATGCTCTGGCCGATCTTCATTAATTTGTACTGATCGGCCAGGCCGATGTCCAGATCGGCCTGGACGATATTGTCGGCAACTTGCAATTAATGAGCTCTTTTGAAGCTCTTCTATTTAAAGAGCTCTTGTTCAACGTTTTTCAAAAACCTTTGGCTGCTGCCTTGACCTGAGAAGACCTTGAGGAGAGAAAGAGAGAGAGAAGAGAGAGAGAGGATCTTGTGAGGGGGAGCTTGTGAGAGGTTTCACAAGGGTTGCTTTAAGGATCTCTCTGCGTCGTCTTCGTCTAGAGTTTCTCGTCCGTGGAAGGGTCGGTAGAGGTAAGGAGTTGTGCCGTTGGTTCTGGTTCTCTGCCGGCTTCAGGAGGAAGCAAAAGGAGATAGGTTCTCTGCCTTGCCGGGGTGGCAAAAAGGAGGTTCTTGTGAGGGTTTCTCCACCTAGCCGTGGGGGGCTAAAGGAGAGTCACTTTTTGTTTAGTGCAATACTTGGAGGGTGCCTCCAAGGAGTGGACGTAGGTCGAGTCGACCGAACCACTATAAAATCTCTGTGTTTCTTTTCTTGCTTCCGCACGTTTAATTCCGCATTATTTTCGTGGTGTGATTTGGTTTTATGTTACTTTATTTCTTTGTTTAAAAACGAAGTTTTTAAAATACCAATTCACCCCCCCTCTTGGTTAGTTTGGGACTAAGTTCATAGGGCTTAACATCCCCATCGAACTTTCAAGTGGTATCAGAGCTTGTTTCGAAAATTAAAGTTTAAAAACTATTTGAATTTGATCCATGTCTAACTTTGGGAATCGCAACACTACGGAAGGGTATTCTATTACCCGACCTCCTCTGTTCGATAACCTACCTTTTGATTTCTGGAAAACTCGCATGTCAACTTTTTTACAATCTACTGATTATCGCATGTGGATGCTTATTCAAGAAGGTTATTCTCCACCTTCTCGTGAAATTAACGGTTTTAAAACTGAAGTTGCTTTTACCGAATAGACTTTTGATGAGCGAGATTTAGCTCAATTAAATGCTAAATGTTTGAATTGTTTTTTCTGTGCTTTAAAATCTGAGGATTACATGCGTGTTTCAACTTGCAAAACTGGTAAAGAAATTTGGGATAAATTGTGCATTACTTATGAAGGCACTAATGAAGTTAAACAATCCCGTTTAAACATTCTCTTGCATGACTACGAACTTTTTCGTATGAAACCTCATGAATCGATTTCTGACATGTACACTAGGTTTACTCAGATTGCTACCTCATTGCATGCACTAGGAAAAGAACTTTCAAACTATGAAAAAGTTAACAAGATTTTGAGATGCTTGCCTTCGTCCTATGATGCAAAAATTACTGCAATTACTGAATCTAAAGATTTAAACACCTATTCTATTGATAACTTGCTTGGCTCACTCATTGCTTACGAGCAAGGGGTGAATCAAAGAAATCTTGATGCAGGTGAAAAGAAAAAGGAGAAAACCATTGCATTGAAGGCACACAAATCGGATTCTGAATCTTCCGGGTCTGAAAGCGATGGAGTTGCCTTCATCACAAGGCAATTCAAAAGCTTTCTAAGGAAGAAACAAAAGCATCATCAAAGTTGGAGAAAAGGTAAGGATCATAAACATACTAAAGGATCTTCTGATGTTGTTTGTTTTGAATGCAGGAAACCTGGACATGTAAGAGCCGATTGTCCTACACTTCAAGATCATTCAAGCAAAGAAAAGGAAAAAGGTGAGGAAAAAGCTAAGTCTAGGAAGGAGAATAAGAAAATCCAAAGAGGCTTCTGGGCAGAATCTGGTACTGATTCCTCTGAGACTGAACCAGAGGAAGAAACTACAAACTTGTGTTTCATGGGAGAAAATCAAAGTGATGAGGAAGAGGTATGTAGACCAACCTATGATGAATTATTTGAAATTTGTGAAAAAATCCATGCATCATATAGGAAATTAAAGAAAACTCATGCTAGCCTAAAATTAGAACATTCAAATCTACAAAAAGAGCATGAAGTTTTTCTCAAAGATCATGCAACGATTGATTCAAATCACATGGCTCTACTTGATGAATTTGATGAATTAAACAAGAAGCATTTGGAATTAGTTGATAAAAGAAATGCATTAAAAGCTTCACACACCGCACTTAATGATGATCTTAAGAAATCTAAAGAGATTGAGAAAAATCTGAGGATTGAGAATGATGCATTGAAAAGAACTAACTTGAGAATTCAAAATGATTTGGAAACATGTAAGAGAGCTAGGATGACACCAACTTTTAATCAAAGGCCAGAACCTAGGAAGAGGCATTTCTACTCAAACCATTTAAGAAAACCTTTTTCTGGAGTTCAATGTTTTACTTGTGGCATGTTAGGACACATCTCACACACTTGCACAGTTCACCGTAGTACACATTGGGTGTGGAGACCTAAGATGCATGATTCAATACATACCACATCTGCATTGCACTCTACATTTCCTAAGAAGGAGCCCAAATCTGTTTGGGTTCCTAAAACTGACTGTTGTTGAGTCTTGCAGGAGTGCTCTCACCAAAGACCTCGTGGGAGCATAAGTTAACTGAACATAAGGAGGCTTGCTGCTCAATTGCTAAAATCCGTTGTTTTTATCACTGGCTGAATATTTTTTTGTGACTTTTATTTTTTAGTTTTTGTGTTCATTTTTTTTTTTTTTTTTTTGTCCTTAGTTTGCTTAGTTTTTTGCTTTTGCTTTGTTCTCTTTGGACTTTATCTTTTGGGCTTCCATATGATAAAACTTCTCAAGCTTTTAAATACTAGAGTTTCTTGGAGATAGGGTTTAGCTTTTTAAAATTGGTTAAAGGAAGTAAACTGTTGATGTTTTTCCTTATTCTGACTTTGTTTAAGTGGCATGATTTTTCTTTTATAAAACAAAAGTCTAAACTCAGTTTAACCAATGGCTTTTTTAAGATATCTTTCTAATCTTGCTACATTAAATCATCTTATGCATAATAGTCAAAATTCTTTGATATCATTCAAGCTTTTGAAATCTTACCATTACAGTCATCACGTAATTTTGATTTTGTGTTGTGGATTGTTCTTCCCTATGTTAGAGAGAGAGCCCCTATTCTCTAATATTTGGAAGATATACTCACAACTAAGTATTTTCTTTAAAGGTATATTAAAGAGTTATTAGCTTGCAAGAGTTAAAAAGGAAAGAGGCCAATGAAGCCAAATTGAAAAGAAAAATATACACAAAAGTGTATCAAAATCAAAAGATGCTCAAAGAGCAAATAAAAGTGAAAAGAGGCATAAAATTAGCCCACTAAATGCAAGCTATCATCTCTTTGGTAAAACTCTTAAAACTTAGAAAACTCATTAATTATGTGATACGTTCAAAGATTTGATTTCAAATTCCATGATTGAGAAAAACTATTTTGGTTTATTATTTATAAGATACTTTAGTTGTTAACAAGTCTTGATTGATCTCTTAAAACCTCTTGTGTTATTCCAAGTTAGGACCCTGTTGTTTTTAAGAGATTTTTTGTACCCTGAAGAATGTCTGATCTAGGGTTAATGGAATCAGTTTTTCTACCTTCCTCTAATTGGATTTTGTTAAACCTCTTGATCTCCTAGAAACTTCAAAAATTTAAATTCAAGAAAAGAATTCTCATATGATGCCTTCATAAAACAAAAAAAAATATATATAGAAAAATTAAAATCCAAAAAATATTCGATGTTTTTTTTTTTTTTTCTTTGACTGTCTTTTCTTTTGTTTTATTTTTGAGGGTCTTGATCATCACCATTCCTTTCTTGATTTCAATTTCAAGTCATATCGGCCTGGCCGATATTTTTATCGTCCTGGCCGAGGACAAATTCTTTCCAAAATCCATCTGCTGACCTTTTTCTGTGCTTAATGAAATTCATCGTCCTGGACGATACATTATCGTCCTGGACGCTTTGATCAAAACTCATGATGATAGTCCTGGCCGATAGTTTATTTGTCTGGCCGATGCATTCTATGTGCATCGTCCTGGCCGATACACTGGACCGTCCCGGACGATCCACGTGTCAGTACGTTTTTATCTTTAAAATTCGGCCCCGGACGATCCATTATTGGACCATCGGCCGGGCCGATCCACTGTTCGTCCTGGACGATACACATGGCAAGCATTTAAAACGTTTTAACTTCGGCCGGTACGATCAATTATTGTGCATCGTCCTGGACGATACACCTAATCGGCCCGGACGATCTGCTTTTTCAACGGTCGTCCGGACTGACTCCTCGGGCCGATAGCCTGTGTCTAATCGGCCTGGCCGATATCTGATCGGCCCGGACGATTGGACCACCTTTTTGACCAATCGGCCTGTACGTAATTATTGACACATATCGGCCTGGACGATTCCGCGATCGGCCAGGACGATATGGACGATTCTTTAAATATAGGCCGATCCAGCCATGTTTTCTCACAACTCATCCTTTCTCCTTTGATTTTCTGCTTAAAGATCTCTCATATGGCTGGTGGGAAGCGCGTCCGGCAGACCTCTGGAAGTTCCTCGAGGGCAAGGGTTGACCCTCGGTTCCGTGAAGCAGAAGATGAAGCCGCTTATCATCGCTATAAGGAATGTGGAATTACTATTTCAAGAATTATCAATCCGACCCACATTTCCTACCCGGTAATGGATCTCTTTGCCCACACCTCCCTTTGCTTCATCCTATCTCTTATTTTTCCTTTCAATTCTGAGTTCCTGTTAGAATTCTTTGCAAACCTCCGCATAAACTCTACCTTCACAGCCCTGTCCTCCTATGTGAATCGACGCCCTGTCGAAATCACATATCAGGACTGTGTTGAACTTTTACAGCTATCCACCACCGGAGATAAGCTGCACCTTATTGCCCCTGACCCTGATTTTGACTGGTCCACGGCAAACCACTTTCTTCGCCAGACCAATGCCCGTTACCATGTTGGAGAGACTAGCTCTCTAGTCAGAGATGCTAGGACAATCCAACATGTCCTTCGCACCTCTGTCATTCCAAAAGCCGGCGACCGTGTCCACATTACCCCTCTACTTTCCCTCACTACCTTCTACATCATGGCACATAGGGAATTTAACACTGCAGATCTATTTTTTCGTTACATTGATCATCTCACAACAATTCGCGACCCAGGCCACAGAAGAAAGCCAAATCTAGCCTTAGGACATATCATAGCCTATGTTCTTGAAACCAAATACCAAATTCAATATCCCAATCCACCAAACCTCCCAACTCCCTTCTACTCAAACAATTCTTTCAGCAACCTTCACAGTACTCGTCTCCACCCGGATGAACCACGGGAGGCTAGAGAGGAGGAGGCTCCCGCTCCAGCTCCCTTTCCTGACCCTGCCCCTCTCCACCAACATTCACCGGTAGATCAGTTGATAGCGAGATTTGATCGTTGGGAGACCAGATTTGATGCATATGTTGCTGCCCAAGAGCAACAACACTCTGAGGACATTGCCCGCTACGAGCATCACCGCGCCGAGGATTTAGCTCATTTTGACAGTTTTCTCACTCACCAGCAGCAGCAGCATGACCAGGACATCGCCTGGTTCAATGCTCAGTTTACTACCCTTGCCAGCTACTTTCAGCAGCCACCTCCACCTCCTCCATCTGATGATCAGGATCCCTCGTTCTTTTAGTTTGTGCTTTATTGTTTCTTGTCTTTTTGTAGTAGTCTCTCGTGATGTTTGTTGTTCTTTTTTACTGTTTTTGGACTCTCTTTTTGTGATGACAAAAAGGGGGAGTAGGATAGGATGTGTGGTAAGAAAAAGATGATGTTGTAACCTTTGTTTTTTCTAATGAATCTTTAATTTTCCTACTTGTGTTTTGTCATCATCAAAAAGGGGGAGATTGTTGCAAATCTATTTTTCATGTCTTATGTTTTGATGATTGACAAACACTGCTTTTCTTGGACAGCTTGTTGCTTCTAACTTTTCAGGAATCGACGATCGGACAATCAAAAAGGAGCCAAGTTCAGGAATGCGTAGGTCTAGGGTTGAGTCAGTCTGTACTTTTATTTTTACCTTTTGAGTCCACTTGTAATAGTCAAAAAGACTGATACTTTGTAACCCTTCACACACACACTTGAGAGAATTAGAAATTCTGTTTTTACTCATATCGGCCAGGCCGATATCTTTGATCGGCCTGGACGATCAGCTTAAAAACAGAAAGTCTAATTAAGGATTCTTGATTAAGGCAGCCAACGTTAACCGATCGTCCTGGACGATACGTGTATCGGCCAGGACGATAAGCTCAAAACAGAAAGAAGTAGCCGCCATAGACAAGTATGGTATAGCATATCTTTAAATTATCGGCCAGGACGATCCTTGTATCGGCCTGGACGATATTAACAAATTATGCCATAATTGTTCAGGAAATCAAGGAAGTAATTAAGGATGATTGATACGATCATATCGTCCTGGACGATCGCAGGATCGGCCCGGACGATCTAGTCAAAAACCTTAAGTTACTTCAGGACGATCAGTATCGGCCAGCCCGTATTCAGGGCTATTGTCAGGACGATTTTCGTCTGATTTGAACTGATCGGCCAGGACGATCGTGAGATCGGCCTGGACGATCAAGCTAATTTTCAATCGTCCTGTTTTCCATTCAGGGCTATGCTCTGGCCGATCTTCATTAATTTGTACTGATCGGCCAGGCCGATGTCCAGATCGGCCTGGACGATATTGTCGGCAACTTGCAATTAATGAGCTCTTTTGAAGCTCTTCTATTTAAAGAGCTCTTGTTCAACGTTTTTCAAAAACCTTTGGCTGCTGCCTTGACCTGAGAAGATCTTGAGGAGAGAAAGAGAGAGAGAGAAGAGAGAGAGAGGATCTTGTGAGGGGGAGCTTGTGAGAGGTTTCACAAGGGTTGCTTCAAGGATCTCTCTGCGTCGTCTTCGTCTAGAGTTTCTCGTCCGTGGAAGGGTCGGTAGAGGTAAGGAGTTGTGCCGTTGGTTCTGGTTCTCTGCCGGCTTCAGGAGGAAGCAAAAGGAGATAGGTTCTCTGCCTTGCCGGGGTGGCAAAAAGGAGGTTCTTGTGAGGGTTTCTCCACCTAGCCGTGGGGGGCTAAAGGAGAGTCACTTTTTGTTTAGTGCAATACTTGGAGGGTGCCTCCAAGGAGTGGACGTAGGTCGAGTCGACCGAACCACTATAAAATCTCTGTGTTTCTTTTCTTGCTTCCGCACGTTTAATTCCGCATTATTTTCGTGGTGTGATTTGGTTTTATGTTACTTTATTTCTTTGTTTAAAAACGAAGTTTTTAAAATACCAATTCACCCCCCCCTCTTGGTTAGTTTGTGACTAAGTTCATAGGGCTTAACATCCCCATCGAACTTTCATGAATAGGGCAAAAGGCTCTTTTGAAGCATAATTTCAAACCCTATCATTCTCTCACCACCTCAAGCCTCTCCAGTCGAGTTCTCTGCTCCCTCAAGCCCTCAACCATCTCCTCTTCATTTCCCAAGCCAAAACCACCCGTCCAAAGCTGCCGCCGGCGAGGATTCCGGCCAACCGAAGCACTTCCAGTTCAAGCGTCTCTACCTCTCGATCGGCTGCATCTCAGGACGTGGATTCAACAGGACAAATAAGCGTGGATAGTCTACAAGTTCAGAGAATCCAAAAACGGTCCAAACCGTCCATTAAATCGAGGTGAAACTCTAAACCTAGCTTAGGACACTTAGATTAATTTAGCATTTTATTTAATACATTATTTTCCTCGAAAATCATTCCCCATTATTTCTGTTCATTAAGGGGATGTATGTTTAAAATTTGAAACGATTTGGTGCACCCAATCGAAAGAACGAGTCCAAAAACGCCTATGAGGGCTCGGTTCGTGCCCCCCCCAGCTAGGCTGAATCGGAACCGTTGATCTAAGGATCCACGGTTCAGATTCAGCCGTTCCGCGGCTCGATCCGACCGTGCGCCAACCGATTGCGTGATTTCACCGTCCAACGCAATCCTGGCCGCACGTTCAGACCCACGGGATGAGCTCTCTACCGTTTGATTTCGCTCAATCAAAATCGAACGGCGGGATCTGATCACCGTCGTTGGATGACATAGCCACTCGATCGAACGGTCGTCGTCGCCTGCCTACGTGGTTAAGTGAAACCGCGTGAGGTCTCCGGCGCGCGACGCGTGTCAGCCGCTGCCGCGCGGTTCGATCCAGCGAACCCCATCGCGCCACGTGGCTCCGCGTTTTGGCTGGCCGAACCAAAACGCGCCATCTGTCCAGCCGGCGCCGTTTTCTTTGTTTTATAAATAAAATCATTTACTTTAATTGTATTTTAATTAACAAAACTTTAAAAAATTATATAAAATTAATTATAAATCCAAAAAATCAATACAATATATCAAATTCTTCAGAAAATTAAAATCTTTAATTTAAAATTAAATTTGATTTAAATCATTATATATATTTTAAATTATTTGAAATATTAAATATTTCTTCTTTTGAATTAATAATTATTTAAAATTCAATTAAAATATTCAAAATCATATTAAAAAAATTATTATATATATATTTTAAACTAATTCAGTAACATATTTAATGCTTAATCAACTTTAATTTAGAAATTTCTATTAACTATCAAATATCTTTAAATAGGTTTAATACCTTAGAATTTAAAATAGAATTTAAAAAGGAGAGAAATTCATCTTGAATTCAGAAAATTTAAATAAGTTTAATTATTGTAACATAAAATTTATCTTAAAATTTTAAGTTTAATTTGTTTTAATTACTTATAAATTTTGTTTCATTGAGTTAATATTTAATTAATATTACTTTAGATATCTTCAAAATTTAAGATTCAATCTTAGAATGTTTTTCTTAAAAATTTCAGAGAATATGTTTTTTTTTAAACCTCAATTAAAACTAATTTGATATATTTTATGTATTTCAAGTAATCTTAATTATATAAAATTTGAATATTTAGGTAATATTTAATTCTAACTTTTTGTTTTAAAAATTCAAAGAATCCTTATTTTAAATCATTTTACATTATTAAAATATTTTCAAATATGTTTTAAAACTATTTTTGATATCTAATAAAAAAAATATACTATTTTAAATTACTTTAAATTTTCTAGAATTTCTGAAACTAATCTATTTTGTAGATATTAAAATTAATTTTAAAACTATATATGTTAAATTTTGAGAACGCTTGAGAAATCCTTTTGAAATCTTAAACATAGATTAGGCTTGATTGAATAGAAATTATGGGGAGTGATTGGTGTATAGTTGTATTTCAACTATTCACTAATCAAGATTTTAATCTTACTTAATTATGTATTTCCTTGCATGTTTAGATTATGCACACACCACTTAGATTTAGGCTCTCCTAGATCTAGGATTTGCTTGGTTTGATTGCATATTGCTTATGTTAAGTTAAGGGTTAGGGAAACTTTGATTTGAACCCATTCAAGTTTAGTGTCATTAAGGACAATAATTAAGGACTTGTTTAGAGAACTTAGAATATTTTCAATAATTAGGATCCACTTCCATTTGAGTTGAAACTTCAAACATTTAAACTTAGTGACATGTACAGCCACTAGGAAAAGTTTCACTGAATTTAGAAGTCATTAAGGTCCCTAATTAATTTTCCTAAGTTTAAACCTTAATTAAGTCTTCAAACCTTCCGGAAAATGTAATAAATCCATTTTAAATCCAAAAATTATGTTTAACCCCTCTAACTGACCAGAATTAAACCCTTAACCCATGAAAATTAAAACCAAAATTATTTGACAGCAATTGGAACCTTAATCTAATTTTAAGTGAAAATCAATATTTAATTAATATAATTAATTAAAAAATATTAAAAATTCCAAAAATGTCCCAAACACTTGGGAATCTCTCCTTAGGTCATTCCTGACCTTTGGAGCTGATTTCAAGGAGTTGGGAACTTATTTGGAGCAAAATCACAAAAAGACCCCTCTAATTTAGTAATTTTCAAAAATTCAATAATTACCTTAAACTTCAAATATTCATAACTAATTCAAGAAAAATCAAAATTGAACAAACTCACTTGCATTCAACTCCTATTAATGCCTAATATTTATTAAAAATGTTAAAATTCCAGAAAAACATCAAAGTCAAAAAGTCAACAAATCGGTCAAACCTAGGTCAAATCAGTTCAAAACTTCAAACCTTCGTAATAAAATGTAGAAAAATCCGATTTCAACGTACTTACCTTCTAACTGATCGTAGTGAGGTCTAGTATTTTAATAAAATGTTAACTTTCCAGAAAACACTTTTAATTAAAAAGTCAATTTTCAACCCCTTAATTAAGTGATTAAAATATTCAAAAAATTAATAAAATTCAAAATTATTCCAAAATTCCAGAAATTGGTAACTTAATCTTTAAAACATTCAACAAACCTTATAAAACACAACAACCATCCTAAAGATGAAGTTTATTGGCTGGACTACTCCGGGCTGCAGGGCTACGTGTCCTAAGGAGGCTGGTTCCTCAAGCCTGGTGGCACAACGCCACGAATGGATTCCAAGGGGTGTTAAACCTTAAAAATAGATTAATTATTAATTATCTAACCTTTTAAAACCTTTAATTTAACTACATTAATTTGGTTTATCGGCTGGACTACTCCGGGCTGCGGGGCTACGTGTCCTAAGGAGGCTGGTTCCTCGAGCCTGGTGGCACAACGCCACGAATCGATTAATGGCAAATTTAAATAAATCAATCTTAAAATTCAGTAACCAAACATTTCTTATAAAATTCATTAATTCTTAAGCCTTAATTAATCTAAAATACTTAATTATATCGGGTACCACTGGGTAACCCAGGCCTACGAGGCTATTAACTTAGCCCCAAGGAAGGTGAAATAAACTTCATGGCCTCGGTGTGAAACAAAGGTGGTATTCAACAAATAATTAAATGAATCTTAAAATTAATCTTAAGCCATTAATATTTGAATTCAAACTTAAATCCCTTAAACCTTCCAACCAATCAAACTTTAGATAACTTTAACTAATAATCCTAAATAGGATACATCAAAACCACACGACCTACCCCACACACTTTAGATGGTTTGCTAGGATCACCGACTCTAGTCTTAGGATAGGCCGGTGTTTTACTTTCTGCAGTTGTGTGACGAGTTTTTCGAACTTTTACTGCATGCTGTTTGCTAGTGTAGAATTGATGTGTTTATTTACTTACTTCCTGCATTCTGTGATTGATTGTGCGTTAGACTTACCCCTAGGTTAGGAGCGAACTATACTTGTGCAATCTTATGCAGGTGGCCATGCTCATACAAGGAGCTAAAAAAATCAAAGGGGGCAGTTAATAAAAAAATATATACTCTTTGCACAGGTACCTGCCGCGCTTAAGACCCCCTTTAAATAAAAAGAGCATGGCCAAGTGTGGCTAAAAAAAAATGCATTTTAAATTTTCATATTATAACTGCTTGGGATTGAATATTCAACTGTTGATTATTAGGATAACCTTACAGGATCGAGTCTAGATTTTTCCTATTTCTATCAATGTAAATTTGATTCATTTAAGGTTGTATTTCTTTAAAATGTTTTGAGATTGGGATATGAATATCTAGTTTGAATTCCAAAGAGGTGAAGACATCCCTAAAGGGGAGAGTCTTCTTCCATTTGGAATTCAAATTAGGATACTTTGCAAGTATCCAAAGAGGAAAGATAACACCCCGATCAAGGGGGAGTTTCTTTCCATTTGGATATCCTGAACCGACGAATCGAGATGTTCGTGAGAAGATGAAGGATTGGACAACGAGAAGAATCCCAAGTCTCAAAATCATTTGATTTAGGATTAGAAATCCGGGTTGTAGTCAGTGGTGCCCGGCCACTCTAATTTCTTGTAATTTTTGAGATGTAATAATGAGTGGCACTTGCCATATGGACATTCAAATTGATATATTTAATTGATTTTATTTAATTGATTGCGCATTAGAACTCCTGTTTTTCTAGTCTTTTTAATTTGCATGCCGTGTTTGATTTAGCCTGGAACCCGAATTTAGGCTCTTAGGGGTCTGTCAAAAATTCTTCTACTTTAATTAAATAAAAATTTTAAGATAAGATAGTAACTCTAAACGGTCCTAAGAAGTAAGCTCGGACTCGCCGAGGGTTTTTCATGCATACATATTATACTTTCTCAACCTTGTTAGGCATCTCCCCGCCTGCGGGTTCTGGCAGGCCACCTGACCTATGAGGGTGCCGATCTGTCAAGGGGATGTTATGCAATCTCTAGGATAAAACCTATTTTCTAAGCCAAAGATTTTTAAACTGCTACATACTAATTCTGCATTCAATCGAGTCAATTAGCATGCATCGCATTAGTAACAAATTTAAAAGAGTCTAATGTTTAATTGCATATATTTAGTCATCAAATACCCAACATGAGTCTAAGGGGCCAATTAGGATCCGCTCTAGATGTCGGCCCCGTTCTCAAAAACCTTTCTTAAATAACGTCCCTATCACTCTACATAAAAAGACCGGACTCATATTTTGAAATCGTTTAGGTGGTTTAGCTGGCTCCCCAATCCAGGCCGGGGTAAGACCAGACTCGCATTGCACTAGCTAGGTTCGGGGTGCTAATTTTTAGTGCCCAATTTAGACTTAGGTTCTGAGGCAAGCTCGGGCTATAAGACCTCACCTTTCGGGAATTGGATCCCAAATTTCTAATAAAACGAATCACTTAAACTAAAAATCTTCTTTCAATCAAATACAAGCCTAACAATTAGACTTAGTTGGAGTGTTTTCTGAAGTAATTCAGAATCCCAAAACATTCCCTACTACTCTTCCCTTGACTCCAGAAATAACTGTTCAACATTGATCCAATCCCGATTGAAAATTCTAACCTCTTTCTACCTTTGATATCGATCTTTGAAAATCCAAAATGAAATTTATACCGCCATTTTAATCGAGAGTTTTCGTAGGGAAATTCCAATTTCTCCTACGATGTAATTAACTACGAGGGCTTGCGCTCGTAGGAGATTTAGAAACCTAGATCTAATTTTCAAAATCAAAAAATTTTTCAAAAATCTCTAATTAATTATTTTTGGGAAATTTAAAATACAACGATCATTATCGTCACTTTCAAATGATCGATAATGATTGATATTTCCTTTCTTCGGAAAGGTATATCAATTATTATCGTAGATTTGATTGTGAAATTAATGATTTTTGGATTTGATTTCAAATTTTGATTTTGAAATTTGAACCAATTAGTGAATGATGTTCTCCCATTTGGGATGATATATCGTTCCTAATGTTGTGTTAGATTTCAAAATTAAAATTCAAGATTTAATCTTCCCAAAGATAATTAAATATTTTTCAAAACTATATATATATATACTTAAGTTTTTTTTAATCAAAACAAAAAATGGCGACTCCGCTGGGGACAATCTCACTCTCCATCTTTAATAGCGGTATAAATTTTATTGCATCGATAGTTTTGACTACCTTTCTCTCCGTTGGTCCCTCTCCCATTTCTTCCTTGGGTGAGTGTGGCCAACTCAATTAAGACATGTTAAAAGAGAGGTGAGAGTAGGAAGCCTCCCTCTAAATTTAGGCTTGGACATTTTGCCTCCAACTTGGTTGGTAGAGCGAAAGAGTCAAGCCTACCCCTTTCTATAAATGTTAGAAACTAGCGTGCTCGGGCTGCCAGTGGCATGCTAAGTTATATAACTTATAGAAAATCTCCTCAATTTTCAAAATCTAAATTCTAGTCTTTTAATAGAGTTTTAATCCTCCCAACGTCTAGATAATCGTTATGATTGTATCGTCGTATATTGAATTGTAACAATTTCAATTCGATATATACGATCAACCATAACACTCACTTTTAGGGTTCGTTTTAAAATTCAATTATATCGGTAGAGTTAAGCTACGACATTTCATTCTTAGTGCACTAACTAGAATGAAAGAGTCAAGTAAATTCCAAACAAGTCTCCCCTAATTAATGTGGACCCTTTTGTTGGACGAATATCCAACACCTCGAGTCCCAAAATAAGGGGAGATGCTGCCGAATTTTTGAATTTTCAAAACTCTCTCAAAATCATTTCAAATCAATTGTTGTTGTATGTTCTTCTACGACGATCGTCGTAGTTAACATATACAACAAACCTTCAAACTCTATCCGGTATAAGTTCGCCATTAACATTTCATCCTTAAAGATTGAAAGAGTTAGGCCTTCTTAGCATTTTTCCCGACGTTTATTTGTGAACCTTTTGTTGAATGAAAATTCAACACATTGAGTTCCAAAAATAAGGGGAAATGCTGCCGGATTTTCGAATTTCCAAAATTCAATTACTTCCAAATTCAAACATCTTCTTCAAATATATCCAAATCAAATTCAGATTTTTTTTTGTTGTTATATATTTTCCTACAAAATCCTTCTGTAGTTGAATATATACAACGACAATTCAAACTCTACCTCAATCAAAATCAAACTCTATATTTTATCGTTTTGCACCGGGTTATAGCTCTTATAACCCGATATATACGATAAAATATAAATTTATTTTCAAAATTTAAATTCAAGTTTCTAATTCAAATCTTCTCCTTCTCACTTCTCAGAAAATCGAATTAACTGCAATGGCTGGCAAACTGTTGTTTTCAATGGACCGTGATTTGCTGATTGAAGAGTTAGTCTACGAGAACTCAATTCAGTTTGGAATAGGGTTTAAGTCCCTTAGACTGGTGATGAACGGAAACACGTTGGTTGACCTTGCTGTCGAGGGCGAGAAAGATGCCCCTGTAGTTCAATTAGCCATAGGAGCCGGGAATGATGCCCCTCCTAGTCTGTGGTCAGCGCTGGATATTGCCAATGCGCCAAAAGAGTTCCTGGAAGATGCAAAGAAACTGGAAGCTGCCGCTGCAGCTAAGATAGTGTTTGAGAAGGGATCTTCTAGCGCTGAGACCCTGTACGGTACTAAAAATGCCAAGAAGAACTACCTCCGGAGGTTAAGGAAGAAAATTACTAAGACTAAGAAGGTGGCCGAGCTGAAGGCCTTGAGTAAAGTCGACCTTGAGGCTGCCGAGGAGCTGCCAATCCCTGCCTCTTCTCCACTCCTTAAAGGGAGTCGTTTTCACCCCCTCGCAGCTGCTGCAGGGGAGGAGAGAGTTACTCGGATAGCTAGCACTCCGCCTAGCCCGGTAGACTATTCTGTTAAGAGAACCCCAAAGGAGAAGCAAATTCTGAAAACTAGGATGCTTAGAAATATCATCCATACTTGTGCTGCTCAAGTGGGGCAAACTAAGGAACAGTATGTGAAACACTTGAAGGGAGTGATTTCACATAAGCTTGAGAAAGAAGTTCTGAAGGAAGAAAAGTCCGAAGCCAAGAACTTGACTCCTCAACCAGTGAGGAAAAACAAAAAATTTGTCAAACAACCTGTGTCTTCAGTCTTGGTGGATGGATACCACTGGGTGCCTCGCCTCCCATCTACAAAAACGGAGGAGATAGTATTAACCGGGTCTGGCCAGAGTCGCTCTTTCAGTGGCAGACCACCGACCCCACCTTCGAAACAGTCAAAGCTGGCCCCAGTGATTGCAAGGTCTAAAGAAGTCTTTAAAGAGCTGAAACCAGTTGATGTTAAGGGCAAGAGGCCCATGTCACCTGAAGAATCATGTGCAAGAAGAAAGTTCAGCAAATGTATCGGGATTCAATTCAGGGAACCTCAAGTCCAGATACCAGTTAAACTCCCTAGACTTCCAGTTCAGGGAAGTGAGGACTCTATTCATGTTGATGTTGGAGCCCCAGCTGTTCAAGCCCCTCCATCACCAATTAAGGTGGATGTCCCTCACCCTACTGAGGATGTCACCCTTGCGACTACCGACCTCGGGACAGTCGGAGGGGAGGAGATGACCCGAGATCCTGATCAAGAGATGTTAGATCAGTTGGTTAGTGAGGAAATCACTGAAGAGGATGCTAAGATCAGTAATATCTTTGATAAGTTAGATGTGAAAGAGTATGATCAAGTGATGGACTACGATGGATACCTGCCAATTTATGCTGAGGCAATAGATGGGAGGCCGGTTGAGGAAGTAGTTCAAGAAATCAGAGATATTCTTAAGAAAAAAGCTGTTGAGGAATTCAATCCGGATGAAGATGATCTGTTAGTTGAGGAAGAACCGATAGCGGATGTCCACATGGTTGAGACTCGAGCATCAACTAAAGATGCTGAGCCTTCTAAACACCGCTCCGATAAAGAAGAAGAGTCAGCAGCAGTTGATTCAGATTCCGATACCTCTGTTAAGCTGAGAGATAAAGATGATTATATCAAGAGCCTGGAAAGGAAGGTCGAAGAGATGATGTTAAAAGTAGAACAAATGCAGAATCAGATGTTCCAGGCACAGCAGTCTAAACCCGAGCAGTTGCAGCCCACGGTACTCACAACGGGCGAGCACAGCAGGAAGGCTGATTCTAGTTTCAAGATTCCAGAAGTCGCCCCTCCACCAGAGAAAGATATTCGCCAGATGATTGAAACCCAGGTAAGGGAGGCCTTAGCCCATTCACAAGGAACTGTATCTATTCCAAAGGGCAGACCCTACCCCGAGGAATATGATTTGGTTCCTTATCCTAAGGGTTTTGTGCCACCTTCTTTCAAAATTTTTAGCGGCTTAGAAAACCCAAGACAGCATCTGGCCCATTTTCGTGCAAGCTGTTGCAATGCAGGAGGGTCGGATGCTCTACTCTTTCGTCAGTTTGTGAGTAGTTTGTCCGGTATTGCTTTTGAGTGGTACGCAGATCTACCGAACGGTTCTGTAAAAACTTTCACAGAGCTCGAGGGTCTCTTTTTAAAGAGATTCTCAGGAGCTCAACAACGTGTAACCGTTGGTGATCTCGTCATCGAAAAGCAAAAATCGGGCGAGTCTTTAGTCGACTACATCTTGAGGTGGCGAAACCTCTCGATGAAGTGTGAACCCCAACTGCAAGAGCAACATGCAGTAGAAATTCTTCTAAAGAACATCCACGGGCCTATTGCTTTTCTGTTGAAGGGGTTCACAATTAAAACCTTTGAAAAGCTTCTTAACAAAGCTAGTAATCTACAAGAAGAGGCTCCCAAAATGCCATTCTTGAAGGATTCTACTGAAGATAAAAAGGTTAGTAAACCGTTGAAGTCCTTCGAGAAAAAGACAGCAACGGTTTCGGCAGTCGACAAGGGAAAGAAGCCTGTCAATGTTCAATCAAGTAACTCTGCTGTTCAACAAACTCAGAAACCTCAACCGTTTCAGGTAACTTCTCAACCCACCAGAGAGTACTACCGACCCACTTTTGAAGAGAGATTGGCTCGTTCGTATCCATTCAAAAGGGAGTCGGTTAAGAAAATTTTTAGGAGCCTTCTAAAGAAACCAGATTTTCGATTGCCGGAGGCCAGAAAGCCGGAAGAGGCAAATAAAAAGGACGATCCGACCTTTTGCCCCTACCATCGCATGCTGGGCCACACAATCGAAGATTGTATAGTCTTTAAGGACTGGCTCGAGAAAAACTTCCGTCAAGGTAACATCATAATTCCAAATGAGTATTTGGTTAATCCGGACCAGGGATCTGTCAAATCAATTTCAGGTAAAATTTCTAATCTTTCTTTGTCCATTGAAGATGGTTGGGATATAGCACTATCCCGGGCATTTAAAAAGTCGATTAATCAATCTTTTCGTCTTTCTCAACAGTTACCGACGAGAGCCCAGGGCCCGATCTGGGAGGTTGAGCTGGAGGCATCGCAGGAGGATGTTGGGACGATTTCCTCTCCAGTAGTCGTAGGAGCTACTGTATTAAATAAAAAGAGTGAACATTTTGTAGAGAGGAAATTTGTTGATGAGAGATCTGTACAAGTGGTGGACGGTGGTTCAAAGCCACTAGCCCCACTTAAGTTATCTGACTTTTACTTTGCCCCATCAAAGGCAAAGGGTCAAAAATTGAATAAAAAGAAAGATCCTTCTGCGAATATTTTGATGATAAATGTTGAGAATGAAATTTTAAATGATTCTTCTGTTGAAAATAATTCGGAGCCAGCTGGGGATAATCAAGAAGTTCAAAAACCCAGCTCTCCAGATTTGACCCTTCAAGTGGAAGATGAATCTAATGTCGTATCCGATGGTGATACCCCTGAAATTAATTTCCAAGGGAGTCCCGTTGTGATAGACTTTTCCGATTCAGATTCCCATTCAGAAAATGACAATCAACCGCCTAAGGAGAGCGTAGACCTCCCCGTAGACTGTCCTTCCGATGAAATCGTGCAAGTACAACTACGTGGTGGCAAGGTTTTACCCCCTAGGCTTCCCCCACAGGAAAAAGGAAAACAAGTTGTTTCCACTGATCCGATTCAAGTCTCTACTCAACAATCAAACTCTCTTTCAAATCCACCGGGTCCTGATGTTAATGTTCCAAGTGTTGATTACAACGTCTTAGCTCACCTTAGAAAGTTGCCTGCTAAGTTGAGCATCTACGATGCCCTCATCCTTTCAAAAGAGATGAGGGAGACTTTAATTAAAGCACTTCTCGACCCTGAGATTTGCTTAGCTCAACTCGCTTCAACTTCTGAGGATGAAGCTTTGTACTTCAAAGAAATTCCAGGAGTAACCTTCTCCGATGAAGATCTACTCCTTGGAACTGCCGACCACAATCGCCCACTTTACATCACTGTAAATGTGGGAAAGTTCAAATTATCAAGAGTTCTTGTTGATCCGGGTGCATCGGTCAACGTGATGAACATAAAGACTCTCGCATATCTTAGAATTGATACTAGCAAGCTCTCAACTGACAAGTTAGTGCTTCGTGGGTTCAATGAAAAAGGCGAGAAGGCTTTAGGTTCGATCACACTTCTTCTAGAGATAGGAGAGTTGAAAACTGAAGCGAAATTTCATATAATTGATTCGGCTACGTCCTTTAATGCGCTCCTAGGTAGGCCTTGGATCCATGAGTATAGGATGGTTCCTTCCACCCTGCATCAGTGCATCAAGTACCAACGAGATGGCATTGAGTTTGAAATCAAGGGTGATTTGCAACCATTCTCTATTCATGAGATCGGGATCTATGAGGATGCTGCGTACTATGTTCCCAAAGGGTCCACTACCAAATCTAAGGTAGAGATCAACGTTAAGGAGGAAAAGGCAGAAAATCAGAGTTCGAAAGCAATTCAAAAATTGAGAAAAGAAAAAGTCAAGAATAAAAAAGAAGACGATTCTAATAGTGAAGACGACGTCGAGCGCGTGGTTTTTAGGCCTCCAATTAATCTACCTCAAAGAGGTGGGAGGATGGCTCAAA